>CM076573.1:111441705-111953799 GCA_034641835.2 Pinus albicaulis | reverse complement strand
GGAGTAGTTTGATAGGTGGAATACGTAGGCACCCCATTTGCCATTGATGTCAAAGGGGGAGAAAATGCTAGAATATTTCCATCAATGACAAAGGGGGAGATTGTTGGTCAATAATTGGCATTGATGGAAATATCATTAATGATTCTTGGATGAAGATATCCATAGCAACTCTGTTCAAGCTACTATCCTCCCATGCACAAGAAATACTAGGGAAAAATACTTAAGAAAATAAAGGCTCACTGTCCATAATTTTTTATGCACAGGAATACAAGGACAGTCAGCAAAAAAAATGGTTTTTGGGGGCATTTAAGGAAGGATATCAAAGTGAGCTCTTGTCCATCTTGAAGAAGACTCCTTCCTCTTTCCAACGAGTCCTCATATGCCCCAAAACTCCCTGTGGTTTGAAAGATATGAATTTTTGAAGTTGCGGAATAATTATTTTTTCCTTTTGAGCCGACTTGTTCTTGCTCCTAAAGTCGGTCTGCCTTAGGGACATGGTTGTTGACGTTCGATTAAACAAAGTCACCATATATATTCATGATTCGAACTTCATTTTTGCATCATCAATTTCGGTCATCTAATACAGTGAAGAGGATAACAGTTCACAACTCGTGAACTAAATGAGAGGAAGCATATATCTTAAAGAGAAAAGGGCTATGCTTGATATTTCTGGGTTATAAGACAGAGTTTTTAAACATCTCGAATTTGCTGAACAGTCTTGGTGAAGCTCGGTTTTTTTCTGTTGGACAGATCAATGCGTATGGTTCAGGGTTATTGCTAGTAGAGACCTTGTTTAGGTTAACCTTGGTCCATTCCTGCTGTGACTGGACAACCTTTTCTGTAGCTCAGACTTCTCACCACAGAGCATTGGTCTACTTGTTGTAACCCGGATTTCTCACCATAGAGCATCGGTCTATTTGCTGTAACTCGAACTTCTTACCACAAAGCCTTAGATTATTTGTGGCTCGGACCTCTTACCATTTGCTGTAGCACATTCTCAGAAGTGTGGAACATAACTCGAATCTTGTGGAGCTAAACAAGGACCCTGTGAAGCTCGGATCTACAGTGATCATTAAACTCTGAATTGGTGCAGTTATTCCATTGACATGAGCTATCTTATGGTGGATTATTCTCGGACCTTAAATCAGATTGAACAGTCAAAGCAACAGTGAACTTGGTATGACAGTGTTGAGAATCTTCTGTGGAATGAACTCACCAGTGATGGAGGCCTAAGGCTACAAGGATAGCACTAAGACACAGTCGATCAACTTGAAGCAATTGTGGTTAAATCATCAAGGCATAAGCAATCAATATTGGAGACTTAAAAGGTTGAGGAAATTTGGACAGTCAATCTTAAGTTGCTGTTGGAGCTAATTGGACATAAGAAGAATTGAACAGTGCAAAATTCTATTGAACTCAAGTAAATACATCATTCATTTTTATCAAAGAAGACTGAGGGATTGGTGTCCTTGGAGTAGGTGCCCCTAAACTCAAGGTTGGTGCCTTGATGAAGATAGGGTCGAAGCCCTAGAGGTCGGAGCCTCATTAAGTCCAAGTTGGTGCTTGGCAATCATTGTACCCATTCATTTAAAAAAAAGGATCATTATCCTTCCTTTTATAATAAAATTATTCACTTCTCTGAATTTTTGTGTAGAATCTAACTAGTTATAATAACAATTGAAAAGAAATACTGATTCACCCCCCTCTCAGTATTTCCAACACTTTTGCTCCACATGTGTAAGGGGAAAAAGACCTCCAAAGGCTATCGAACCAATAAGATCACAATGAGAGAATGTGAGATGAGATGATGATGAAATGACCTCCAAGTCTCTCCAATATATATCCATCAATGAGCGTGTGTGACACATCTATTAGGCATGTGAGCCTGTATTACAATTCTGGCCGACCTTGCACATGTGGAAAATAAATTCAAAATAAATGTTCTGCTCATCCGATCAAGATGATCTTTAGATCAATCTTGCACCTCTCCGAAAGAGGAATCCAACAAAAATATGACCATCATCATATGAGCAGTGCAACATGGAATTTGGACCTAGTTGCCCAAAATTAAAACTCCCTCTCAACTGGGGAGAACTCCATCTGTCCACAAGTGCCATCCATCATGTACCAAACCAAACACAATGCATCATCCCGCTGTAACTTGCTTTGCTGGCTCTTTAAAAAAAGGTGAGTCATAAAAACATCACACTCAGTTGACCTAAAGTCAACTTAGAGGTAAAAACCTCTCTTGGTTTCAATAAGAGTCTCATACTAACCCAAAGTCAGTTTAGAGGATAAAACCTCATCATACTTGATCCCAGATAAAGGTGTTGGACACGTGCCATCCTAGACATAGAGAGCACGACAATCTATGATGCGTCCATTGGTCTTGTTATGGTCTCTATCCACATTTCCCACCTCATTGGCCAAATGAGAGGTACTTCCCATGAGTCCGAAACTCCATGGGTAGGATGCGTGTGGGGCATAGATCAAAGAGAGGTGAACCAACTCAATATCATAATGGTGGGGCAGTAGCACCACAAGGTTCAACAAGCCTAGCCCTGTGAGTGCTTATAGCTCCAAGAAGCTATCCCCAAGCCCCCTGGAGCTCCCAGAGCTCATAGTCCAACTCAAGCAAGACCCCTAGAATAGGGTCTTTCCACGATTCCAAGCTTCTCACGGAAGGTTAGGAAATTGACCTTCCCCAGGGGTTTTATGAGAATATCCGCGACCTACTCATCAGTTCCTACATGATCGAGCCTTACGACACCTCGCTATACCATATTCCGGATAAAGTGTTACCTGATATCAATATGCTTGGATCGATCGTGGAACACGGGATTCTCAGAAAGACGAATCCCACTCTGGTTATCACAAAGGATAACGGTGGTATCTAGCACATGCTCGAACAACTCACTGAAGAGCTTTCGCAAGCAAACAGCTTCACAACAGCCCATACTCGTTGCAATGTACTCGGCCTCAGTGGTGCTCAAAGCCACCGACTTCTGCTTCCTGCTCATCCAAGATATCGAAGCAAAACCAAAGGTGAAGCAACATCCAGATGTGTTATTGTGATCCACCACACTGCCAGCCCAATCGACATCAGTATATCCATGGAGTCTCAAACTCCCGGCAGTGTATCTCAGCCCATGGTTGATTATGCCCCGAAGATATCTCAACGGATTCTTGGCACCAATACAGTGAATGTGATGAGGATCAACCATATGTTGACTCAAAGTGTTCACTACAAAACATACTTCCGGACGAGAGTTAACTAAGAACATCAAGCCCCTCATGAGTTGTCGATACTCAGTAGGATTTGCTGGCACGGGCCGAGCAACGTTTCCACTCAACTTCTTAAAGTTGAGTTCCATCGGTGTCAACACAGACTTACAATCCACCATACCAAATCTCTCCAGCAACTTCACGACATATTTTCCTTGAGAAATGAAAATCTCGCCTGGCCTCTGCCAGACCTCCAAGCCTAGGAATTAGTGCATCAGTCCTAGGTCTTTCATTTCAAACTCGGAAGCTAGCTCCCTCTTTACACTGATGAATGAGAGGGTCAGCACCTGTCAGGAAGAGATCGTCCACATAGAGAACCAGAATGAGAGGCCTTTCTCTATCAACCTTAAAATAAAGGTTCGAATCAGCATTACTTCGAGTGAAGCCTAGCTTCATCAATTAGTTATCTACCCTCTCATACAAAGCCCTAGGGGCTTGCTTCAACCCATAGAGGACTTTCTTCAACCTGCATACATGGGTGTTTCTATCTCGGACTTCGAACCCCAGAGGTTGCTCCACATACACTTCTTCCTTGATAGCACCATGTAGAAAAGTGGTCTTCCCATCCATCTGATGTAGACTCCATCCTTGCGTAGCAGCAAGGGAAATAATAGATCGGATGGTAGTATAGCGTGCCACAAGTGCAAATATATCATCATAATCTATGCCTTCTTTTTTAGAGAAGCCTTGGGCAAAAAATCTTGCCTCGTACTTTTCAGCACTTCCATCAGATTCATGCTTGATCTCATGCTTGATCTTATAGAGCCATTTCGAGGTAACAACAGATTTGTCCTCCGGTCTCGGGTCCACTTCCCAGACATCATTCTTCATAATGGACTCATATTCTTCGTGCATAGCATCCTTCCAAACTTGATGCTTTACGACTTCTTCAAATGTTCCAGGCTCAGATTGAACTATCATACTCATGGCTGCTAGATACCCTTGGTATCTCTTCGACTTCTTGCTTTCACGGAATGTCCCCCTTGGGGCAATATGTCTCTCGACATCTTCGAGAGTATCCCTGAACCATGAGGGTCTTCTCTTATTTGAAGGAGGTGGATCAATGGGATCCATAGGTCCTTCAACATCGGACATAAGGTCATCCTTCGACTCTTTGTCTTCCTTGGAGCTAGGAAGATTTCTCACTTTCTTGAGGGCAGTATCTTCATCGAAGGTGACATCGTGGCATATCTCCACTTCTCTTTGACCAGGCACATAGATTCTATATGCCTTCGAAGTTTCACTGTATCCCACAAACATTCCCTTCTTTCTAGAAGCATCCAGCTTGTTTCTCTTTTCTTTTGGCACATGAAAGTAAACAAGACAACCAAAAACTCTAAAATGAGAAACATCAGGTTTCTTACCAGAGAAGACTTCTTCGGGAGTTTTGGAGTCCAGAGTCGAATGTGGGCATCTACTTTGAACATACACAACAGTGTTCATAGCTTCTCCCCATAGAAGCTTCGGAATACCTTGGTCACATAGCATGGTGCGGGCAGCTTCCACGATGGTCCTGTTCTTTCTTTCAGCAACACCATTTTTCTCAGGAGTGTACGCAATTGTGGTCTCCCTCTTAATGCCAGCTTCTCTACAAAAGTCATTAAACTCATTTGACTCATACTCGATCCCATTGTCGGTCCTCAAAACTTTGATTTCTTCTCGGTTTGATTTTCCACCAAGGCCTTGAAGGTACAGAACCATTTGAATGCCTCGTCTTTCTTCTTCAAAAAATATATCTAGGTCTTGCAGGGGAAGTCATTCGTAAAAGTCATGTAATAGGAACATCCTCCCAAGGATGTCACAGGTAGCATACCAGATAAGTCAGAATGTATCAACTGCAAGATATCAGTTGTCTTTGTGACACTTGAGGGGAATGGTCCCCTTGTATGCTTCCCTTCGGCACAACCCTGACATATACCTTCATGATCATCTCTAAATTTGGGCATCCCTATCACCACCTTCCTTGCTTCAGGAAGGGCTTTGTAATGAAGGTATGCAAACCTCCGATGCCATAACTCTGTTTGAAGAGTTGTATCACATATCATAGCCCCCAATGGGCTTCCTCCAACCTGTTAGAGTGTATCAACTCTAAAACCAATAGAAAGAGCTTCCTTGAAGTTCTTCTTCCAAATGAGTACCTTTCCATCAACGAATGCCACCTTGAACCCTTTGTCTTACATTGCCGAAATGGACACAAGGTTCTTCTTCAAATTAGGTACATACAACACATCTTGTAATCGGATGACTTGACCTTGAGATAAATGGAGGGTCACAGTCCCCGTCCCTTTCATGGGATAGGTGGCATTATCTCCAAGAATAATTTCCAGATTAGTATCCTTCTCAACCAAATCAGTAAGGGCTTCTTTATAACCAGTGAGGTGCCTTGAAGCACCACTATCAATTAACCAGACATCCAGGGTATCGAGTGGAGATGCAGCAGATAGGGCAGATACAAGAATAAAATCATTTCTCTTATTATAAACAACATTAGAATCATCGTACCTGGAATTTCTTGACCTCTTGAAAGGTTGCCCATTTCCATTACGATCAAAGGGAGCCTTCCTTTTTCCTTGGAACCTGTTGTTCCTGCCATTCCTTCTCGAGTTGTTGTTGTCATCATCTTTGGGAGAGTCCCTTCTATTAGGGCACTCTCTTGCATAGAGACCAGTCTTGTTACAAGTGTAACATCTTCCCTTCCTTCCTTTGGGCCCCGCTCTACCATGGTTTTGATTTCTCGGGCCACCATGGTTCTTCTTCTTTGCATGAGCGGCGAAGGCAGTAGGGTCACTTCCATTACCATAAGAGGCATACTCCATCATTCTTGTTTCCTCTTGAGTGCATCTCGTCAATATGTCATCAAAATTAGGAATCACATTATTATTGAGAATAGTGGTATTGAATACATGCCAATCACGGGGAAGACCTCCAAGTGCAATAAGAACCATCTCTCAATCAAATATTGTTTCCCCAATAGCTAAGAGGTTATTTCTGATTTCAGTGAGCCTCATAAAATAGGATTGAATAGATTCATCCTTACCCTTCTTGATATTCTTCAATTGATTCTTGAAGAAGAGGATTTGATTAGTGTTGCTAGCCCTGAACATGCTCACCAACCTATCATACATCTCCTTAGATGTCTTCAGCTCAGAAATGTAAGAAACCAAGTGCTTATGAATAGAATCCCCAATAATCATTTTTGCTTTGATTTCCCCTTTTCTATACTTCGTCTTCGTGGCAGCAACTGCATTTGATCGAGGCTCTTGAATATTCCCCTGGGCATAGTCCATGGCATCTTGATCTTCTAGCACCAAATCCAAGGACATCTTCCATGCATGATAATCAAACTTATCAGTCAATTTATCATCAGCCTTGAAACCCTTGTAGGTTGAGGAGGCCATTTGTCCTTGATAGGATTTCTTCCTTCAAAGATAGCTTCTAACACCGTGTTGGACTCTTGGACTTTTTCTTCACCTCAGCTCTAATACCATGTTAAATTTAGATAACCATGGTGTTCTATGCTTGATGCACTTTTACTTCAATCTTGAAAGTAAAATATTGATAGAACACAATAATAGATCAATAGAAGACAAGCCAAATATAGATCAGATTTACAGTTCCTTTTGTCCAACGAAGATATGAGATATTGTTGTGTTACACCGGTTAGCAGGATGCTTCAACTAGCAAAGTCTTTCTTGGTCAGCCAACACTTCATGTGTCACACCCACAACCCTCAAAGATAGCTCATCACAAGTCAACACTAGTCAACTCACAAACAACACAGAAAAGTCAATGCAGGCAGCAACAGAAAAGTCAACACAACAAACTAGGGCTTCAATCAAACAGCCCGAAATTCCTCGATTTTAGTGCCCAACTGTACGGCCTCCTAAAATTGGATTTTCTACAAAATTTTGAGGTCAAACGACCAAGGGTTGACCACGGTCAACACTGGTACAAAAGTGCCATAAACAGATCCGCAAATTTCAGACTTCTGCTCCACACGTGTGAGGGGAAAAAGGCCTCCAAAGGCTATCAAACCAATCAGATCACAATGAGAGAATGTGAGATGAGATGATGATGAAATGACCTCCAAGTCTCTCCAATTTATATCCATCAACGAGGGTGTGTGACACATCTATTAGGCATGTGAGCCTACATTACAAATCTGACCGACCTTGCACATGTGAAAAATAAATTCAAAATAAATGGTCTGCTCATCCAATCAAGATGATCTTTAGATCAATCTTGCACCTCTCCAAAAGAGGAATCCAACAAAAATATGACCATCATCATATGAGCAGTGCAACATGGAGTTTGGACCTAGTTGCCCAAAATTAACAATAAGGAACAGAACGAAGGGCACAGAAAACAGAAGTCGCACCAAAGAAGACACGTAAGCCGCAGAGAGGCACAGAGGGGCTCGCCCAGCAAGCCAAGTCAGGTAGTCTTTGGGCAACGGTCTTTTGGTTGGATTTCTAGGTTTTTGGTTAAGTGTGCAAGTCATTGGACTGCACCAAGTTTCTATGTGGGTCTTGGTTGGTCGAGGTGTTGGCCTTAAGGCAAGGCATGACCTTGTAAATTCGAAGAGTTTTGGGCAGCGTGTTGGTTAAGCCACAGATGGATCATCAATTGTAAAATTGTTGTACATTATATTTTGAAGTGAAGTTAATATAAAGGGGAAGAGTTTGTATTCGGGAGTTCCCCCTCCCACTGTACATATTCATACTTGTTGAAATGTATTGTTTTGTGTTGTCATTTATAATTGAAGTTTGTTGTCGTTGTTATGTTCATTGTACATTATAAAGAAGTAAATGAACTATTAATTGAAGAATTGACTAAGTGTTGGAAAGACGAAGTGCCTGGATATTGTGTTGAAGTTACTTGGAACTTAATTCCGCAAAGTTAAGGGTGGCCTCACTATAAGAACACAGGCTAGAGGCATGGTCCAGGAGAAAGTAGTTGAGTGCCTTGATATGAAATCTCGTCAATGTCGCACACCCACAATGGTTAGGTCGTGACACACACAACCCAATAGCTCAATAAAACAAAATAAGCCACTAATTGCCCACTCGTGTGAGCCGAAAACGCTCTGTAAGCAATGACACCATGCCCTTTTAGGGCTAATAAGGCTCCAAAAGTGCAAGATATGGGCTAGATGCATCTCCAACCATCATAATCAACCATGAATTGAGGAAGAATCTTCAAATCAAGCCTCAAAACATCCCCAAGTGTCCAAAATCCAGTTATGGATGCCCTGCATCATCTCCATGGGTGCCATCAAGACAACGTAGTGCATCTCTCTCTAGCATTCAGATTCCATGAGGTAGTACAAGCCCTCCCTAATCATCCTGGGGATGATCATCATCATCTGAACTCTGGATCAAGACATGCCCGTCAAATAGTGTCAAGGCCAGCGTGGGGGCATGTTGGGTTTGTTGGGTACATCATCAAGAATCTCTAATGCTAAGCAAAGTGAAATTACTGTTTTAGCATTTAAGGGTACTTTGAGGTGTCAATCAACTTAGGATCATCAAAGTCCCCAACACTCTGTTGTGGAAGGGAAATGTTGCATTTTCAAGGTCAACATTGCTCTCTAGAAGTGTAGTACAACCTAGGCACCATGTGGAGTAGGCATGGAATGAGTGTGCCCTTAAAGCTTCTACTGCTCTGCATAAAACCGCCTCAAACTCAAGTGAAAGCAACCACTCATTACAGACAATGACCACAAATGCATTATAGTGGACCATACTTAACTGTTAATGACATAGTATGACTTCAAATTGGGATCACCTTCAAATATTTAACTAGACCAAGTCCTGTAAAAGTGGTCCCTACCTTGTTATAGCTAGCTACTTAATCAACCCTATTAGGTGCTTCCAACATCTAAGGGGAGGTAACATTTCCAAGGTCAACTCTTCAATTCATAGGTGTTAATGATAATAATAGCAATGGAGGGTAAGGACTTCATGACTAGGTGTCATGGTCATGGGACCAACTAATGGAGGTCCACATCCTGAGTGTATAGATGTAATGGAGGAAGTAATCACGAAGGCACGAGTTACTCCATTCCTTGGCCTACTTTTTCCACCCCTCTAGCACATTTTACTTCTTTAACTCAAGGATGTGGATGTATGGATGCCAAATCCCAATGGACCAATGACAGTTAACTCGAAGGATGGATATGATATCAAGGGAAAGGTGAGAAGTGGTAAGTATGGAATGGTTATTGACACACTACTCGATTTAAGTTTCCCAAGTAGTACCCCACCTGTAACCCTAAGGCCTCAGAGGAGGTCCTGTTGCCACACAATCTAGAAGGGGTCCTAGGATAGGGACCTAAGGGACAACTACTAGACTAAGTGACAATAATGGGACAGAGACCATTGTCACCTCAGTCAACATCCCCTGCTCTTTACAGAATTTCACGATGGAAGGAGTCTCGGTATGAAGGAAATCACTGGAAAAGATAGGATCAATGATAAGATAGAAAGTGGTTCCCAAGGCCCATTCAAAGGAGAGGCTCAATTATAGCTTGATGAAGGAAAGGCTCTCCAGGAAAGACCTAAGAGGAGAGTCAAGACCTAGGGTTATGAATATTCAATGATGATAAGTATGTCTAGGATCAAGACTTCCAAAGTGAGACAATATTTCTCTAGGGGCTTTACAAAATGATCCCTCTTCAAAATAGTGCTTTTGCTCCACTAGAGAAACCTAGGAAGAAACCTAAGTGAGACCTAGGTTTATTTGAGTAATCGTAGGAGGAATTCCTCCAATGTGATCACTAGGTCAAGCAAGGATAGGAAAGGGATCAAGAATGATTGATTTCTCAAAGTTTTATGTGCAAACAACCCTCAAGAAAACCTCTTAACCTATGACACTGAAGATGAGCTTCCAAAGTCAGAGCTAGGGCTTATGTTTTCTCACAATCCAACTGTGGAAATTCCTTGAAACCTTGAGGATCCCCTAGAAAAGAGATCAAAGCAGTTCCTTTTCCAGACAGAATTGGAAAACCCTTCCTCTAATGGAATTCGCAGGGAGCCCTGTCAAAGTCGTTTAGGATGGGAGGTTGAAGATTTTGGAGGAGAAAAAGAGAGGGAAAATAAGGGTGATCACCAAATTTTCTTGGACTAGTGCCTTACCCTCGGGCTATGGAGTCTATGTGATTCGAAATTTGGCTAAATCGTTTCTCAAGAAGGCTAAAAAGTGATGCCCTAGCACATACTTTTCAACAATTACCCACTCAAGATCTATGGACTTTCATGGAAGAAAAACAAGTTTCAATCCACTATGAACATTCATATACTTGTTATTCAATGAGTAACATGTGCAATTCCACAATCTAACAATCTTTACAATGCTTTTCAATAAATTAGGGCACAAAAGAAATAGTTAGTTGCAATAATTCCACACATTACACATCATTTATGAAAAATCTTCAACAAAATTTACTTCCAAGATAACAAGAGATATATCCAATCCAAGATCAAGAAAGCAGCTCCAAGAGACAACGAATTTAGCTCCCAAAAATATTGAAATGCATCAAAAGATCTCCATTAGACATCCAAGGAAAAAGTGCAAAATTATCAAGAGAGATAGATACAAGTGTGATGATGATGATCTCTCTCAATGGGAGAGATCTAAATATATATGATCCTCTAGCCTAAACAAATTAGCATAATATGCCCCTAAAATTATTTTAATGTGCAAAATAACATATATTTGGTGACAAGCCCACCAAATAGATATTAAATAAAGAATAAGCCATCCAAATGAAGTCGAAACGATGGTGCAAGAGGGTCGTTAGAGAGCCTCGTTGAGTCCTCAAGGTGCCATAATGAGAGTGAGGGCTCCATGAATGATAGTCAAGGGGTTCCCCCTTGATTTATAAGTAAAACATCATGTGGTACTCCAAAGTGGCTCTGGGGCACAAGTAGTGGTCTCATGGGTCTCCTGGTGTAAAATAATCCTATAGACTGCTCCAAATGAGGGCACAGAAGATGGTACTCGCCCTCCCATGTCTCAAGGATGAGACAAACCTCCTCTAGGCCTCGGTTCAACTACCAAACCCTGTATATACTGTAAAGCCAACTAGGGGCACTACTAGTCCAAGTGCATCATCTCTCATATGATGTGGGAAATGAACAAGTTGTTGAAGGTACTGAGGTTGCCCATGGCATGAGATAATGCTCTGTCACATGATGGAAACCCATGGCTCTCAACGCTTCCCTTACAAGTGTCAATATGATCCTTTGGTGGGCTTGGGCCCCAGTTAAGTTGTCCATCCCATGATGAAACCACCTGCCAATCTTGTATAAGATCCAATGTGTCTCCTCACCTTCAGACACAATAATTCATTAGTGCAACTGAGTGAATAAGCTAGTTAGTCAATGGCTAAAATGAGACTTCATAGTGGGTTTCCCTTCCAAATTTAGGGCTTTGAGCATGTAATGGTGTTACCTCCCTAGGTAGGAGTGGCTAATAAACAACCCTATTAGGTGTTCCCAACCCCTAAAGGGAAGGACATGTCCAAGGTACATCCTTCGAGTGGTAGGTGTCATGTGGATAATGATGAGGTGGATGGGGACACAAGGGTCTCAAGGCCAAATGCCATGGGCCCAAGGGTGGTAATGGTGAGGGATGCCCACATGTATGGGTGTATGAATGTAAGAGGGAGCAATCGTGGTACACGAGTCACCCCAACCTTTGTTTTTCCAACCTTCTTCATTATTTTTTTGTCGTTTATTGATATTTCTCTTATTTTACTACCCAAGGCTCCAGGGAATTCGAACATGATGTGTATGACATAGCAGTGATTACCCTCTTAAGATGGGGTAGTTCGTCGCCCACCAGGGGTTGGGACATGTTGTAGCTCAGATTGTACAGGCACTGCGACAACCTCTAAGGGCGGGAGTTATCACTCTAATCCCCACCCACTCTATTCTAGTTGTCTCCCAACAACAGGCTATGGGGGGTAATCCCTATGGAGACGAGGTGATGGAAAACAAGTTGGGAACTAACTTGTTTAGGAGACACAATTGATTGGCCTAGCTACTTGGTAAAATTTTACAAGATTAAATATTTGATTAGATTTAATATTGAGACCAGTGCCTAATGGAGTCAAACCTTCTTGCTTGTTTACAAATTATAGCCAAGTAACCAGATGGACAATTGTCGCTTGGATGATGAACTATCCTATATGAAGTGCAAGTACTAAGATCTAGATGGAGTGCAAGGATCTTGGTTAATTTTAGATTAAATGCTTAGTATAAGTTGAAACTTCCCCTTCACTACTTTGAGAACAGTTTTAGGAGTAGAATGTGGGATGGAAGCCAACGAGAAGCAGGCAAAAGCCTGATTAACGATACCTCCCCCTGTGTTCCAACCACCCAGTGCCTCCGGCGCTACAAAGATTGTGGCTCTAATGACTACAAGGTCACTGTTTTAACCACTAAAAAGAACTTAATCCCTCAAGCTAAATAAGAAAGGGTTCTCCTAAGAGTCTATCAACCATGCTTCTGCTTGGAGGTAAGTTGTTAATGCAACTACTCTTAGGATGAAATGCAAAGAGGCATGAATGAAGTTCTTAATTTGAGATTATCTTAAGTTTCAATCATTTATGTGTAATCTCACAACTAAGACGGTGCCAATAAATCAATCCACAAGATACTTAGAATAGATTATCCACTTATCAGTTAGCCAATGGTTACAGAATGCAAATCACAATTATTCAAGATGTTTTTATCACAATGCCAATTAGATTTCTAATGCTCAAATTGACTTAATTCATCAACAAGATTATAACTTAGATGTTTGAGTGTTTGAAGTACGAAGTTAATGAATTCTCAAATCTAACTCGAGCTTAACCACAACAAACTACTATTAAAAAGACCACTTGTGATGAGATTATGACAACAGTAAGAAAATCAATAAATACCCAAGAAACAACAAGCCTATTGATAGATAGAGATACTCAATAAGATGCCCAATGCTTTGCCTAATGTAAGTTATGAGTTTTGGCCACTTTAAGATGCAGTATTTAGAAAAAATTTGGATCTGATTCACTTATTACAGCAGTAAGAAAATGTGTCAACAGTGATATGCCAATGTTACAACAAGTACCAAAACATGCCCAAAACTTAAAATTAGCTTGCCAAACTGAAAATTTTGATTTTTTAGGACCTTTAAAGTATGATATTCAGAAAATATCAGATCTGAAAACTTCTTACAGCAGTGAGTAGATCAGAAAATCAGTGAGTTATTTATGCTACAATAAGTGTCAAATCTGGCCCAAAACTTGGAAAATTTTGTCAAAACTGGAAAATTTAATTTTTTAAGCCTTTTTAGGTGTGTGATTCAGAAAAATCCAGATCTGATTTAATAATTATGTATAGAATTTCTTGCAAGCTAAAATTTAAATCCAAGTGAGATCCTTAATGCCCAAGTGACCAAATTTCTAAAAAAATTGAATTATGCAATTTTAAAGTATTTTGACCAATTTAATGTGTTTCTTAGGGCTTTTAAGTCACTGTTATAAATCAGAATTTACAGTTGTAATAAAACAGTGAAAAATTAGCGTTTAGAGAGAAAACCCTAGGTCAAAGGCCTTGAAGAACACCTTGCCCAAACTTGCCACAAATTTGCAATGAAGTTGCCACTTGCAAATCAAACCTTTTGAACCCAAAATTCTGCAAAACCCACCAAGTATTCAGTCCATAAAAATTCATAAATGGCTAAGGGTCAAATTAGGGTTGGGAGAGGGCTAAAGGGTCAAGAAAAGCTAGCAGCTAGGAGAAAGAAGCAAGAGAGGGCTGAAAAGGGGTCAAAAAAGGCCAAGGAAGGGAGAGTGAAGGGAAAAAGAGGCAGAGGAAGCCCTAAAGGGATTGATGTTGGGGGAATAGGGAAAATTAGGGCCCTAAAAGGCCACGGCTAGCCTTTGAGGCAACCGTCTAGGGTTATGAAGAGGGGTCGAGGCCCCTAGAGGGTATGGCTTGCCCTAAAAGAATGACGCAGAGGGAAAAAAGGATGACGCAGGGGGGAGAGAGGCCAACATTGGCCTTGGAGAGGTCGGATCCGAGCCCGGAAGGGCTAAAACTTGGAACCCCAACTTCAGAAAAAATTTATTCCTTCAGATCTGCAATTCCGCTCAATTTCTTCAATGACTGGCCCTGCAAAAAATAAATAAATACTAGATCTTACTATCAAGGGCCTAGATCTAGCTCTATTCCAACTTTCTCCACTAGATCTCACCTGCACAAATAGATTTACAAATACCCAAAACCCCAATATATACAAAAAAAATCTAAAAACTCCAAATAGCAAAATAATATACAAAAAATAATTAACAAAATTATTTTACAAATATACAATGCTTGTAAGAAATTTTGGAGAAATATTTTTTTTATAGAATTTTTCTTTGATAAATGGCAAATAATACTTTGGAAAATTAATGCACACTATAGCCTTAGCAAAGTTAAATCAACCACATAAATATTTTGAATCCAAACAAGGTCGGTTCATGCCCACAATTTGTGAACTTGGAGACCAAGGACTGGGATACGTGCAAACACTATATATTTCTCAAGAAAATTTGTTAGACATACGACGAATCAAATCATCTAAGATAAACCCAAAATCTATCAATAGAATGGCTTTATCCCCATCTAATGAAAAACAAATTTTAGCATTAATCAGCACAATATAGGAAAGCTCGTACCCAACACATACCACAAATCAACGAACACTGAACACCTTGAACTGCAACCCAAAGTCTTTACTGTGATTCAAATAAACATCCCAGCGAGACAATAGTGTTACATCAATGCTTCTGCAACAATTTCTTAAGCAAACATCGGATGGCTTTGACACACAAATGACTCTATATATAGATAAATCCTCCAAGTGGAAAAATAATGGCTAGTTGGCTTGATCCTTGTCAAAATAATCCCTGGTCGTCGAAAAATACTTGATCATCTTTTAATCTTAGCCGTTGAATTTTTATTTTTTGAGGAATTTTTGAATTTTTTTTTTTTTACCCTTTTTTATTAGCTCAAAATTAATTATTTTGAACTAATTTCTTCAAAAATTTGACTTTGACTTAACCACCAAGGTCCAAAGGTCCAATTTTTCTTGATATATCCAATATTCCCTTGGTGGAGGACCTCCAAAAATTAATTCTTTTGGTACCCACGAATTTTTCCACTTGGAGAAATTAATTTCTCTAAGGCATTTAATTTAGACTTTAATTAATTAATTTTCTGGCTTAGGATTTATTTAATTTTTGCCAGAAAAATTAATTAATTGACACTTGAGGGGATTTAATATTTTTCCATCCCCTATTATTTTAGCCATGGCGTCTAAGTATTGATGGACCATGCACTAAAATAATTTTTACATAAGATTTTTATAAATTAACCCTCAAAGGGGGATACCCATTCGACTTAGACCCTCAAAATACATACCCAATTTGCAACACAACATGATCTAGTAGACCAAGTGATTTGTAATAAAATAATTTAGCCAACTAGTTTAAAATATTTTCAAATCACTTTTACACAAAACTCGACTAAAACGCTAGGACTCACCTAAGACTTTGACAAAGAATTCCACCGTAGCTTTGGGATGAGGTTGGAGAGAAAAACTCTGCCAACCATCCATTTTTAGAAACACAAATGAATTAGTGAGACGAAAAACCTCCTAAGATGAAACTTTCGCCAAAATAATAGGCTTACCTAGGTTGTTACATACATTCACGGTCTTACTAGCATCATTTACATTACAAGACACAGAATGGGTTTACAATGACACCTATAACTGTTGAAAGATGATTCGATCACTTGAAAAAAATTTGGCATATCTGCTTCCTTGAACTTTGACAAAAAGTGTGCAACACGACATACATGGATTCCTTAATGATGCAAGGGGCACACATAGGGGCCCTAGGAACCAGGGTGATGGATATAATGATAAGGGATAGAGCTCATGTTTGGCTTTTTTCCACATGCTAAATTTTATTGTCTCGACCATCTTTGCATTTTGTGGTATTATTTCCTTTTGTATGTGACCATATTATGCTTTTATCTTTTTTTTTTAGTTGCATCAGCCTCCGAGGCATCATTCTAGGCCCTACCCAAACATGTGGACAAGGGGAGGGGAGTACCAAAGCCTTGTGGACCCAAAGATGGAAGATGATGAAATAGGGCATGTAATGTGCGAAGGGGAGTGAAAAATGTGGAACAAGAAAATGGGACCACGCTACCAAAATCGAGATTTCCCAAGTAGTGCCCATCCTAAATCTATAAGCCAATAGGGGAGATCCCACGGGACTAGGGTTGAGGATTAACCCCCCAGTTAAGGTAAGGGAACAAGAAGGCTATAGTCAAAACCCTTCCTCCTTCCAAGTCACCCAATAAGCCATACCCAAGGGTGCCCAAGAAAAACAACATAAGCACCTGATTGCATAGTGAAAAACCATACCTTTAGGATTGAATGGCCCACCTTCAAACATAAAATCTCAACAGATGGGCAAGGGGACATATGACTGGCTCAAGGAGCGAAGACATGTAGAACAACATCGGCTACACTAGTGGTTGTCAGGGGTTGTTGGCTATCGGCTGAAGACACATCTAGGAGAAAAATTACCTTATGGGGTCACCCACTGGTGGTGGGTAATAGGTCCCATTGAACCAGGGCTAAAGACTAACCCCCCTCGTAATGTGGAAGAACAAGTTTACAGTCAAGATCAGTCAATCATCCAGGTCACCCCTTTATCCATGTTAGAATGCCCAAAACATTAAGTAAGAGCACTTGATTGCAAATGGTTAAAGTACCTTCCAACTCCAAGTGATAACCACCCTTCATTCAAGGGAAATGTTGGATGGTGAGATATGTACGAATAGTGCAAATGGTGAAGGAAAGTGGCATATCATCATAACTGAGCAATATATAGGGCCACTAGTTGGCTAGTTGTCCAAGATAGGAGAAAAGTTTTCTCCTATAGGGCTACCCACTTTTGGTGGGTAATAAGGACTTGCTTGGATACTATGAAATGATTCCAAAATTAGCTAAGCTTATATGTAAATTTTACCACACTGCTTGTAGCAACAGCATTTTTAGGCCCATATTTCCAACCATGACATTGGTTCTTGCTTACAGGTTGACCAAAATGTTAAACACCAAGCCACCTTGGGATGGAATTAATGAGGTTAAAGCCAATAAAGCAAGAATACATACAGAATTGGCAAATCTTGGAGTGGATAATCTTTCAATACCCCCTTGTCACCTTCCTCTATTAAATTCACATTGCACAATGTTGGGATCTAAATTTTCCATATAGCAGCACAAGACATTAAGAGAGGCATTTCAATGGTAAGTGGAGAAGGACTTCCATTCTAGTGTGTCGGGTCCGAGGAAAGTGCAGAAGTGAAAAATTAAAAATTTGTTAAATTTCTTGAAACTTTGCAACTACTTAGATGAACTTACTGAAAAAATCAAGACAACTGAAAACTGAAACCAAGTTTAACTTTCAACAAGATACAGAGTTTCTTAGCATTAGATGCAACAAAAAATAGTTGAATTAAAAACATATACACACTCAAATTTGACACCAGTGTTTTACCCAGGAAACCCAAATGGGAAAACCTGCATCCGTTGTTGTGGGATTTTTATTGATTGTTCTTTAAGCATATAGATCTTTTACAAATTCATTATGTTGCTACTGCAGCCAACAAATAGACTTTGAGGAAGCTCTCACTAATCTCAGCTCCACAATTGCTCTTAGCCTGCTGTTTGATCAATGCTCTCGACCTTGAAAAGATGCTCTTGGGTCTCGGCCCTGCCTCTTGATCTTGGCCTACACACAAATGTTTACTGCTGAAAACTAGTCTTGGCTTGCTCTTCAAACTCTGATCTTTGCTCCTCAATCAATGCACTCTACCAACAACAACGAATTATCCAACATTGTGCCTTCGTCCTTCTCTTACTTAGCAGATCTTCAATGCATGCAAGGAAGCCAAATTAGAATGGTTGTTCACATAAGTGCAACGAGTTCCTTTTGCTAGTTAAATAGAGCAAGTCTCAGTTCCACTTGGACTAGCTCTCAGTTAACTGGCTTGAATTGCTCCTTGATTTCCTCTAGTTGTGAACCGAGTACACTGAGGACTTAACTTGTCCTCTCTTCACTTGTCTTTGAAGTCTTAACAAGTCCTAATTGAACTTGTCTCTGTAGTCTTAACTCGTCCTAAATGGACTTGTTTTTGTCACCCCATCTTGAAGTGTAACTAAAGAAGATTCCAACGAACTGAAGCTCCAACACTACACATGCAATCTAATGATGACCATTCCAGTGAACTGGAAATCAACACATCACAACTGAAGTCTAACTTATATATTTTCATTCATGCTAGAGAAAGACAATTCAAAGTATTTACCGACTAAAGAACAAGCTAGGAGACCTTCCTTAGCTACATTATCAACACTCCCTCTTAGGGAGGAAGGGGGTTTGTACAACTCTCAACTTATCTCAAAAAAACATAAACTTGCCTTTGACTAAAGCCTTCGTCAGGATATCTACAACTTGCTCATATGTGGGAATTTATGGTAGTTTTCCTATCCCTTTCTGCACATAGTCCCTGAGATGATGGTACCTGATCTAGATGTGGTTGGAGCGGTCATGAAAAACTAGAATCTTTGAGAGCTTAATGCAACTCTAATTGTCACGGTAAATCACAACGGGCTCCAACTCCAACTTGAAAAGACCTACAAGCAACTTCCTCATCCAAATGGCTTCACATGCTGCCAAGCTAGTGTTGATTTTTGTAGCATCGGATGTGCTCTAGCCTTGAGATTTTGCAGAGAGGCTAAGGCACATATATTCTCCAAGACCCAGAAATCATTTGGAGAAATTCCACCTAGAGATGGCTTAATTAAAATAATTAATCAATTTTTTAATATTTCTTAAGTCTAAACTTAGGAAATATGATTAATTCAAAGGTATTAATTAAGTCAGGTGCAAATCTTCTAGAAAAATGTGTGGATCGAGTCTTAGTTAATCTTAGTCATCAATTAAGTTTTAATCATGGTCGTTGAAATCTCAACGAGAGATTATAAGAACTCAATGGGCACTTGGAGAACACACTTGAGAAATCGAATTCACTAGCAGATCGATTTCCAGAGTAGCAGTGTTAAGTTTCCTGAGAGATAGTCAATGAGCTCGTTGCAATGAGAGAGAGGAAGGGATAGTAAGGCCGAAGGAAGCTATTCCAGATCCAGTGAGTGCAAAGTAGAGAGGCAGCAAGTCGCACAGAGAGGCAATGCAAAGGCCACGCAGAGGCAACGCAGAGCTTCATGAGGAGATTATGTTTTTTCTGGGAGATAGAGTTGATTCAGTGCCAGAGACCGGAGTGAGAGATAGGAGGGCCAGGAAGTTTCCAGAAAACAGTTGATCAGATAGTCATTTCCCTAATAGCATCATCAAAGCCAAATAGGCCAACACAATCTCGATAAAACTGTATCTCGCGATTGATTTCACTACAAATCTCAGGATCAAGTACCATCCTCTGAATACAAGAATGGCGCCCTTCCACCTCACCATCAAAATCAAAGGCGCATTTGTATGAAAATATGGGGTTGAGAAAGAGTGTTGCTGCATGAATGGGTCAACGAAGCATCCCTATCCACTGACTATTAATCACATCCCATAACATCATATGTCTATCAAGCCCAACAGAACCCTTGTCTGCATAATAAGAACGAATGGCCTCGTTGGCTCTATCCATGGCCTGACACAAATAAGCCATTGTAGGCTTCCACCCATCTACCAATCTCAGAACCTTTACTATAGATTCACTAACTAAGCACACTTCTTCTACTCCCTGCCAGAATGTGTCAATTTACATTTTTGCAATGGCTCTCCCGTCCCGTCTCCTGTTGTATTTATAATCATGCCACTCATCAGAAACAAACATTTGCTTCAACACAACTAGCATCGAAGCAAAGACTGAAGAGTAATAAAGTTGGTGGAAAAACGTGTGATTGCAGGACATCACAACTCCTTGTTTCTAGTGTATCTCCTCATGAGGCTAAGAACCAAAGCATGGTTATATATAAATTTAGGGACGCTCCTAGCCATATCAATGGCCTCCTTGATGAAGGAGAGTTTCCCCATATCCTACAACAAATCGATACAATGTGCTGCACATGGAGTCCAGAACAATGTGTGATGCCTCTCCATAAGCATCTTGCCGGCAGACACATAATTAGTTGCATTATCTGTTATGACTTGCACCACATTCTGCACACCAATCTCACGGATGAACCCATCTAACAACTCACATATCATTGTTGCATCTTTTATTTATGTTGATGCATCCATTGATTTAATAAACATCGTACCTTTAGGAAAATGTACCAAGAAATTTAGAAGAGTCCTACCCTTCCTATCTATCCAACCATCAGACATCACTGTGCATCCAGACACTTCCCATGTTTTTTTCAAATCTAACAATCTAGAGTTGATGTCCTGTTTTTCTGCTTGAAGGATTGGCCCCCTCAACTCCTCATATGTAGCACTTTTGTAACATGGGCCCACAACTGCAATAGCATCACACATTGGCTACCAAAATGGATTGGTTTTGGTGATGATGAGAGGCATGTCACTCCAGAAAAGACACCTCCCCATAACTCTATCTGCTTCTATGTTCTCCTTTTTTTTAACAACTGATTTTATGGAATGTTGTGCTCCATGTCCTATTCGTGGAACAAAAAATGATGACCTCCCACTCTCAGCAACATTAGCACTAGCAGTAGCAAGTGATGTTGTGGAGCCCCTACCACTACCCTCAACCTCAAAATCAGAAGAAGATATGCCGGAAGATCTACCTGCACGTTCAGCCTTGTTTCTTTCTGCCTCTATCTTCTTTCTGTCTTTTCATCAATTTCTTCAAGAGCTTTTTGTATAAGCTCCGCACTAGAAACCGTACAAAGCCCAACATCATGTCCAAGGAGTCTAGCCAGATGGTATTTCAATCGCGTAACCCCTCCTGTCATCTTGGTCCCACACAATTTGCATGATAGATATGTCTGATTTGTCCCACCATCAGGCTCCCAATACTCCCAAAATGGGTCCAAGGCTTTTGGCATATTTGAATTTTGTAGTGAACTAATTCAAACCTAGGGCACCCAAAAAACAAAAAATTGCCATTAAACACCCATGCATAAAAATTTAAAAATAATAAGTAATAACCACCTCATTTCAAAAAATATTTTTTTTACTACAAGACTACAATTATATTATTTGCAATGAATGAAAAATGGCAATAAGAGGGTGCATAAGAATGTTAAAAAAAAAATGAAGATTGTTGTCCAAATATGGAGAAAACCGTTGCATTGGCTCATGGGCATGAAAATCATAGTAAATGGAAAAAAAACAAAGAAGCACAATGTTGGTAAGCAAATAGGCAAGCATGCATAGCCCTAAATCTATGAAAAAATTCATTAACATATGGGTTTTTAAGAACATACATGTTAACAAAAGAAATGAAGTTTGTCTCATTGTTCTTCAATCTTTGATGATCAAAAAATTCTTAGTTGGTGGTGATAATGGTTGTTTGATCCTCAATCCCTCCTTGGCAACCTCCACAAAGCTTTCCCCTTCCTTCTCCAAGCCTCGCAATCCAAAATGAGCAAAACAAAGACAAATTTCCCTTTTTCTAACCGCAACCAAGAGTTCCCAACAATTTTTTAGGTCGTTGCGCAATATTTTCCCGAGATATCGCCGATATTTCGGAAATATCGCGATATTTTCGGGAGAGGAAGTATCGTGATATTTCTGAAAATCGTCGATATCTCGGCGATATTATCATCACTGGTTTAAATGAAAAAAAAGTGTATTTCAGATATTTCATATTAGCAGATCAAAATTTCGTGGAATTTCTCCAAAATTGGAGTAACTGGGACAAAACTTGTGAAGGAAGCCAAAATTGGGGCTAAATGGAAGGAAACTTCCAACCCCTCTAGTTAAAATAAGGAGAAGAGACCCCAAAGGGAGTCTATAAATAGGAGAGAGGAGAATCATTATTATTATCATGGTTGATTGGATATCTTTGTTTTTGTGTGTTGAGGCTCTGAGGGTTTTAAGACCCCTTTTTCGTCTGATTGGTTTCGGGGGTGAAATATGCCACCTAGCCAATCCCCTCTCTTTCTCTATTCTGTTAGCATAATCTCTGTGACATTCTTCATTCACTATGAGGCAAACAAAGGTTTCTTTGGTCAAATCTTGACAGCGAGGCAATCTTAAGAAATTGTTGGACAGCAGATTAGTACCAGGCTTACATTTGTGACAGTGGTCTTCCTTCTAGCACTTGCCTATGTCAGCGAAGGGATTTTTAATGACAGTTATGACAGCAGACCACCCCTGTGATAACACGGGTTTTTGAGGCAGGGTTGCAGACCAACTCTAGGGCTTAAATTCAAGCAGCAATGCATCTCCCAAGGCCCTGTTGTGATAGCGCCCTCCGCCCCCAAGGAATCTTCCATCTGATGTTGACAAACAAGGAATGGTTTCTCTAGAAGAATTGACTCAAGGAACAATTGGGTCGCATTAATGAGGCATCAGCAACCTTATTTTGGACCGAAAGTAGCCCTTGTTGCAACATAAAGGCCATTTCAGGGCAAAACCTTGGCACAGGAGTTTGCTAGGGCAATCCCAGGGCAGTGAAGCCTTTACCTTGGCCACAGGAAGCCTGATCTGGGGCAGCAGATTGGTCAAAGAAGAAGAATGTTGGGTAGCAAAGTATCCATAAGGAATTTCCTGAGACAGCAAAGATATTTATGAACTTATAAGCTGGTTATTGGTGTGTTTTGACAGTGGTTATAATTTTGGTGTAAAGTGTTGTAGTATGCAATAAAAGACAGTGATTGTTTATGAATGGATAAGTGTTGTACAACCAAGATTGTTGGTGCACCACCACTAAGAGTAAGAATGTGAATTTGTGTTTGTTGTGAGCTATTGGTGTGATGATGAGATCGATTGTTTGCCTACATAATTGTGCATTTAAAATGTTTAATATCTGTAGGTTTTAACCCTGAACAGAAATTATCTACACACGAATCTTATAACAGAAAATAAACAATAGCGAGAGCATAAAACATAAAACAGATAAACACAGAGATTTTCCCCTGGATCCCAAATTGGGACAACCAGCTTGATTTTTCATTATATTCCTTTTAGTGTTACAACACATATATATACATGCCAAAGCATACATAAACCCCAATCCATTAACCCTGGATTAGAACATAACCGTAGTTCGCTTGACCGGATCTACAAAATACCAGGGGTTGAAAACCATCGTACCCCAAAAACCATGTGCAAACTCATGCACAAAACATGGGTGGGTCCGCCTATGAGTGGGACCGCACACCAAAAAAAATTTCGCCGGGGCGCTGCCCTGGACCCCGACAGGGGGGGCTGCCCCCCCCCCCTGTGAACCCCCTGCTGCGCCCGGCACAACGTACAACACGTGGGGCTAGTTGTCGAAAGAATATAACACATACCCAACATTCTCCCACTTGTTGTTTTCTTTCCACAGGGGGCCACAGGAGAGCTTAGTCATTGGGCCAATTCTTCAACACCCATTGTTTCTCTACACCAAGAGAACTTCTGAGTGCTTATAGACTTCGTGAATGCATCTGCAACATTCTTTAAAGTGTCCACCTTTACCAGCAACACCCTTTTAGCTTCAACCATATCTCTAACAAAGTGATATTGAACATCAATGTGCTTTGTATTTGAATGATAAGCAGGGTTCTTAGCCAAGAAAATTGCACTTTGGCTATCACAGTCTATCCTTATAGCTTGTTGTAACAACCCCATACTTGAACACAATCTCTGCAACCAAACTGCTTCCTTGCTTGCATGAGTGGCTGCTATGTATTCTGCCTCTGTAGTTGAAAGCGCCACTACAGACTGTCTTTTACTCATCCAACTGATTGCACCTCCAAATAGGCTAAACACATACCCACTTGTAGATCTTCTTTGGTCCAGATCTCCAGCCCAGTCTGCATCAACAAAACCACGAATGTCCAACATTCTTTCTAATCCTGGTCTTCCTTGGTAGCACAAGCCAAAATCACTTGTGCCACGTAAATATCTGAAAACCCACTTCACTGCTGTCCAATGCTCCTTCCCTGGGTTTAACATAAACCTGCTCAATGCTCCCACTGCATGTGCAATGTCTGGTCTAGTACAGACCATTGCATACATCAGGCTACACACTGCACTTGCATATGGAACACGGGACATATCCTCCTCTTCTTCTTGTGTCTTGGGACACTGTTCAGCAGACAGCTTTACACCTACAGGAATAGGAACATTCACCGGTTTACTATCCTGCATATTGAACCTCTGCAATATAGTCTCGACATACTTCCTATGGTTTAACCAGAGCTTCCTCTTTGCCCGATCTCTCTTAATTTCCATGCCCAAAATATAGTTTGCAGCACCCAGATCCTTCATGTCGAATTTGGAGAACAGTGGGTCTTCAAATCTTGGATAATTTCTTTGTCATTTCCAATCAACAACATATCATCCACATACAAGACCAAATAAATAACACGGTCACCAATTCATTTAAAATAAACACAGTGATCCTCCTTGCTTCTGGTGAAGCCAAGTCCCCGTATATAGGTATCAAATTTCTGATACCACATCCTTGGTGACTGTTTTAACCCATACAGAGACTTCTTCAACCTGCATACCAGTTTTTTCTTACCCTTCACCATAAAGCCTTCAGGTTGCTTCATGTAGATCTCCTCTTCTAGATCCCCGTGAAGAAATGTTGTCTTCACATCCATCTGTTCTATCTCAAAATCAAATGCGGCAGCAACAGATAAAAGTAATCTAATAGAAGTAACTTTGGCAACAGGAGAAAAAATATCACCAAAATCAATTCCCGGCACCTGGGAATAACCTTTCGCTACCAACCGAGCTTTGTATTTCTCCACCTTGCCTTCTGCATTCATCTTCTTCTTAAACACCCATTTGCTCCCAATGGGCTTCCTTCCAGCCGGCAACTCCACCAGATCCCATGCATCGTTTTTGTGCAAGGATGCCATTTCATCAGCCATGGCCTCCTTCCAGAGTTTTCCATCCTCTGAATCTACTGCCTCCCTGATAGTTCTGGGTTCATCATCAGTTATAGTTAAGGCAAAACCTGAACAAAAAACAGATGGACTATACCTTTCTGGTTGCCTTCTTTCCCGAACTGATCTTCTCAAAGCTGGAGTTTGTGGCTCTTCATCTTCTGAGTCTTCTTCTGTTGTAGAGTCTGATTCATCCTCCTTTAGCTCAAACTCTATCTTCTCGGGTTCCTTTGGTAGGACCTCATGTTTAACAACATCTTTCACTTCTCTAAACACCACATATCGGTTGTACACAACCTTCCTTGTTTCTGGGTTCCAAAGCTTGTAACCCTTTAAACCATCCTTATACCCAATAAAGATGCACCTTTCAGATTTATTATCCAACTTGGTCCTTTTCTCCTCTGGAACATGTACATATGCATCACATCCAAATACCCTTAGATGTGAAAGAGAGGGTTTCTTACCAGTCCATACCTCATGTGGAGTCTTATCCTCCAACGCTGATGAAGGTGATCTATTAACTAAGTAACATGCGGTCTCCACTGCCTCTGCCCAGAATT
Source organism: Pinus albicaulis (assembly GCA_034641835.2). Taxonomy (NCBI): domain Eukaryota; kingdom Viridiplantae; phylum Streptophyta; class Pinopsida; order Pinales; family Pinaceae; genus Pinus; species Pinus albicaulis. The sequence continues at coordinate 111,927,820 of CM076573.1, read as the reverse complement.
CTTGTCCTAACCCGGTACCACTGAGCATGCTTCTTGCCTTTTCCATCAGTGTTCTATTCATTCTTTCTGCAACTCCATTTTGCTAAGGTGTGTATGGAGTAGTCTTCTGCCGTGCTATACCACACTTCTTACAGAACTCTTCAAATTCCTTCTTGCAGAACTCCCCACCATTATCTGTCCTCGGCGCCTTTATCTTCTTCTCTGTCTGGTTTTCCACCAGAGCCTTAAATTCTTTAAATCTGTCAAAAGCTTCAGATTTCTTCCTCAAGAAATATATCCATGTATTCCTTGAGAAGTCATCTATGAATGAAACATAGTACACGGACTTTCCCAGTGATGGAACTGACACAGGTCCAAACACATCACTGTGCACAAGTTCTAATATCTTGTTCGCCCTCTTAGCACCAGAAGGAAAACTCACCCGATTCTGCTTCCCATATACACAATGTTCACAGAAATCGAAATCCAGAGAGCAATTAAACATACCTTCTACCATACCATTTCTATGTAGTATCCGAAGGCCCTTCTCTCCAATATGTCCAAGCCTTTGATGCCATAGCATGGTCTTTTCTCCAGAGACAGCTAGGCTTTCCGCTCCATTTTCAAGAACCACATAACTGTTACACCCATCAATAACAGTGCTACCTTGTAGCTTGTACAGAGTTCCAGTCCGAACTCCCCGCATTAATACCAGTGCTCCCCGAACCATCTTGCAGGCATCTTTCTCGAACACTGTTTTTACACCTGCATCATCCATCTTGCTTACAGAAATCAAATTTCTGGCCAATGCAGGAATATGCAGAACACCGGGAAGTGTTCTAATCCTTCCACCTTGCAGCTTCAGCTTGACCTTTCCACGTCCGATGATTCTGGCCTTCCTATCATCCCCTAGGAAGACATCACCACCATCATATTTCTCATACTCGCAGAACCACTCCCTATGGGGAGTGAAGTGAAAGGATGCACCTGAGTCAATCAACCATGACTCCTGATCTACATGTGTATTTGAAGAAGAAGCCAAATACACATCCCCACCTTCATCCGAGGTGGTTTTTGCCTCTGCAGAAGGAGCATCATCAGATCCCTTTCCTTTCTCGGGAGCTTTAGATCTGCAGTCCTTTTTGTAGTGCCCTTCCTTTCCGCATTTCCAGCACACCTTTACAAACTTTCCAGGAGATTTAGATCTCCCTCTAGATTTAGATCTCCCACTCGAAACCTTATTCTTGTTTCTATTCTGGGACCTTCCTCGTACGGATAAGGCATCTCCATTTTGACCCTCCATATTTCTCCGTCTCATTTCCTCCGACAGCAAGGCTGAGACAATGTCATCAAAATTCAAGGTAGTTGTATTGCTACCTATTGCAATAACCAGACTATCCCACGAGTATGTGAAGACACAACAAGGCGAAGATCATTCATACCGAGGATTTTGTATCAACCAGATGACGGTGACTTACCACGGTATTGAAGGCGTTCGAGATGCTCACATGCCGAGTCCATATCCTTCATCCTCGGGTTATACGGCTTTTTCCCGGGAACAACTTTATGCTGGGCGCCCAGACATTGTCGAACCCAGTTTTCCACAAATTCTGCAATGGCCCCTGGACATTCATATCTGGTCCAGACCTGCTTGTTGTCCCTTCAGATACGGGTTCTGGGTCTTCCTTGACATTCATGGTTTTAGACACGGATCTCATGAATCCCGCCGATCACTATCCACCAGTAGATCCTTCATCTTGAGCTTCCACAACTCAAAACTCTGACCATTAAATTTCTCGATCTCTATCTTTCCGCCGCTCGCCATATTCTTTCACCGCAAGAATCGATCCCGCAGATCTCCCACTGCACAGGGTCTACCAGAGGCCCGAGCAAAAAACCCTCAACAACAAAGACGTCCCCTTGAAGCAGAAACGGCTGGAAATTGCAAATGTGGTTTTAACCACGAACGAAATTATCTACACACGAATCTTATAACGAGAAAATAAACAATAGCGAGAGCATAAAGCATAAAGCAGATAAACACGAGAGAGATTTTCCCCTAGGATCCCAAATCGGGACAATTAGCTTGATTTTCATTATATTCCTTTTAGTGTTACAACACATATATACATGCCGAAGCATACATAAACCCCAATCCATTAACCCTGGATTAGAACATAACCATAGTTCCCTTGACCGGATCTACAAAATACCAAGGGTCGAAAACCATTGTACCCCAAAAACCATGTGCAAACGCATGCACAAAACATGGGTGGGTCCGCCTATGAGTGGGACCGCACACCAAAAAAAATTTCGCCGCGGTGCTTCCCGGGACCCCAACAGGGGGGGGCCCTGCTGCGCCCAACGCAACGTACAGCGCGTGGGGCTAGTTGTGGAAAGAATATAACACATACCCAACAATATCATTATTGTCTAAGATTGGAATAAATACAGTAATATTGGTAGAATTTGTCATATGTTCTTTAACCCTATGGGAAAAATTCCCTAAGGATATTACATGGCCCCTATTCAGCGTTAAAGGGGGATATGTGTAATGTCCTTTATCTATGACCCGTTATTCGAATTAAGGGGGGATGCTGAAAATAGGGGTGTAATCTTCACTTTCAGCCATGGCCAACCTTATATTGTATCATTATTATATTTGCAGGTCCGACTAAGGCCAACCTTGAGCATGTTATTGCTCAAACTAGCAGGGATCCTAGGAGGAGATCCTATAGAGCAACTACTAGGTCAAGGGGCAACAATGGAGAGATAGCCCATTGTCACCTTAGCGAAAGCTCCCTACTCTTTACAGAATTTCACCGATGGAAGGAGTCCCAGTATGAGAGGAATCACAAGAAGAGTTGGATCAATGATAAGACATGGAGTGATTCTGAAAGCCTATTCACAAGAGAGACTCAATTGAATAGCTTACTTGCTTGAGAGGCAAGGTGATAGGCTCTGTAGGAAGGGCTAAGAGGATACTTGAACCTAGGTTTAGAGGATACACCTTGACAAGGGGCTTCCTAGACTTAAGGATCCTTATGGAGAAAAGGTTTCTATGTAATCCTTGTGGAATTTGAATTGTAGAGTTGCGGGACCACAAAGAACGCAAGTGGACCCAGACTAGGTCAAGGGTATGAAGTTGATCAATCACGGAGGGGCTTGACCTAATTAGGGAAGAGGATAGGATCAAAGGACTAATTTTCTTTTCAAATTTGAATGCAATGATCCAAATGAGGACACTAACCCAAATTAGCCTAGGGAGAGAAATGGTCCTCAAGCTAGGGCTTGCGATATCTCGAGATTCCAACATCGAATTTGCTTCAAATTTGGAGGACCTCTTGAGCAAACTCCAGTGCAGTAAAGGACCAATTTTCAAGGTGATTGGATGGCTACAAAATATTTTACTTGATGCCCTAAGTGACCTTCCAGCGTTAGGCCTAGAATTGGGAGAGGTGAAGAAAAGAAAGATGAATTTGACCACCAAGGGGATGCGAGGATCAGTGCCTTGCTTAGGGGGCTTAATGGAGTCAAGATACACCTACATCGAGAAATTTCGAGAGATAAGGGGCCCTAATTAACCATCGCTAACCTATTCAAGGGCAACAACTAGGTAATTAGAGATTTACACTTCAAATTTGCCAAAGAGATGAAGTTTCGTGGCTTAAAACCTATTAGGTGCCTCTAGGAACATTCACCCACTCTCTTTAAGTACAATGTATGCATTAAATTACTTATTCAAGGTTCCTAGAAGAATTTCGGATTTATTTTAACCCATACAAGAATAATGATAACCATAACATGCAGTAAACCAGTAAAATAACAAGAATAGCATCAAAATTCGACTTACATGAGAGAGAGAGAGAGAGTATATTCACATCAACTTTGCATTATAAAGAAGCTCCAAAGACAAAAGCGAAAATCCAAACAACGTAGTGCATCAAGAAAGCTCCAAAATGTTTACCTAGCGAAAGGTGCGAAAATCCAAACATCGTAGTGCATCAAGAAAGCTCCAAAATGTTTACCCAGCAAAAGGTGCGAAAATCTCTCAAGAGATACTAATCCAATCCAAGTGATGAGCATGAAAATGAATCACCTCACTTCTATTTATACAATCACTAATGAGTTATAATTTGGCCTAATTGAGCCCCAAATAATAAAATAATGTGCAATAATAACATCCCTTGGGGACAACCCCACCAAGATAGCTCAATAACATAATAATAAGCCTCTCAAGAGGGTAGAATGATCAATAAAGTGAGTCATTGGGCCTTTGAGGAGGCTTAATGAAGTTCAGAATGTGCCATGATCTGAGAATGGACCTCAAATATAGTGGACAAGGGGTTGGCCCCTTGTTTTCCAAGCAAATCCCTGTGGTGCCCCCAAGTGGGTGCGAGGGGCACAAGGACATCCTCGTGGGTCTCCGAGTGGATCGAAAATGCCTGTAAACCATCTGTAAGGGCTAGGATGATGTCATAAGCCCTTGTTTGGACCCCAGATCATTTGTCGAGTGTATGGTACAAGTGTGGAGTCGGCTAGGCATGGTAACCAGGTGCATCACCCTCATCCAAAAGGTGGAACACGAGCAATCAATGAGTGGCGTTGGGGATCCATGAAGTACAATCTACTATGGTGGAGGCTCATGGCTCTCAATGCTCACCCTACAAGTGCCAATGTGGCCCTCTAGAGGGATAGGACCCCGTATAGGGAGACCAAGCCCCAAATGGAGACCCATCTGCAATCCTGCATAAGATCCAATGCATCCCCTTGCCCTCCAATACAACAAATCATTAGGGTAATCAAGTAAAAGAGCTTACAAGTCATGGAATCAATAAGGCATTTCACAGTGTCACTACCTTCCATAGTGGGCTTTGGCATGTACAAGTGTCTCCAAGCTCAATAGGGGGTTAATCAAGGACCCTATTAGGTGGTTTCAACCTCTAAAGGGGTTGACATGTCCATGGTACATCTCTCAAGTGGTAGGTGGCACATAATAAAGTAATGGAAGGGAGTGGGGATTAGGGGAATCATCCAGACCACATGTCATGGTACATGGGCAGCTATAATAAGGAAAGCCCACACTTGGGTATATGAGTGCAAGAGGGAGCAAATCATTGTACATGAGTTACCCCGACCTTTGTTTTTCCACCCTTCATCATATACCTTTTTCCTTTGATTGTTTTTCCACCCTTCATCATATACCTTTTTCCTTTTAAGGTGGGGCAATTCATCGCCCACCAAGGATTGGGACAATCATGGGTTCTTTAATGATGAAGGGAGCTTATCTAGGGCCATAGGAACCAGAGTGATGGCCATGGATAAAGGGTAGAGCTCATGTTTGGCTTTTTCCCACGTGCTAAATTTGTATGTCTCGGCCATGGATAAATTTTGTGGTACATTTCCAGTTGAGAGTGGCCAAATTATGCTTTTTCTTTTCTTTTTAGCTGCATCAACCTTCGGGACATCGTTCCAAGCCCGACCCAAGGTGTGGGCAAGGGTAGGGGGAGGCTAACCCTATGTGGACCCAGAGAACATATGTGGACCCGGATGGGAAAAGAGACGAATGGGGCTAAAATGAGTGGAAGGGGGCGATGTATATGGTGTCTGGAAGCGGGACCACGCAACCAAAATCAAGATTTCCCATATAGTGCCAACCCTAAAGTTAATGGTCAGTAAAGGAGATCCCATGGGACTAGGGTACAAGGTTACCCACGAAATTGGGCAGTGGAGAAAAGTGTACAAACCTAGCCCACTCTTTCCGTCGAATCCCCCCACCAATCCATGCCTTAAAGTGCTCATCCTCTCACTACATCCGGATGGAAGATGCCAAACTGATCTCCAAAGAAGATCACTACCTAAAAAGAAAAATCAAAGAGGCCATAGAAATCGAAAAAAGAAAAAATAATTACCCAAAGTCAATACCATAGGCTGACCCACCTACCTCCTTGCTCAATACCTTGCCAAGAAATTACGCCCCCTTGATGGAAACACCTCATTGTTCATCAAAGACTCTACATCTTTCGTTGATTGGACCAAAAACCTTGATATGAAAGACGAAGATCTCATGGTAAGTTTCGACATTGTCTCCCTGTACACCATGATACCTATAGATGAGGCCATCAATGTTATGAAATATATGACCGATAGCGAGACTGTAGATCTCCTCAAATTATGCTTAAAATCTTCTTTCTAAAGTTTCAAAGGAATAATTTATGAACAAACTCATGGAGTAGCCATGGGCTCCCCTCTATCTCCTATAATTACAAACATATACATGGAGCATTTTGAACAGAAAGTCCTCAAATCCTTTCCATTCACCTCAGAAGAATGGAAAAGATATGTAGATGATATTTTTGCAAAATGGACTCATGGTAAATCAAAACTAAATGATTTTTTGACTCACATTAACACTCTCTTTAGTCACATTAAATTTACCATTGAAATGGAAAAAGATAACCAATTACCTTTCCTGGATATCCTTTTAACCAAAAAAGATGGAAAACTTAGCACCAAAGTTTACAGAAAGAAAACTCACACTGAAAGATACCTTCACGCTAACTCACATCACCATCCCAAGCAGAAATATGCAATCATAAAAACCCTAACTACTAGGGCTTCCAGAATTTCTGACTCTCACCACCTAAAACATGAGCTAAACCACCTTCGCCAAGTCTTTCAATTTAATGGATATAATAAAAGCATCATCAACAAAACTATTCACCAAACCCTTAATAAAAATAACATTAAGAAAACTTTCGACATTCCAAAAATCTCTTTACCTTACATAAAAGGAACAACTAATAAAATTTCCAGAATCCTTAACAAACACAACATCAAGATCGCTTTCACTCCCCCCTAATACTATTAGAAATATTGTAGACTCCGCTAAGGACCCTATAAACCCTAGTTTGCAAAAAGGAGTTTACATTATACCGTGTTCTTGTGGAAAAGAATAATTTGGAGAAACTTGTAGATCCCTCAACATCAGACTTAAAGAGCATGTTGCTGACATATCTAGGAACAGAATTTCAAAATCAGCTTTGGCAGAACATGCTTTCTTATCCTCTCACTACATCCAGATGGAAGATGCCAAACTGATCTCCAAAGAAGATCACTACCTAAAAAGAAAAATCAAAGAGGCCATAGAAATCGAAAAAAGAAAAAATAATATAAATCGTGATGATGGCCTTATCATCAGCGATACTTGGAAACCCTTAATAAATCTTACCTCTCTTGACATCAAATTAAAAATAAATAAATAAATCCGAATGTATTTTTTGTCACTTTTCCTAATTCTTAATTTTCTTATCTTAATAAATACGGAAATAATAAAATAAATAAATCAAAATATAATAAAATAAAATTCTCTTATTAATTTTTCATATTTGTTAAAAATTCTTAGGTTTTATAAAATGTTTTATAACAATCACATTAATTTTTTACTTCAATAATCCCCACATTATTTATTATTTTTTAATATTTTAAATGAAATTTTAGTATTTCTTCCAACCGACCTTAAAATCTCTCCTTACTAATCACTATATACATATTTATTTATTTGCCCTAATCCTCTCAAATCTTCCCAAAGATCATTTGGCGTTTACCCCTGAAGATGGACTCACTTATGAAGTCTAAAACGTTGGGTTACTAAAAAACTCTGAACAAGTTATTCCTTTGTTTCTGAAATCTACTTCACCTATATGGATTCTCTTTTCAAAAACATACCTTTAGGGTCGAGAGGCCCACCTTCAAACATACAATCATAACAAGTGGGCGAGGGACCACATGGTTGGCTCAGGTGGCGGAGATAATGGCATATCGAGCTATCTAGTGGCTACAAGGGGTTGTTGGCTGCTGATTGAGGACCATCTAGGAGAAACATTTTCTCCTATATACACTTCCCACAGGGGGTGGGTAACATCTGGCTCCAACTGGGACATGAGCTCTCAGAGAGGTGCATGAAGCTACTCAAACGAGAGGTCATGAGAACACCAACAATCTCTTGGTACTGTAGACCTGTTACCTGCACATATCAAAAACCAAGCACCCGCCAAAGCATGTTTTTGTAGTGTCTTATGATCACCCATGCTTGACATTAGGCCACTAAAACCAACTAGCAAATAGATTTTAAATATAATTTCAAATGCAATCTTAATCTAAATGTAACTAATCTAGCATGATAATATCATATGATCTTAGTTCTAATGAGGAAAACTCTTGGTACTGTAGACATGTTACCTGCACATATCAAAAACCAAGCACCCGCCGAAGCATGTTTTTGTAGTGTCTTATGATCACCCATGCTTGACATTAGGCCACTAAAAACCAACTAGCAAATAGATTCTAAATAGAATTTCAAATGCAATCTTAATCTAAATGTAACTAATCTAGCATGATAATATCATATGATGTTAGTTCTAATGAGGAAAACGAACATGCAATGCATCCTAGCCTAACATGTATGTTACATCACCCAAATACTAAGTGTAATCATAGACCCAATGTAACCAGCATATCATCCAGTTAATATGAAAGCAACTGCCCTTATGCTCAATTATGCAATAGATCCAAAGGCAGGGGTAGGAATGACAACATGGAAGGTCACAAGGGGAGGAGGCAGGAAAATGAAGTGAGCATGCATGGAGTATCACGGGGAAAGAGGGAACCAAGGGATGCAATCTATTCCTCACGATCCTTTCTTCCAACCAAAATATATAGATATCAATAATTAAGCTCAAAAACCTCTGGTAGATAGCAACCTCAAGCATAACATCCCCATTATGGTCCCCATCATTAATGTCATGTTTAATGACCACCATATGGTCATGACTGGGAGGAAAGGGAGACCGATGACAAGGGGAGACACAACAAGCAAGTTGCTCATGATGATAATATTCAGAATCTTGAGGATACGAGGTGGGAGGAGGGATATAAGTTATAACTAATGGATATATCTTCCTCAACATCATACCTAGGAGGGGGAAAAGGATCATCAATGATGGTGCTAATGTGAGAAAGGGCAAGGTGTGGGCTTAGGCGTAATGTAGCTATGTTATTGGGATCATGGGGAAGGTATGGGAAAACAAGGCCTTCATCTAAGTCATCATCGGTGTCATAAATAGAGCCCATCGTTTCCAATGAACCTTCTTCATGCGTGGGAAAACCATGATCCTCCCTTTCAACGATGTGAGTAGGAATATCATCATGAGTAATGTCCTAGAGAAAAGGAGAATCAATTCCAGCCTCATTTTCGGTGTCAGTATCATAAATAGCATCGTAGGCAAAATGATGGTTTCTCACATCCCACTTTCCCTCATTAATGCATAAGAAATCGGAAATGTCATCATCATATGGAGCTACAATATTCATGCCTTATGTTAGGGTCCTATAATAATAGGGATCATAATTTTGAATTGGCTATGTTAAGTCTTGTAATATTGTACATACCTTTGCATTTCTGCAAATGTTTTCCGTATTAAAAAATGAAAAGAGAGTGTGTCCTAAAAGAATAATCAAAGGACCAAAAGAAAGACAGATCAAAAAGACAAAAAATATGAACCCCATAAAAAGAAACAAAAATAAAATCTGAAAGTGTTGCACATTCAAATGCCACTACTCTTAGTTTACTTTATGCAAATAAAATTGTGTGCAGCTTGTCCAAAATGCCACAATTCGTGATGATCATGCAATCTAATCTTGATCATTCATGCCTTTAAATTTTATGTCATGATATTTAGTGAATAAAGATCTGACCAAACCATTTAATCTTGGCATATCAGTAGTTAGGAAGAGAATAAAAATGAGCTCATAAGTTTAATTTGAGCCATTGGAAGATATAAAGTTAGAAATAAGTTAGTTTGCTTATCAAAAGAAAATAAAAGGGTCAGCAAGTTCAAATGCACCTAATAAAGGAAAGAGAAAATGTTAGGATAAATAAAAGGTAGATAAAATACTTTTCAAAAGTTATAGAAGCATCATTTTATTTTGCCTTATCAATAATATCTGTCTAACCCTTCCCCTTGCTAAAAACCCCTTTTCCCCTTTAAAAAACCCCTTTCCCTTACTAAAACCCCCTTTTCCCCTTGACTAACTTTATGTTTTCATACAACAAGAAAACCCACTTTTTCAAAGTTTAAAGGCACGAAATATTAAGTGGACCCCCCTTTTGACTTAACCCCTCCACCTAATATATTTCTTAAATTCCCGCTTAATATATTTCATAAACCCCCATTTCATTTTACAACTCCGCATATATATTCCCCGACCCACTTTATTTTAAACCCTCTGCCTATCAATTACCCGACCTCACTTCTCTTTGAAAACTCCCAACTCCTCCTACTGCTCAACTAAAAACCATTGATCAGATCTAACGGACTCCGAACCCTTTCGCACTCCCCATTGTTCAAAGTTTAAAATAGAAGGGGGGGCGGGGGGGGGGAGGGGGTGTGAAATAGGTGGTTTCATTCCCTCGCTCCCCTACCACGTGGAACTTCCTCATTCTATCACACCCCCCATTCCCAAACCATTAAACCACCTTTCGTTGTGCGATAAACCACCAAACCACTTCCAAGGCACGCGATAAACCACCACTTTGAAATAATAGAACCCCCTCACCATGCGATAAACTCCATTTTTCAAAAAATATAATAACCCCACAATACCGCTATTTCATTATCTCTGTTGATTTGCGAAAGAGACCAAAATCCATTTCCAACCAGAATTGAAGCCCAGCTACTACTTGGACCCCTTCTACAACCACATCTCCGGTATTCCAAGTAGTTATGAATACCCGACACCATCAAATAAGCTTATTAATTCAATAATTGAACCAAATTGATGGCTTCCCAAAGCGTCCAAACTGTGAACCCTTTGCAACCACCCTTGTTAGATGTCGACCACACTCCTTTAGCCAATAAGGATTTTAAAATAAATGACACTGTGACTTATAGCAACCTTTTGGAGCTCCATTGTTGGATCCATGACAAATTTGCTGATCAGGCAGATGATGTTCATCTGTGGGACTCTAACCTGCCCAAATATATATTTCCACAGACCTACCAATTCCCTGAACTCATCAGACTATGCCAATTCAGCTATTTGCCAAATGAAAGAGCCATAGTCACCCCTGCCAAGAAATCCTATTTACTATCACTGCTCAATCTATTAATCAAATGCTACATATTCAATCACAACCAGAGGGAGTGCCTTTCTCCATTGAAACCCTTACTGAGCTTTACCTAAAGCTGGACTTCCCAAAAAGGTCTTAAATTTTTCAGACTTTCCTCCCTGAATCAGCTCAATTTTCGAAAAAAAACCCACCATACTCTGCTACCATATTTCCAAAAAGAACCAAGAAAATTGTAACCATGATGTCCTATATTTAAGGATATTTCACTGATGAGCATGTAGATGAATCCATCCTTGGTTTCCTCTCTATCTTTTATCCAGGTCAGCCTCCAAGTATAACTTTCAACTTTGCCCAATTCCTGGCAGATGCCATGCATGATCCATTGATTAGACTACCAAAAGAAGGAGTTTTCAAATACTCCTCAGTATTATTCCATTTGTTCATATATTTTCAGTCAGAAAATTTTGCAGTCAACCTACAAAAACTGGACACGGAGTGTAATCCCCAGTCTGTTATCTTTTGGACATCCTTGATCAAAAAGGATTCCACTGAATTCAATTTCAAAGACTTTATTGATTCTTTTGTATATCCAGTAGTTAATATGCTTAGCAATAGCATTCAGCCCAGAATCAGTGAGGAAATAAAAAAGGTTCTACAGTTATCAGATCAGAGCAAGACAAGAGACTGGTATTTATACTAGAATCACACAGAGATCAGAGTGTATGGAAGCTAATTAGTCCCTTACAAACTTCCCAAACACCTCCCAATGAGGATATTTGCTTTAGAATACATCAAACAGATCTTGAATTCTGATGAGATCAATTTCCTTTCAGCCAAAAAGAAAACTCAGTTCAAGATAAAATACCAACTAGGGCCTTTTATATGCAACAGTAGAAATGTTGGAAAGGAAGCAGACAGATGCCTACACGAGTTAAAGTTCAACAGCAATTTCAAATGGTCATATGACCCCTTGGGTGTCATAAGAAAATTAAGATTTAAGTTCAAACTGACCCCTTTCATCCATGAATCTAAACCTGAAATTGAGAAATATTCCAACCAGTCAGAGTGGTTGGAAAACACTCTACAGGAGGTGGAGAAGCAACTTAATACTAATTCCATCTTGCTTACTCCAGCCCCATAGGATAGAAATTCAAAAAGGGCTAGAGAAGAAAGCTCTTTTTCAGCAGAAACTACATCTGATAGTAATTCAAGCTTATGTACAGAAAGAAAACAAAGCTAAATCCAGTGATAGAGCAAGAAGAGACAATTGAAACCATTGAACAGATATTGTTATCAGGGATGATGCACCTACAACACTTTCAAAAGAAACACCTTTGCCATCAACTTCCAATGCACAAATTATTCAAAAGCAAAATAGTGTAGAGATTTCATCATCTGGCAAGCCAATTGAGAAAGAAAAAAAAATCATGGAGAAATATAAAAAAAATAAAATCGGAAATGAAACATTGAAGGCTGCTACATATGCACAATACTGGAAGCAAACACCTAGTGATCAAAGTAGGTTGCTTTCAGCTTTTGACCTCAAAACAAAGAAGATGCTGATGACATTCTACAGCCAAAGGTAAAGGCCCCCAAAACTTCAAAAGATTATAAAAAGACAGCCTTTGAAGTTCTTGCCAAGGTTGTGCAACCCATTTGACCAGATTGAATTTCACAAAATTTCACAAACAGGCAGGAGAAATGATATATTCAACCATGACATATAAAGCTCTAAGTGTCCAGAAGTTGCAGAATTCTCTAGCAAATATACAGTCACAGTTAAAGCTAGAGAGAGCCTCATCACAAGCAAAGGATAACAGAATTAAGTCACTAGAAGGTTTGGTAATTGAAGTTGGTTATAATCCAAAAGACATCAAAGCAGCGGAAGAACTTATAAAGAAGAAAAATGCAGACATAGTTGCACTAAAAAAACAGCTAAAATTACCAACTACTGAGCATCCACAAACCAAGGAGGTTTTGGAAACAAACAATCAAAAGGATGAGATGATGAATCTAATCATTTAGTTGACGGCTCAACTAAAGGAAATGGAGATAGAAATGGATAAACTTGTGCAAGAAAAACAAGTCAATATGGAAGCAGTTCCCATTACTGCTATTCCTATAGCATCTACATCAGCACTTGTGTCTACATCAGCTCCAGTAACTACAGCAGCACCAGTATCTATATCAACAGCAACATTAGCAATACTAATAGCTCATCCCACTGATGAGGCTAGCAAATTAATCAAAGCAATGGAAGACATGTCCATTCAAACTACAGAGATAAATAAGCTCAAGGAACAAGTAAAGAACTTAAAAGATGGAAATAAATTGGCAGAAGTAATGCAGCAAGCTGAAGTACAGAAAGCCAATAGATTGACTGACAAAATCCACAAGCTAGAAAAAGAGTTGTCACTAAAAGAACCTTTAGCCCAAGCAAAACAGCAATTGTGGGCCAATATCATTAACTCAATTAATGATATTTGGCCTTCTATACAAATCATATTTGAGCATAATGACTTGGTGAAGGAAGCTGGTGATGCAATTCAAAAGGTCAAAGCCAATCTTGGAAAGAAACCAGAGGAAGCCTCTGAAACTATCAAATTCCTTAATTCAAAACACAAATATGAATTAGAAGAACTCGGGATAGTTGACAGAACAGAGACTATCTTAGAGGTGAAGAAAGTGATTTCCAAAAGAAATCTGATGGTACAGCTTGAAGAGAAATGGCAACTATCGAACTCGCAGTGAACAGGTTTTTGAACAAGTTTGATGTATTAAGACAAAAGGGTCTACCTAATCCTTTAGTAATCAATGATAAACTCATGAGACATGAAAATTATGACAAGAAGATAAGGAAAGTAGCCAAAGAAACTTCCAACAGTTTCTCAATGAAGGGTGTTCCTACAGGCAAAGTGCTCCTTCAAACTTTAGAAAACTTCTTTTACCTCCAACATGAGGTAAATCACCTTTTTGTAAATAAGCCCGCGTTTTCCAAATATTCAGAGGCAAATGAGATTTACCGTAAGATGGTGAAGATCAAGATCCCAGACAAAGAAACATGGGAGAAATGGTGTTATTTACTATGAAAGGTGAAAGAAAGACAAATGAAAGAACGCACAGATGAAAGAAAGACAGGCGAAAGAAACACAGATGAAAGAAACAAACAGATGACAGTAATTAAAGAATCAGGCCATATCTCAGTCAGCTGAAAGGTATCACTATCTTTTTGCATAAAGATATTTTATTTTCGTTGAATAAATCCTAGTCAGTTGACAGGATATTTTTGTAATATTTTGTATAAATACTTCATCATTTCGAAGTATCAAGGGTGGAATTCTGAATATTTCTGTAATATTCCCAATTAGCCTTGCTAATTGGAATATTTCATTTTTGCTTTATTTTGCCGCTTTAGCTAGAAATAATAAATAAAGTGAGAAATAAGAGGGGTCACCTCACTTTAGGCACCTCACTTTATAAATAAAGTGTTCTTTTCCTAGTAGATTGACGTTATAACTTAGAGAGGGGGCCTTGGGGGTCCACATGAGCATGATGGGGGAGGCATCAGGCTGACCCAAGGAAAACTGCGCAGGTCAAAGGAAAGTAAGGACGCAGTTAAGTTTTGGAGGGAGTTTGGCATTATAAAAGGAGAGGTTCTCACCTCATTTGGATCATCCATGATTTGATATTATTATTGAGAGCTAGACTTCTGTCTGCTTCAGCACGCCGGTTGTTTAGTCGGTCTGCAGCACTGTTTAGTGCACGAGTGTCTCCGGTCGGAGATCTCACCCTTAGCCTCGGGGGACTTCGAGTGCCTACCCTGGTAAGGTTATTTCTGGTTTCACCCTTAGCTTCGGGGGACTTCGAGTGCCTGCCCTAGTAAGGTTCTGTTCTGAGTACACCTTTCAGTTTCAGTAGCAAAGTAGCAGCAGTTTCTGGTGCAGTTTTGAAGAGGGAGGAGCCCTCTTGTGGCTGCGCAGTTCAGAGGAGGAAGGACGCTGTTTCAGGAGGAGAGAGGACGCTGATCAGCCTAGGAGAGTGAGGACGCTGTTCCAGGGAGGACGCAGTCCAGATCTGAGCAGAGGAAACGTTGTCCAGGAGGAGGAAGGACGCAGATCAGCCTTGGAGTGAGGACGCTGTCCAGTTCTGAAGAGGAGGACGCAGATCTGAAGGCACATTGATAGATCCAGCCTTGGAGAGGGTAGATCTGAGCAGATATTTGCAGATCTAGTTTTGTATGGTGTAGATCTGAAGGTATAGCACTAGATCCAGCTTGGGAGATTGCAGATCTGAGGAGATATTGGCAGATCTAGCCTAGATCTGAAGAGATAACATCAGATCCAGCCTTGGAGGCTGCAGATCTGAAGAGATATTGTCAGATCCAGCATTGATCTGAAGGTTTGGTAGCAGATCTGACCAAGGAGGACGCAGATCAGGAGGGATAGGACGCAGATCTGGTTTGGAGGCTTCAGATCCAGCAGATCTGAGCATTCAGGAGGCAGATCCACCAGGTAGGACGCTGATCTGAGGAGCAGGCTTGTGTGAGATGGGCTCAACAGCGTTTTCTAGCATTCAGTAGCTGATCCATCTATCTGGAGGTTTCGGTGATCAGTGCTTCATCTGTTTCTGCGCTGTCACTAGCAGAGACAGCGTTTTCCATTGGTGAGGGTTTGGAGTTTGAGATCAGCTATTTTCCAGTCTTCAGCTCATAGTACCAGCGCAGTCCAGCTTCGGTCTTCAGAGCAGCTAGGACGTTGTCCTTATTGCAGCCATTATTTATCTGAGAGGGTCTCCACTTGCCTAGGGCAAGGATAGGTGCACTTACTCTGATTTTCTTGTACTCCTCTCTATGTACTTTCAGATTAATAAAATGGCTCAGTTTTCTGGCATCCTAGGTGTAATTGTTCAGTGATCTGGTTCAGCATTGTATTTTCTATATCTGTCTGGCATATTTCTGTTTATTACTGGTTATTTCCCTTTGGGGATATTACAGTGGTATCAGAGCATAGATCTGGCTGTGCTAGCAATCTATGACGCCCGGGGATAACCCCTACATTTACCAGAGAGAGCACAGGAGAGCAGAGAATAGGGGGAAATTTCCCTTCGGGGGAAGTGACTCTGATCAGGAATCACCTGGTACAGATCCGGAGACAGAACAGCGTAATCCAATGGCAGAGGATGATGTGAGGTTTAAAGAGGCGGTCCTCCGTCACATGCAGGAGACTTCTCAGAGGCTTTCCGCCATAGAGATCAGTCAGAGAGAGCTTCCGAGGGTTCTCCAGGTGGGAGAAGGATCGGGCATGTCTCGCTACATACCAGACGCTATCCCCATTGTAACAGCGCAGAAATCCACACGACCCACCATGCCTACCTTTCCGGTAGAGGAAGAGGGGTCAACGGCACCAAGAGATGGGGGTCCAGCTCAACATGCGGCCATTTTTGCAGACTGGCAGGCCTAGGACAGGCGTTCATGGATGCTTTCCCCTTTGAGCGCTATATCCAGTTCCGATGTGGCGGCAAGACCCATGAGCAGGAGCAACACAAGGGACGTGGATCCCACCGTGTTAGTCATCGTGCAGCCAGTAAATTCCATTTGCCGATGTTTGATGGTTCGCAGAAGACTACGGCAAAATCCTGGGTGGAGAAACTGGACATCTATTTTCAGCTTAACCAGATGCCAGAGCCGGAGGCCATTAAGATGGCTGCATTGCATTTGGAGGGTGAGGCCCAGGACTGGTGGTTTCATGGGATGACAACACTGGGACATGCCACAGTGACGACATATGAGGAGTTCACCAGGAGAGTGGTGGAGCGTTTTGACAGGAAGGATCCGGAGCAGCCTTTCTTTGAGCTAACCAAGCTCAGACAGACGGGGAGTGCAAAGGCATACATCTCAGACTTCTTGAGGGTCTCAGTGATGGTACCTGACTTATCGACAGCTCGGATAGTCTATATGTTTGTGGAGGGGCTGTCAGAGCCACTTCGTGGCCTAGTCCGGTCAAACAAACCGGCTACACTACAGGATGCTATCAGTAGGGCTCGTGACCTACAAGATGTCTTGCCTAGGGCTCGGCCACCTTATCCCCAGAGACAGGCTTTCCAGCCTAAGGGTAAGGACACGAGGGTTCCGCCTCCCAAGGCGAATCCAGGACGAGGAAAGTTTGATGATGAGGCCAGGAGGGAGCTGAGACGGAAGCGATTATGCTTCACCTGCCAGGAGCCGTGGGCACCGGGACACAAATGTACGGCAGGGAAGGCACATTTCATAGAGGTCTTCTCCGAGAGCAGCGGGGAAGAGGATGAGGTGGATGATGAGGAGGCAGGAGAATGTTATGCAGCGCAGAGTACCTTACCACCTCCACCACCCGATGCAGGGGGGGCATCATTCGCACCTACTGGGGGAGCTCTAGCAGCATTACGAGGAGTCCCCAAGTATCTGACATTGCGCGTACGAGGGACCGTGCGCGGACAGCGGGTTTCAGTCTTAGTCGACAGTGGGGCCACCCACAACTTCATTGATGCCCAGATGGTCGCACGGAGAGGCATACCAACGGAGAGCTTTGATGGGTTTTCTGTTCTGGTACCAGGAGATCAGACCATGGCATGTGCTCGATATGTACCAGAATTGTCAGTGACGATGGGCACTTATACATTGACCGACCACTTCTTTGTGGTGGACATTCCGGACACCAATGTGATATTGGGAGTCCAGTGGCTTATTACTCTGGGGAAGGTCACGACGGATTGGAAGGCCCTAGAGATGGAGTGGGATGATCCCAAGACGGGGAAGCATGAGAAGATACGAGGGCAGAACACATATCCACCCCAGACAGTATCGGCACACAGCATGGAGGCGACATTCCGCAAAGGAGACATAGAGTGGGCAGTAGAGTTACGGGCTTCGGAGGCAGTAGATACAGGACGGACGGTGCACCCTGATCTACAGACTCTTCTCGACAGATATGCAGTAGTTTTTGGAGACATTCCGCCAGGACAGCCACCAGATCGGGGGTTTGAGCACACGATCGAGTTGGAGCAGGGGATACAGGCAGTGATCACCACACCGTATAGGCATCCTAAGGCCTATCGGGATGAGATAGAGCGGGCCATTCAGGAGTTGCTGGCCCTTGGGCACATTCGACCCAGCACCAGTCCTTTTGCTTCTTCGGTAGTGCTGGTGAAGAAGAAGGACGGCACATTACGCATGTGCATTGATTACAGGGCTCTGAACAAGAAGACCCTGAAGAACAGGTACCCCATTCCCAGGATCGACGAGTTGATGGATGAGTTGAGAGGAGCACGGTTCTTCTCAAAGATTGATTTGAGATCCGGGTACCATCAGATACGCATGAGGGAACAGGACATTCCCAAGACTGCTTTCAGGTGTCATTATGGGCACTTTGAGTTTCTGGTTATGCCATTTGGGTTGACCAATGCACCTGCTACTTTCCAGTCTTGCATGAACCATATTTTCAGGGATCATCTGAGGAAGTTCGTGCTGGTTTTCTTCGATGATATCCTTATATACAGCAGGACCTGGGAGGAGCACCTCCAGCACATTGAGACGGTCTTGCACATTCTGGAGGAGCAGCAGTTCTTTGCCAAGCTCTCCAAGTGTGAGTTTGGATTGACAGAGATGCTGTATTTGGGACACATCATAGGAGTGGACGGGGTGAGAGTCCACGAGGAGAAGATCCGGGCTATCAGGGACTGGCCAGAGCCACGGAATGTGACAGAACTTAGAGGGTTCATTGGTATCTGTACTTACTACAGGAAGTTCGTCAAGGGCTTCTCACAGCTTGTTGCACCCCTCACGGAGCTGACGAGGAAGGGGGCATTCAGTTGGACAGATACCGCACAGCGAGCTTTTGATAAGCTCAAGGAGGTGATGAGTAGTTGTCCCGTGTTGGCTTTGCCAGATTTTACGCAGCCCTTTGTCCTAGAATGCGATGCATCAGGAGAAGGGATTGGAGCAGTTTTGATGCAGGAGGGTCATCCGATTGCGTTCGAGAGCCGGAAGCTCCTTCCACACGAGAGGCTTTATCCCATCTATGACAAAGAGATGCTGGCCATCATGCATGCATTGGCCAAATTCCGGCAGTACCTGGTAGGTGGCAGATTCAGGGTGAGGACAGATCATAACAGCCTGAAGTACTTTCTGGAGCAGAAGCAGTTGCAGGAGAGGCAGCAGAAGTGGATCAGCAAGATCCGGGCTTACGACTTTGACATAGAGTATGTCAAGGGGAAGAATAACGTGGTAGCTGATGCCCTTTCCCGTAGACCAGCCACGTTATCACTCATGAGCTTGGATGCTGACTGAAAGGCTCGACTACTGGTTGAGTACTCCAAAGATAGATTTGCATGCGAGGTGCTGGATGGACAGGTAGCAGATAGCAGATACAGGGTGGCCGATGAGGTCATCTATTACAGGGATAGGATCTTCTTGACTGAGGGGTCTCAGCTCAAGAAGAAGATACTCCAGGCTTCTCATGATTCACCATTGGCGGGCCATCAGGGGTTCACCAAGATGTACAGGGCCATCCGGGAGAGATTTGCATGGAAGGGCCTCAAGGAGGACGTACTCCAGCATGTCAGGGAGTGCGAGGTCTGCCAGCGGAACAAAGGGGAGATGAGCCATCCTGCGGGGTTGTTGCAGCCGCTTCCCATTCTGGAGGGGAAGTGGGAGAGTATTTCGATGGACTTCATCACGGGGTTGCCCACAGTGCAGGGCAAGGACTGCATCTTCGTAATAGTTGACCGGCTAACGAAGTATGCTCACTTTTTCGCCATTTCAGCGCATTATACAGCGGCACAGGTGGCAGAGTTGTTTTTCCGGGAGGTTTTCAGATTGCATGGTCTACCCAAGACCATTGTTAGCGACAGGGATAGCCGTTTTATGGGTGGTTTTTGGCAGGAGCTCTTCCGACTAGTGGGGACTGAGTTGACACCGAGCACTAGTTATCATCCCCAGACGGACGGGCAGACGGAGATAGTTAACAAGTGGCTAGAGGGCTACTTGCGTAACTACGTCAGTGGGCAGCAGAGAGCATGGCTGAAATGGCTACATCTGGGCGAGTACTGCTGCAACACAACCCACCATATGTCCATCGGCATGACACCTTTCTATGCGTTGTATGGATACCATTCCCTATCTTTTGTGGACATGATGTTTGGTGTTAGCAGGGCTCCGCGAGCCAAATTATGGATCCAAGAGAGCCAAGACATCCTCCGGGCTCTCAAGGACAACATAGCCACAGCACAGAATCAGCAGAAATTGTATGCTGATAAGGGTCGAGTGGAGAGACACTTTGAGGTAGGGGACCTGGTCTACCTACGGTTACAGCCATACCGACAGTCTTCGCTCAAACATAAGGGGGTAGAGAAGCTTAAGCCTCGCTTTTATGGACCATACAGGGTGATACGTAGGATCGGGCAGGTTGCATATGAGTTGGAACTGCCCCAAGGCAGCCGGATTCATAACATCTTCCATGTATCATGCCTGAAGAAGGCACTGGGTCAGCATGTGACAGTCACCGGGGAGCTACCGCCTATAGATGATGAGGGGCACTTGGTGTTACAGCCGGAGGCCATTATTGACACCAGGGAGAGACAGCTGCGGAGCAGGAAGATCAGAGAGTTCTTGGTGAGATGGAAGAATTTGCCGGATGAGGATGCCACTTGGGAGGATGAGGGGATCTTACAACATCCATCACTTCAGTTGCTTGAGGACAAGCAACGTTTTGCCGGGGGGGACTGTAATATTCCCAATTAGCCTTGCTAATTGGAATATTTCATTTTTGCTTTATTTTGCCGCTTTAGCTAGAAATAATAAATAAAGTGAGAAATAAGAGGGTCACCTCACTTTAGTCACCTCACTTTATAAATAAAGTGTTCTTTTCCTAGTAGATTGACGTTATAACTTAGAGAGGGGGCCTTGGGGGTCCACATGAGCAGGAACGCATGATGGGGAGGCATCGAGTGACCCCCGAGGAAAAGCTGCGAGGTCAAGGAAAGTAAGGGCCTTGATTAAGGTTTTGGAGGGAGTTTAGCATTATAAAAGGAGGGGTTTCCACTTCATTTGGTAGGCATGATTTGATATTATTATTGAGAGCTAGACTTCTGTCTGCTTCAGCACGCCGGTTGTTTAGTCGGTCTGCAGCACTGTTTAGTGCAGCTTAGAATCATGTGTCTCGATTCGGAGATCTCACCCTTAGCCTCGGGGGACTTCGAGTGCACATACACAGTAAGGTTATTTCTGGTTTCACCCTTAGCTTCGGGGGACTTCGAGTGCCTGCCCTAGTAAGGTTCTGTTCTGAGTACACCTTTCAGTTTCAGTAGCAAAGTAGCAGCAGTTTCTGGTGCAGATTTGGAGAAGGAGGAGCCCTCTTGTGGCTGCGCAGTTCTGAGGAGGTCAGGAGAGGAGAGGACGCTGATCAGCCTAGGAGAGTGAGGACGCTGTTCCAGGGAGGACGCAGTCCAGATCTGAGCAGAGAGAACGCTGGCCAGGAGAAGGAAGGACGCAGATCAGTCTTGGAGTGAGGACGCTGTCCAGTTCTGAAGAGGAGGACGCAGATCTGAAGGCACATGGATAGATCCAGCCTTGGAGAGGGTAGATCTGAGCAGATATTTGCAGATCTAGTTCTGTATGGTGCAGATCTGAAGGTATAGCACTAGATCCAGCTTGGGAGATTGCAGATCTGAGGAGATATTGGCAGATCTAGCCTAGATCTGGAGAGATAACATCAGATCCAGCCTTGGAGGCTGCAGATCTGAAGAGATATTGTCAGATCCAGCATAGATCTGAAGGGTTGGTAGCAGATCTGACCTAGGAGGACGCAGATCAGGAGGGATAGGACGCAGATCTGGTTTGGGGGCTTCAGATCCAGCAGATCTGAGCATTCAGGAGGCAGATCCACCAGGTAGGACGCTGATCTGAGGAGCAGGCTTGTGTGAGATGGGCTCAACAGCGTTTTCTAGCATTCAGTCGCTGATCCATCTATCTGGAGGTTTGGGTGATTGGTGCTTCATCTGTTTCTGCGCCTGTCACTAGCAGAGACAGCGTTTTCCATTGGTGAGGGTTTGGAGTTCGAGATCAGCTATTTTCCGCCCCTTCGGCCATGGTGATCGCCGCAGCTCAGCCTTCGGCTCTTCGGGAGTACGAGACGCCGTCTTGTTGGGTACCCATTATTTGTCTCGAGAGGGTCTCCACTTGCCTAGGGCAAGGATAGGGTCACTTACTCGATTTTCTTTGTACTCCTCTCTATGTACTTTCGTATTAATAAAATGGCTCAGTTTTCTGGAATCCTATGTGTAATTGTTCAGTGATCTGGTTCAGCATTGTATTTTCTATATCTGTCTGGCAAATTTCTGTTTATTACTGGTTATTTCCCTTTGGGGATATTACAATTTCCTAGCTGACTGATTTATTACCTGAGGGTTATCGTATCATTTCCAGTTGACAGACAAGACAAGTTATAAAGAAACTTTTTTACAGGATTCATGTGTTGAGCTATCTCAGTGAAGTATAAATTTCAATTGTTCATGTTCTCTTTCTAAGTATTCCATAAACTTAAATGTGTTCTAAATTTGAATGTTATAACAGGAGTTTTACTACAGAATTTGCTTAAACTTTACACTCTGCTTTGAATTGTTATACATTTCTATGTTTTCTTCTGATATCCGATTTAGAGAATTCTTAATTTCCCTCTGATCCTGATTGACTTCTTCATCCTTCTTCATTATCTGGTTTAAGGAATTCTTAATTTCTCCTTGATCCCGATTGGAAAAGAACTTCACCATTTAGCCTTGAGATCTGATATTGTTCACCTATCATGCCCTGTAACACTTTCTTTATAATTTGATTTTGTTCTATTTTCAAAATATATTGACTCCATAGCCCAATGAAAAATGGAAAAGCACCTATTCATCTAAATCATTAATTCCACCAACCAATCAAAATCAATCCAAATTAAGCATACATAACTAGCCTAAAATCTATTAAACAAACAAAGTTAAATCATTAAGAGAGAGCCCTCTCTCGGTTTAAGAAGGCTAGATCCTAATCTCCAAAAGTGGTTGATAGTTACCTCTAATATTTCTTTTTGACGTTTATAACAACCTTTGGAAATTTCAAAGTGATAACACCTTCAAATGCCCTTTCCTAAATGAAAGTCCCCACTTCATCGTGTTGATCCTCATGGACTTTAATGGGGCTCTCATTCATGTCATGCGCATCCTCAATCTTTAAATTCGCATCTTGAAGCCCCTCTACAATCTTATGATCTTCTTTATATGGGTTCCATTCTTCCATATATCCTTCCACATTCGAATTTTCTTCAAGGTCACCTTTATCATCCAATTTTGACTGTGTTGGCCCTCGTTTTTTATCAAATTTTGCTTATTAAAATCTACCTAATTTCCATCATTTTCCACTTTATCTCATCCACATATGACCTATTTTGACCTTATTATGCATATTTAGGCAAATAAATTATGTTTTTCAATTTTTAGAAATTTTAGTAAAAGTTGGGTTTTAAGTGCATTTTTGGACCAGATAAAAAATTCCCGTAATGGCCTCATGGTTTACATATTTGCAAGACACTTGGGCTCAAGCTGGATATATTTCTAGAAAGCTTGGGAACTAAGATTAAATGTACACCTATTGGTTCATTCAAACCGAGCTAAAACAGGCCCGGTCAACGCTAGTCAAACATGACCTATTTTTCAGGAATCCCTAGAAAATAGGACAGAAATAATAGATTTTGGGATTTTTCCGGATTTGGTGTAACTAATTGGATGAGTTCGACCTAGATGGGTGGCATTAGGATAAGATAAGGATGTTAGAGACATAATAGCATAGTTTGTTTATTATTTCTCTATTTATACCAAGTTTATGAACCATTGGAACATGTAGAAATTGTATGACTTAACATTAATATTTTTGAGACTTTGGAGACCTAATTGAAGATCTGTTCTATTCCATTTGTTGTTGTTATATTCTGATTGATTGACTGAAGTTTTAAGTAGCTGAAAACACCTTCAGTTTGCGAGGCAAGAGTGGAGAGCCCCCACACCGAGCTAAGTGCACTTCCTAGTTAATTGTAGTTGCAGTTTCATATTAGTTTGCTTATGCTTAACTTGTTTATTAGATTTATGTTGATTATTTATGAGTGTTGATGAATCTAATTATCATTCTTATTCTGCATATGAAAGGACAAACAAATGTTTAAGTTAACATTCTTTCTATCTGATTAAGATCTTAAGCTAGAATTCTTCTTTTCATGCCTTTAATGCTTTTCTGAATTCTTGTTTTCTAACAATAGCATTATTGATAAATGAATCTATGATGAAGGACAACCAGGACCTCTTCAGTGAAGAGCCTATTCAATTATTGTTTCATTTATCTTAATTTATTGCTCAATTAGTAGGTTTTGATTTCTACTTCATAAAGTAATCTTGTTAGAAAAGGACAAACAATTCTCTTAAGTTAGGAGATTCTTCTGCTTCTGATTGCATACTTGAATTTAGAAATTATTTAAGTTAGATTTATATTTGTAATATGCATTTCCTTAATCATTAATAAATCATCTTCTAAGTTGATCATCGCTGAAACCCATATATCTTGGGGATGCTTCTAAGTCCTACTAACCCAAATTGATAATTAAATGATTGTGTTTGTTAACTCGTTAAACAACCCAACAAACTGATTATAATATTTTTCATTGATAAGGTCAGTCAAAATGTCAAAAGCACAAATTCGGGTAGCAAATTCAAAGAGACGACTAGGATCCTTCTCATAGGCACACATTACTTGTTGTTTTTGTGTTGTCCCATGAAACCTAAGCATAAATTCTTTATCCGTGTTTTCCAACAAATCTTCATAAAACTCAGCATATTGGTCCACATTCTTTTGTAGTTCTTGAAGATCTTGATCATTAAGTTTTGCAAATGGAGAGCCAAGGGTAATTTCTCTTTGACCATAATCCATTTTTCATGACTTTACATATTAGGATCAAAATGGAGTCGCCAAGGTGAATTAAAACCAATGTTCCACCAAGTCCCCTGGAGGTGGGAGCGAGGGGGCGAAGAAGTGTGGGAGCGGCCTATGCAAAATCTCCCTACCAATTTTCAGGAAACGTGGGGGGACGTCGGGGTCATAAAAATTATAAAATTTAATATTTATAATGTAAATGTATTTTTGCAAGGAATGTATATACAGTCATCATACACTTACATCATGAAAGATAAATCATAAATGATAAAATTATAAATCGATGAATGATGAATCATATAACTGAAACAAATTTAAAAGTTAAAAGTTAAAACATACATCATACAATCATACATGTAAGTTTGTAAGTTTGTAACTGTATAATCATTAATGTAACTACTAACAATGTACAATGAAAATAAAGTTTAAGATATCATATGACATATTATATCAAGATTCAAAATAAAGTTTAAACTGAAGTTTACAACTCAAGTCTGAAACATAAAACTTAAAAGCAAATAAGTTATGTCTGAAACATAAAACATAAACCATAACATATGAATATCAAATGATATCATCATAATGATAAATGAGCATAAATTCTCAAGGTAATGCCCCACTAGTCTCTGCATCCAGCTACTGCACGAATATATCAGGATCAACCATGTCACCATCTGAATCAGAATCACTTGGATTCTCAAACATGCTAAGTCGCACACCAACTTTTAACACGAAACCATAAACTAAAAGGGGCGTGAAGAGGGTGTGAAGGGGGTGTGCGGGGGCATGAGGGGACGTGAGGGAAACGCCCCCTAGAAGTCCCCAAGACCTCGGAGCGCGAGGGGGCGAGGAATCTAGACCCCTAGGTGGGGGGGCGAGACCCCGTGTAACACTGATTAAAACGCCTTGATAGATGCTTGCTTCGCCCTACAAGCATTAAATTTGAAGTTAAATGAAGAACTAGGGCTTCATTCTTCCAATGGAGTTGCCAAGAATGATTGTCAATGATGTCATATGAGAAACAAAACACTCGTCTCGTGTCCCCGACAGTGGTGCCAAAATGTTACCACTAAAACTAGTAGGGGATCCTATAGAGCAACTACCAGGACAAGGAGCAACAATGGAGCGATAGCCCACAGTCACCTCAGCTAAAGCTCCCTACCCTTTACGGAATTTCACCAATGGGAGGAGTCTCGGTATGAGAGGAATCACAAGAATAGATGGATCAATGATAAGACATTGAGTGATTCTGAAATCCTATTCACAAGAGAGACTCAATTGAATAGCTTACTTGCTTGAGAGACAAGGTAATCAGCTTTATAGGAAGGGCTAAGAGGATACTTGAGCCTAGGTTTAGAGGATACACCTTGACAAGGGGCTTCCTAGACTTAAGGATCCTTATGGAGAAAAGGATTCTATGTAATCCTTGTGGAATTTGAGTTGTAGAGTTGTGGGACCACAAAGAACACAAGTGAACCCAGACTAGGTCAAGAGTATGGAATTGATCAATCACAAAGGGGCTTGACCTAATTAGGGAAGAGGAAAGGATCAAAGAACTAATTTTCTTTTGAAATTGGAATGCAATGATCCAAATGAGGACACTAACCCAAATCAACCTAGGGAGAGAAATGGTCCTCGAGCTAGGGCTTGTGATATCTCAAGATTCCACCGTCGAATTTGATTCAAATTTGGATGACCTCTACAGAAAACTCCAACACAGTAGTGGACCAATTTTCAAAGTGTTTGGATGGCTACAAAAGATTTATTTGATGCCCTAGGTGACCTTCCAGGGTTAGTCCTAGAATTGGGAGAGGTGAAGAAAAGAAAGATGAATTTGACCACCAAGGGGATGCGAGGATCAGTGCCTCGCTTAAGGGGCTTAAAGGAGTCAAGATACACCTAGATTGAGAAATTTTGAGAGCTAAGGAGCCCTAATTAACCATCGCTAGCCTATTCAAGGGCAACAACTAGATAATTAGATATTTACACTTCAAATTTGCCAAAGAGATGAAAGTTTCAAGGCTTAAAACCTATTAGGTGCATCTAGGAACATTCACCACTCTCTTTAAGTACAACGCATGCATTAAATTACTTATTCAAGGTTCCCAAAAGAATTTCGCATTTACTTTAACCCATACAAGAATAATGATAACCATAACATGCAGTAAACCAGTAAAATAACAAGAATACCATCAAAATTTGACTTACATGAGAGAGAGAGTACATCCATTCATCAACTTTGCATTAGAAAGAAGCTCCAAAGACAATAGCGAAAATCCAAACATCGTAGTGCATCAAGAAAGCTCCAAAAAGTTTACCCAGCAAAAGGTGCAAAAATCTCTCAAGAGATACTAATCCAATCCAAGTGATGATGATGAAAATGAATCACCTCACTTCTATTTATACAATCACTAATGAGTTCTAATTTGGCCTAATTGAGCCCCAAATAACAAAATAATGTGCAATAATAGCATCCCTTGGTGATAAGCCCACCAAGATAGCGCAATAACAAAATATGATAATAATAAGCCTATCAAGAGGGTAGAATGATCAGTAAAGTGAGTCGGTGGGCCTTTGAGGAGGCCTAATGAAGTCCAAAGTGTACCATGATGTGAGAATGGACCTCAAACATAGTGGACAAGGGGTTGGACACTTGTTTTCCAAGCAAATCCCTGTGGTGCCCCCAAGTGGGTGCGAGGGGCAAAAGGACATCCTCATGGATCTTCGACTAGATCGAGAATGCCAGTAAACCATCTGTACGGGCTAGGATGATGTCATAATCCCTCGTCAGGACCCCGAATCATCTGCCGAGTGTATGGTGCAAGTGTGGAGCCGGTTGGGCATGGTGAACCAGGTGCATCACCCTCATCCAGAAGGTGGAACACGAGCAATCAATGAGTGGCATTAGGGATCCATGAAGTACTCTCTACTATGGTGGAGGCTCATGGCTCTCAACGCTCACCCTACAAGTGCCACTGTGACCCTTTGGAGGGCTAGGACCCTGTATAGGGAGACCAAGCCTCAAATAGAGACTCACCTGCAATCCTACATAAGACCCAATGTGTCCCTTGCCCTCCAATACAACAAATCATTAGGATAATCAAGTAAAAGAGCTTACAAGTCATGAAATCAATGGGGCATTTCATGGTGGCATGCCCTTCCATAGTGGGCTTTGGCATGTACAAGTGTCTCCAAGCTCAACAAGGGGTTAATCAAGGACCCTATTAGGTGGTTTCAACCTCTAAAGGGGGTGACATGTCCATGGCACATCCCTCAAGTGGTAGGTGGCACATAATAAAGTAATGGAACATATTAGGGATCAAGGGAATCATCCAAACCACATGTCATGGTACATGGGTAGTTATAATAAGGGAAGCCCACACTTGGGTATATAAGTGTAGGAGGGAGAAAATCGCGGTACATGAGTTACCCAGACTTTTGTTTTTCCACCCTTCTTCATATGCCTTTTTCCTTTGATTGATTTTTCTTCGTAACTGCTCGAGGCTCCAGGAGATGAGAGCATGTTGTGTAATATATAGCAGTGGATAGCCCCTTAAGGTGGGGCAATCCATCGCCCACCAAGGTTTGGGACAAGCATGGGTTCCTTAATGATGGAGAGGGTTCATCTAGGGCCCATAGGAACCGGGGTGATGGCCATGGATAAGGGGTAGAGCTCATGTTTGGCTTTTGCCCACGTGCTAAATTTGACCCCGTATAAGGAGACCAAGCCCCAAATGGAAACTCGCCTGTAATCCTACATAAGATCCAATGCGTCCCTTGCCCTCCAATACAACAAATTATTAGGATAATCAAGTAAAAGAGCTTACAAGTTATGGAATCAATGGGGCATTTCATGGTGGCATGCCCTTCCATAGTGGGCTTTGGCATGTACAAGTGTCTCCAAGCTCAATAGAGAGTTAATCAAGGACCTTATTAGGTGGTTTCAACCTCTAAAGGGGGTGACATGTCTTTGGTACATCCCTCAAGTGGTAGGTGGCACTTAATAAAGTAATGGAACAAAGTGGGGATCAGGGGAATCATCCAGACCACATGTGATGGTACATGGCTAGCTATAATAAGGGAAGCCCACACTTGGGTGTATGAGTGTAGGAGGGAGAAAATCGTGGTAGATGAGTTACCCCGACCTTTGTTTTCCACCCTTCTTCATATGTCTTTTTCTTTTAATTGATTTTTCTTCATAATTGTTCAAGGCTCAAGGGGATGAGAGCATGTTGTGTAATATATAGCAACAGATACCCCTTAAGGTGGGGCAATTCATTGCCCACCAAGGGTTGGAACAATCATGGGTTCCTTAATGATGGATGAGACTCATTTAGGGCCCATAGGAACCAAGGTGATGGCCATGGATAAGGGGTAGAGCTCATGTTTGGCTTTTGCCCACATGCTAAATTTGTATGTCCCGGCCATCTTTTGCATTTTGTGGTACATTTCCTGTTGAGAGTGGCCAAATTATGATTTTTTTTTTCTTTTTAGCTGCATCAACCTATGGGACATCTTTCTTGGCCTGACCCAAGGTGTGGGCAAGGGTAGGGGGAGTCTAACCCTATGTGGACCTAGCAGACATATGTGGACCTGGATGGGAAAAGAGATGAATGGGGCTAAAATGAGTGGAAGGGGGCGATGTATATGGTGTCGGGAAGCGGGACCACACAACCAAAATCAAGATTTCCCATGTAGTGCCAACCCCAAAGCTAATGGTCAGTAAAGGAGATCCCATGGGACTAGCATACAAGGTTAACCACGAAATTGGGCAGTGGAGACAAGAGTACAAACCTAGCCCACTCTTGCCACCGAATCCCCCCACCAATCCATGCCCTAAAGTGCCCATGACAAGTAAGGAAAATTACTCAATTACACCAATGAAAGCCATACCTTTGGGGTCGGGAGGCCCACCTTCAAACATACAATCATAACAGGTAGGCGAGGGACCACATTGTTGGCTCAAGTGGCGGAGATAATGGCACATCGAGCTATTTAATAGTTGCAAGGGGCTGCTGGTTACCGGTTGAGGACCATCTAGGAGAAAAAAATTCTTCTATATACACTACCCACAGGTGGTGGGTAACAGTGCACATAGGCTCAAAGCCCTTCTTGGGAAAAGCACCCTATCTTTGAGTTGAGTATTTATACACCCACTCTCATTTGTATCTATCAAGTGATTGATTCACTCTTAATAAAAGTGATTGCTTAAGAGCATATCAAGTATTGTGCTCTCTCTCGTGCTTGGGTTTCTTTCTCTCTCTTGCACAATTGTTCTTGGGTTGTTTTCTCTCTCTAGTATTTTGGCCTTCTTGTGTGACATCTCTTCAAGTGTTGTGATGTCCTAGCATTTGTTTATGTTTCTCTTTATTTGAAGAATTTAGGTTACTTGCCTCTTTCAATATAAAATCACATGGTGATGTCTCCCTCCATTACATAGTGATAGGAATTGTAGGTGCAGTCCAATCCTTGGTGTGCAGGTAGGTGCATTCCAACCTTAAATGTGCAGGTTAGTGCCCCCAACCTTTTCTCTTTGTTGTTATTTCTCCTATGATTGCTATCATCAATACTTGGTAATGTAGTGTCCATTTTGGTTACAGGGACATTGCATTAAACAATCAAGCATTTGGCACACGCTTGAATCTCAGGGATTTTTGAATTTTTCCAAATACTGCAGCTTTTGACATGCAAGATGTAGAAGGCACCTTTGCTTTTGCTAATGTTGGAGATGCTAATGCACTGTTGCTGCATGCTACCAATATTTAGAATAATATTATAATAACATCTCGCCACAGTTGAAAAATAACCGAATTTTATTGGCAACTATGGTGTGCATCCTTCATACTGTTGCTCATTGTACATTAGTCATTGCAAGTGCAGTGTTTAGGAATGTGGCTGCAATATTGGAAACCCATGTTTAAAAACGCCAAAGAGCAGCTTGCATTCTACTATTGTGCCTAGCACAGGACCCTAGCCAAAATAAAAAATTATCAATGTCAATGTTTGAGAGAGCTGTGTTACCTCTATTTGTACTGCCCTCTAGGATATCCATGTGAGTGTTGTGCATCCTCTAAATCAGAATGTTCTTGATCCAGAATACATTTTGCTGGATTGTAATGCCAAGTTAAAATTTGGTGTTATGAGCCATGAGCGATGTTTTGCATCATTATTCTAGAATAACATAACAATCAGAAGAATTGGCCTTGCACAGCTTTCATAAACTTCACATGCTGGAGGAGTAGTAGGCACTGAATTTACGTAGACTTTACCTCACGTGCTCTTGACAGGCTAGGAGCTAATGGGTTCGGAACCTCTAGAGGGTTGTAGAGTGCAATTGCCAACTAGAGGCCAAAGTTTTAAATCCCTCTTTACTTGCACATCGAATATCCCTCTTGAGTCTTTACAGCATACATAAGAGACAACAAAACCCACAATGCAAATGATGCTTGTCCCTGACAATGTGACATCAGGTATCCTATCTAGGCATTATGTCTATCAATGAAAGAATTGCGCAACTCAAGTTTATTGGGCATACCAGTCCGAAATGCAGGAATGGAATTGGAACTGATTGCATCCCTACATGCCCGCATAGCTGCTGCAGTGATATCTTGTCTGCACATGGCTGTGACAGTATTAACACTACCCTTGTTCAACAAATGCAACATTTCAGGTCTAACAGAGAATCATTAATTCGGACCATTTTAATGTACACAAGGATCAATATGCATATAGAATCTGGTTATGCGGGGGTGTATGTGTTTCTTTTAACGTCCTTTAAGACCTGCTGTTTTCCAGCACCTTTTATCTTAGAATCAAAATCAAAAGTTGAGTTTAATCAAAATTTGCATAGAAATGCCAAATTTTAAGATTTGGCTTCTGTGGTTGAACATATTTATGGAATTTTCTAGTTCAGTTTGGTTCTTATAGGACAAAATATCTCATACAGAGTTATAGTTACAAATATCTGTGTTTTTGTTTCTCATGGGTTTTAATTGCGCAGCAAAGAAGGAAGTGTTTCTCGTCTTCTATCGCTTGAGTTATGGGTTTCGTACCATGGGTTTTGTGGTGAAAATATCTGTATTTTTGTTCCTAATGGGTTCTAATTGGGAAGCAAAGAAGAAGCGGTTCTCGTCTTCTATGGCTTCTGTTATGGGTTTTATAGCATGGTACCTGGCTATTCAAAAAAATACATTTCAAGCAATAAACCAGTAGGGCCATGCATTTCAAGATGGAATTATGGATATTTGTTGAACTATAAACTGGGTGGGTCAACATATTAAAACGGAGTACAGGACTAAGTTATGAAAAATTCATTATAAAGCAATAAACAGTTGAGTCTAGGGTTTGATGAAGCTATGTTTAGAAAACAATATTACATATGTGTTGAACACCTACCCATCCTGATTATGAAAATTTCATTATAAAGCAATGAACAGCTGAGCATAGTGTTTGATGAATCTACATTTTAAAAAGAATACCGTGTATTGCATATGTATTGAAGACCTACCCATGCTGATCATAGCCAACACCCATCTCCACAAATAGAATCTTCATGGACTGGGCTTGAATCTGAGGATGCACATCTGTCTCTACTCTTTTCTCACTATCCATTGCAGCTCTCACCAATTTAGGACTGACAAGATTGACAGATTTCACAGCCTGATTACCAACGGAGTGCAATGCGGGTACCCACTTGTTATGCGTCTGAGAAAATGATAAATATGCACTCTTAACAGAAACGCAAGTGAAATAATTTAGACTGGTTCTCTTGCAATGTAGTACTGAATTCTCTGAATATGTAAGGTGTTGAGACGGGTTTATATAAGAGAGGAAGACATGACCAGAGGACACCATTGAATCTGATAAATTAGGAAAACAAGATTCGACCTCGGGTAAATTTTGATTGAGCAAATATAGCCACGTTTTTTAATTTGCGGCAGACACAACCCAACGAAATGGTAAAAAGAAGATCCCGAGTAGATAAAAGTAAAAAGCACGAAAAAACACCTGGTGCCCAGCGAAATAAAGAAAGTTACAAGCACTAAAAAGCACCTGGTGCCAAGCGAAATGAGTAAAGTAACACTTCCTTTTTAGGTAGAAAAAAACACCTGGTGCCAAGCGAAATGAGTAAAGTAACACTTCCTTTTCAGGTAGAAAAAAACACCTGGTGCCCAGCGAAATAAAGAAAGTTACAAGCACTAAAAAGCACCTGGTGCTAAGCGAAATGAGTAAAGCAACACTTTCTTTTTAGGTAGAAAATATGCCTTTGAATGAAAAATTTTGGCAAAGATTTATCAAAATCTGTTTATAGTTGTTAAATTTCAGTGTTTTGGGTGTTTTTAGGGATTTTTATAAGGTTATATCCATTTTTACTATCAAAAATGCAATTCAAACACTCCAACAACTTGATTTTTTGAAATTTTATTTATAGGATTCTGGCCAAATACTCCAACTAATTTTTTGAAATTTTTTTTACCAGATTCTGCGTAAACTGCGGTACACAATTCCAGAAAATATAATATTTAATGAAATAATTATAATTATAATTATTATTATTATTATAATTAAAGTTCTTCACATGAGAGATTAAATTGGTGTATGAAACTCTTTTGTTTATGGAACAAGTAATTATTTGAGTGTCTATTAAGCTGTATCCTCTCTTCCAGTTTTAACTTCTTAATAGGGGACACATGTTTTTAACCATTAGGCCCACTAAAGTTAAATACCTAAAATTAATAATAATAAAACACAGGCTACCAAATTAAAAGAGAAAGTTCATTAACTCGCTAAATTGGCAATAAACATGAAAGTCTTTTTAATTTTTTTAACCAAATAGTGACTTATATTTAAATTTTATACTATTGAAAATATTTATATAGTTTAAATATGTTCAATGATTAATAATGTATATTTTTTAGAGGTTAAATGTTTGAATTTAAAGAGTATAGTATGTATCAGATTTTAGTAGTGAAATTATTAAGGAAGTTTTGTTGTTTCATAAACAAAGAGACTTATATACCAATTTGACATTCAGATTGGTTATGACTTTATAGTTAATAACATGTATTTTTTCATAAAAAATCAGAATTTCAAATCCTAAGAAATATAGAGTATATAAATTTACAAAATATAGAGTACATAGATTTTAATGGTCAAATTTTTAAATTAAAATAAATCTTTATTTCACAAATAAAAAATTACATACACTAATTTTATAACTTAATCTTCAAATTAAATTATTATTATTAGTTTATTTTATAGTTATTAACTAAAATTTCTAAAATAATATGAATAATTAAATTGAATAACTTATTAGTGAATAAATTTTATAACTTAACCTTCAAATTAAATTATTGTTATTAATTTATTTTATAGTCTTTAACTAAAATTTGTAATTAAATTGAATAACTTTTTAGTGAATACATTTTATAACTTAATCTTCAAATTAAATTATTATTATTAGTTTATTTTATAATTATTAACTAAAATTTCTAAAATAATATGAATAATTAAGTTGAATAATTTTTTAGTGAATAAATTTTCTTTTTAAAATATATTATTGAGTAAAATTCTTCTTTTTCTAGATAATTATTTTTTAACTTTAAGTGTATTATTGTCATAAAATTAACAATAAAGGTATTTTACTATAAAAAAATAAAATAAAAAAATGTAAGTTTAAGCTTTATATTACTCAAAAATAATCAGAGAGTTAATTTTTTTCCAAATTGCTCCTTGGAGAATTTGTTCCTCCTCAAAACTCTTTTAATGTACTTATTCTTCTAGTCCACAACAAAGCTCCAAGCCGGAAAATATATCTGCAAAAGTAGGGCCAACATAAAAGCTATAGCCAGCTCATAACCAACAAAACATGTACCAGTACACTGAAACTAACAAATATACAAACAAAATATAAGACTATCATAAAAGACAAAAACCATGATGACCAGGGCGGAGTCAAACACATAAGCCATCAAATTGTAAAGCCAACCAGTTGAATCACTAATCATTTTCCGAAAAGGAGATTGGTGTG
The DNA here is from genome assembly GCA_034641835.2 of Pinus albicaulis. Lineage (NCBI taxonomy): Eukaryota > Viridiplantae > Streptophyta > Pinopsida > Pinales > Pinaceae > Pinus > Pinus albicaulis. Next base: position 111,892,690 of record CM076573.1, on the reverse strand, counting down.
GAAGCCCTCGCACTTGAACCCGGTGGATCCAGAGCCCCACTATCTGATTCACGAGCAATATGCCCCTCCACATGCGCTAGACGGGAGTCAATCATGTCTAAGCAGAAGCATTGGTTTTTAAGCATCCTTTTAATGTCTTCCAAGGTGGCAACGACATTATACCACTCCACTTGCTTATCTTTCAAGACCATACCCAACAAATTCTTCATTTGCCAGTGGAAACCCACAAAATTCATATATTTTTTCTTCCTACCCCTGGTGTGCCCAGGGTTAGGAACCCATGATGACATGTCCTCCATGATTTTATAATCAAAATGGGATTGTCTCTCAACCCTCACTTGAGTCTCAAGCTTGTGAATTTCCTTCCTCGTATCTGGCAGAGCAACATTGAAGTAGGTGGCAGCCGAGTCATGAGCGGAGAGTCTCGCTCCTCTTTGCCCCTGCGAAGCGCTGCCACCTCCCCCTCATCTACACCACATTCGTTGTATCAGTGGCATAGCTAAGACCCGAGGGGTACACATGAAGCACCCACTATGAATTCCTCTTCCTGCAAAGAAATGAGATAAAAAACTAGACACACCTTCTGCAGGACTAGGACACCAACCCACTAAATCATCCCCAAAACTTAATACATAAACCTCAAATTCGATAAAGACCTTGACATGGATAACAAAGGTCATAGAAACCTCTGCAGAGGACTCATGCCATGACACCATTAAACATAAGTGCAAACATAGATAGAACAAAGAGCCTCGGATGCCTAACACATGTAAACATCCACGATAATCAACCCACGAGAGCCCTAGCACCCAAATTCCTTTACCTAGAAAAGACCCACCTGCCTAAAAATTAACAGTTCCAAGAATTCCCAAAACAATAGACACATATAGGTTACTTTTCCACCCTAACCCCTATCCATGGAATGGAGTTTTTAAAATTTTAATTGATAATTATTAAGTAGAAGGTAAGGATCTAAGATAGAGAGTTGAGATTTATCTTAAACGTAGTTATGTCCTTTTTGTTTTTCAATTTAATTATTATTATTATTATTATTATATATATATAGTGTCATTAAACTTTTATTACTTATTATTACTTTACTATTTTGTTAGATGTTTTTGTAAATATATATATGTTTAACCCATATATTAATTTTTTTTAATTAATAATGATATTTTAACTTATTAGCATACTTGAAATGTAAAAAAGAAGAAAATTCAATGAGCGATCAGGGAAAGAACTAAAGAAACCCTAGTCACCTAGCTATGTTTTTAAGTTGTAGAGGACTTGACCCTTTGCCTCCTCCACATGATATTGATATCGATTCTTTCAACTCACTAGTTGTTGGTGGTCAGAGGTTTCAGTGCTCAAGCTATCCTGATTTGTGAAGAAACTAAAGGATGTCCTAAAAATTGTAGTCCATGCCAATCAATCCCACATAATGGCTCTTAGGCTAAGAGAGACAGGCTTGGTCAGGAAATTTATGGGGTTATGGGCCTCATTTCACAAACTAGAGACCTGTGATTGAAGGAAAAATTTCTATTTCCTTATGTGGAAGTAGGTTTTTCTCATTCCTCTTTGAAAAGAAAGGATCGAGATTTAAAATTTTGAAGTGATCAATTTAATGGGGGCTTGGGGTTTATATCTAGATTGATGGAGTCTAGATTTCAACCCGGAAAATGATGTTTAATCTGTTGTTCTTGATTGGGTTAAATTGTTATATTTTCCTCTTCATTGTTGGAATGAAGACATCTTTGAGAACACTGAAAAATGTTATGGGTCAATATATCAATTAGGCTTTACCACAAGAAGGTATTCAATCTTGTGTCGAGATTTGTGTAGAAGTGAATCTTAATAAGAGATTCTCGACAACAAATAATCTCTATCTAGATAATTGGACTCACTATCAAGAAGTGGATTATGATAAACTACCATTTAAGTGTAAGAACTATCATGAGTATAAGCAAAAATATTTTTTCCCAAAGATGCCAAAAAGTGGAAGAAATCCAGAAAAAATTAATGAGGAAGGAGAACAACTGTTACAACCGAAAAAAATAAAGGGTTCCCCTCAGCATAATACAAGAATTAAGACAGAAGAAGGAAATGGATTGGGACCTAAAGGCCCTACTTTCACTACAAGGAAAAGACATTATATGGAGGTTTTTGCAAAAGCCCTTAAAAAAAAACCCAAAAATATGTTTGTAGCGGAGGTGGGTGGCTAAATGTTTTAGCAGATGTTTTTTGAAAAGCACGTTTGGTTCTGCAATAACATGGTGCACCGTTGAAAATTTATTTTTATAAGATAAAAACACGATGCGCTAAAAAACATAACACATCGGTGCTTGAATAGTTGATAGCACTTGTGTCCTTCACATAGTAAAATGTCTCGGTGCATACCAGTATGGAGCACCGCTATAGTTTTAAATTTCAGAGAAATGTGGCGCTATTTTCCAATGACACCCTAATGCGTAACTCTTAACAAAACACCCTGAGGCATCTTATAAAAAATAGTGTGTTATAGTAGAAGCAGAGCATTGTTGTGGTACTTGTAGAGGAATGCCATGTTTCATCTCAAGAAAAGCACCGCAAGTTTTTAATTAAAAAAATGTGATGCTTTTGGCCATATCCCGCATCGATGCATTTGGAAAAACACACCAGAGCATGGTTAAATAAATAAATAAATAAAAAACCCTCCAGTCGTAATCTTCATTTTTACAATCTACAATGTGGGAGAGCTTTGAATCACTGATAACACTCTTGTCACATGCAGACGCCTTGACGTCAGTGCTTCTCTTGCTCACCATCCTTTTGTACCGCGCTCACTGTTTGGGTTTTCAAAATTTTCAAACCGTCCTAAAAAAATAAATTCTCCATATGTGTCCACAATGCCTTCTCGATGACAAAATGTCCAGGTAATGTCTATGTTTCTTTGTAATTTAATTTTGTAGTGGTTTAGAATTATAAATTAAGTTAAATTTTCCGCTGCTTTTCAATTTTTTTTCCACCGTGCGGCGCATTCGATACGTTCGGCTATCACCCTATAAATTTACAAGGTGCACCACATATCAGTGCGTGAAAATAATGCATTGTCGTTGTAGCGGTGCATTTTTTAAACTAAAACACACCGAGATTGATGTGACCGATTGTACGTCAGTGCATCACGCCTGGTGCGTTTATATTTACCAAACGCACCGCAAATTTAATATTGAAAATATAGCCATAGCTCAGTGCATTTGATAACCCGAACGTTTCATACTAGTGCAAAAATGTTATCGATGCGTACCAATGCACAAGTTGTCTGCACCGCTACCAAAAGTTAAAATTGTGAACCAACAATGGTGTGTCATACTTATTTGCACACCGTTAGCAGTGTAGTTTTAGTTGAACGCGCATCGGCACTGGTGCATGACTGTGTTTTGTGCACATCGGTAATTTTTTTGTTTTTCTTAATTGAAAGTTATGTTTCCATATTTATACATACATGTTTCATTTAATATTTAAATAATAATAATAAATAAATAATAGAAATTGTATTTTGTGTATAAGGCTGATGTATTTTATATGTCAATTATGTAGCACAGACGTCAACAGAGGGAGAAACAACAACAACAACAAGAGTAGCAGGCAGACCCATACAATATGATCTGAACATGGTAAGCCAGAGAGAGGGAGAGGGATTTACACCCTCACCGTATTACTGCAGTGACTCGAGCGCTCTTGAGGAATGTAAGCCTCCTCAAGTACTATGAGGAGGCTACATCCCTTCAGGGGCACTCTATATTTTTGGCGCATCTGATTTGTCGATGGAATGTCCAGGAATAGGCTTTCCATGTCAGTCACAGGGCATGGTATGGGCCTACAGAGGAGGACATGTACTTTATCACTGGCCTATCCAGGAGAGGGGGGGATTTTCCCCAGTTCCCTTATGTCCTCGATGGGGTTGCAGTTGAGAGTCAGCTTGCGTACACGTTGAGATATGTTGGGCCTCATGTGGTCCATCCATCAGATTTTCAGGTATGTGCTGGACATATATGGATTTATTCTTTTGATCAGAGGAGGTTGGGTGCCTCTCGTTATTAGTCACCACCATTGCGCACTCCAGTTCTAGTAGGACGCGCATTAGTTTCCCTCTCTTGTATTATGTTGATTCTTTGATTCATATGTCATGTTGCATCAAATCGTCTGCCATTTTTTGAGGCAGTTTTGCATGGCTTTAGATATTAGATGTCGTGCATTGATACATGGGAGGGAGACATTCCCTTTCGTTTCTGAGCTTTTTTGTTTATTTTTTTAGAGGTTTCCAGAGACGAGGCGTACATTTGTATGTTGACCTCCTAGGCCAATCACTGAGGTTTGGATGTGCATGTGGGGGTAGATGATGCCCAAGAGGGGCCTACCAGAGTTTCCCGCCAGGATTTCTCGTGAGGAATTGGTGCTACTAGTCAGTGAGGATGACCATGTGTTTTTCACGTTGGCATTTCCATATGTGGGGATTGATAGGAGAGGGTGTCCCAACATCTTCTTCACGGAGGTTAAGCCTCCAGATGATAAAGGTAATATTAGTGTTTTCTTTAAATTGATTAGCTAGTTTCATTTTCTTGTTTTAATGAATTGGAATAAAATTTATTCTAGAACGTTATTTAACTTGTTTTATTAAATTGTTTAATGAAACTGTCTAATTATTTATCTGTACTTTATATTTTGTAGATATCGGCACATTCGATGTGGACGTGCCTCCTCCCCCACCGGATGCCAGAAGAGATGAGGAGATGGGCGAGGTCCAAGAGGGTGAGACACATCCTCAAGGGGGTGTGGGCGTTCAGGGACGTAGGCCTGGTCTGTGAGTCTAGATGGACTATTGTAACAGATTGGACTGAGTTTTGTTTGATGTGGGAGTTCGCCCTACAAGGCCTTGAGATATCACCACTGATTCTATTTTCAAGGGTCTGTAAAGGGATTGTTCATGCGAGATGATGCCTCTTATGTGGCATATCATCATAGCTAGTAGAATAATAATAATGATGAGGGATGTAGGCCAACATCATGCAGAGGCAGATACATCAGATGAGGGTGGTGATGATGATGATCGGGGTGATGAGGGTGGTGATCATGATTCTTTTGGCAGTACCACCCCATCAAAACATGTTCGTCAAGGTGTCAATGATACTTCTAGAAGTACACCTCCTCGTTAGTCGCCTGATGATGAGATGTCAAAGCTAGAGGATGTGCCTTATGCTTCTCTTGACAAAGAAAACCATCCACCTCCTCCTCCATTTCAAAGTTCGCCAGACTGTGTTCAGGGTGCAAATGTAGTTGACTATCCATCGTCTTCTACTCATGCAGACCAACCACCTCCTTCTCCACCTCAATTGAGTTCGATAGATGTTGATGAGGCAATAGTTGACCATCCATCATCTTCTACTACATACCAGCCTGGCACTACGTCTATTTTATCTGATATTTGATTGCACTTATTTGACTTGATGTAGTTATTTGACTTATCATATATATATATATAATGGCGTTTATATGTGCTAGAGGTGTATATAATTAGATGATGGTAGTGAATTCAAATGTGTATCTTAGATGATGTTTATGATTGTGAAAACTTTATCACCATGATGTTTATTTTTATGAAATAATATTTATTATAGATTATGTATTGTTGAACTTATATCAAACTTTTATATATGAAATTGCATGCAAAATGACTTACTTCAAAAAAATGCAAAAATATTTTTATAAATTACAACGTTTAGTATGCTTAAAACTATGATTGTAAAATTAGGTTGATATGAATTTAGGTTTTCCTGTATGTACACATTTAATTATTTTTATTATTAATATTTTTTAAAATATTACATATCAAATCCATATTAAACATTAAAAAAATTACAAATATCCCTCATACATTGAATTAGAGCGCAACTATTAACGGAATAAGAATTCTCTCACTCTTTCTCACTAAAGTGAAAATATAAGAAAATTTTCAATTTAAATTACTTTACTTTTCTATATATAAAGTATCTATAAAATCATGTTATTTAATATGGACATTGAAATATTTTACTTAGGGTTGTAAGTAAAATCTTTTTTGTTATAAATATATTTGTGTTTTAAATATCACATGTAAATAGAACATAAAATGAATTACACATAATATAATATCAATAATACTATTTCTTGTCATGTGAACAAATTACATTTCTTCATTGTAGTAAAAAGTAAATTATATATGTTTACTCATTACATTTCTTCGTCATAATAAAAGTTTATTTTGTTTTTTTACTTTCGGGTACTTATATCTCTATATAAAATTATATAAGATTAAAGTGTAAATTGAAGTATTGTAATTTTGGTTGACATTAATTAATTTTGTTATTACTATTTTTATTTTGTTAATTTAAATTATTAGTTTACTATTTTTAAATGTAACGTTATGTAACAACATTTTTCCCATGCTGAGTTGTAGAGCGCTTCTTAGTGCAATTAATTTAGATTTAACATAGCTTATAAAAATCTATTTTTATAAAATTTATTGCCAAAGTTATGAGATTTTCAAGCAACTTAAATTTAATATTTATTGCAACTCTTACCAATTTAAATTAGAAATTTCTCTCTCTAAAGATGAGGATAGAGAAATGTAATATGAGAAGACTTCAAGTGAAGTTACTTGTAGTTGGAGATTTCCTCTATTGGAAGTTCTCCCTTAAAGAGGCAAGTGAAATTTATTGCCAAAGTTATGAGATTTTCAAGCAACTTAAATTTAATATTTATTGCAACTCTTACCAATTTAAATTAGAAATTTCTCTCTCTAAAGATGAGGATAGAGAAATGTAATATGAGAAGACTTCATGTGAAGTTACTTGTAGTTGGAGATTTCCTCTATTGGAAGTTCTCCCTTAAAGAGGCAAGTGAATTTTTTTCTAGTAATAAAGATATAACAATTTGATGATATTTTGGTTCTCTTTTTTTTTTTTTTGGGTGCAGTGGAATCGACAACTATTTTGGTTCTTTATTTGCTATTGTACTAGTTTAAATTTAATTCTTTTTAATAATAAATACGAGTTAAATAATAGAAAAAATGATAATAAATTAGATTTGAACTCTTACAAATAATATATTTGATTATTTCTTGATGAACAACTCAAAATAATAATATATATATATATATATATATGTGTGTGTGTGTGTGTGTGTGGAAAATTATATATATATATATATATATATATATATATATATATATATATATATATATATATATATATATATATATATATATATATATATAATTTTCCACATACTTATCACGAGATAGTCACGAAAATTCAAACTACAATTGGAAATACTTGTAGAAAAATGTTTCCATTGCAGAAAAATGTGTAAAAATGTTTGTGAATCTTACCAATTATATTGTAAAATGTCAGCAAGACATTATATTGTAAAATGTTAGCAAGACGAATAACAAAATAATATAATTAGCGAAATAATGACAATAAAAACATACAACAATAGTATAAATGATGACATATCACTCTCCATTGTCATCACCCTGATTATATTCCTCTTTTGGCATGATAAAATTGTTGTTCTAAAAAATATGTCTTAATCTAGGTTCGTGTCTTAATACGAACCGTTGATCCCTATCCAACACATCTGGGTAAAAAAACACTTGGTTGCAGTGTTTTGGGAAAACATAAGGCTCCCTAGCTTCATGCCACATCTTTCTAGAGTTGATAGATATCAGCCTACTATCGTGATCTTCCTTTACATTATTCTGATCAAAGGTGTCCCACCACTTGCACCTCAAAATAACACATTAGGATGAAGAGAAGTCCACTTTCATGATCTCTTGTATCCTTCCAACGTAACCTAATGTCCCCTGCATTAGGTTTTAATCGTGGTGACTAGCACGTATAGATTGGTGGAACTCGACTTCCACCCCACAGTCTTGTGTCATGCATCCATCATCGACATCCTTTGTGTGAAAATGATGTCCATATGCCCACATAGATGGGAATAAATGAACCTATAAAAAAAGTGAAAAAATCACAATGTCATGTGTGTGTGTGTGTGTGTGTGTGTGTGTTACAATTCAAAGGTGCAGTATGACGTTAAAATGATACATAAAGATGATATAATTACCGAGTTGCTGCACCCCCCTATGGTTAGCGCATCCTCTTCAGCCTGCGGGTAACAGCTAGATGCACCATATTTCTCTTCGGACATATCTCTTTGTCTACGTCCTATTTATACATATCTCTTTGTCTACATATTCTCCTCTATATAGAATACAATCATTTAGACATGCATGATATGATATGATATGTACTCAAAACCTGACATTTTCAACAACTACTTTGCCTCTTCGTAGCTACCTAACAAGCATTATCACTCAGAAGAACCTTATCTTTGAATATCTTGCAGTTGGCGGGGAATATAATTGTACAATGTCAATATTTAACATTCATAAAATCAACCATTTTTAAATTTGATTGTGTGAAAAAATATAAGGAACTTGATCGATCATGCAAGTCAATTACGTTAATATTAACGAGAAACATGCATTCGACATGCCAAACTTTGTTTTCACGTTGTACAACAACATCGTTATCCCTAGCTGAGTAGAATTGGACTTGCCAACAGGTCTAAAGAGAGGAGTGGTGGAAGTAGATTTCAGGATTTCGAATAATGTATTAGTGATATGAGCATCATCCCCTACCTCATTATTTTGGAATGCATCTAATAACATTGCCTCCATGGAAACCATATCCCGTAAGTAATCATCCATACCAACCTCCATTTGATTGCCTCTTACATTGCCAACTTGTGATGAAGAACTATTATTGTTGTAGTGATCTAAAATGGGTTGGATAACTTGTTATGATTTTCAATAACCTCCCACTCAGTTAAACAAATTAAGATGTAGCTTATTTTTACTTGCGCGGAAATGAATACTTGAAACATTTGTATTTTTTTTAATTGTTTAAGTGTTTTAAGACCATTTGTTTTTGTTGATATTAAATATGTGCAAAAACCATATAATGTAGCAAATAAGAATCAACACATAATAGCAAATTTAATAAAGAAGTTCACCTGAATATCGTGGGCTATGTCTCCTTGAGCCTTTGTCAACTGACTTAGCTCTTTGGGAATAGGATGGAAAATTTATTTTACAAGTTACAAAATCAACTCCAATGGTTATATGAACTAAACCAATGGGTTTAGAATACCATTTATATCCTTGGAATGGTTGAAATCTCTTTGAAGATGAACCTCGGCTCCCTTAGACAAGTCTCCTTGAGTCGGTGCTCTTGAGCTACCCTAAGCTTCTCTATGGAAATAAATCCCTTAAAAATCCTTTATGTCCCTAAAAAAATTTCTGTTGTCTCTAGCATACATCAAAAATCCAAAATAGGCTTATCATTTGCTCCAAATGAGCACTAGCTTCCCAATCTAGGAGTCCATCCACTGATGGCCCTGGGCTACCCAAAACTTCCTTGTGGATCTTCGACCTTTAGAAGTCTTCAAATGATTCTAAAAATCCCTTCAATGGTTTTATAATGCCTGAAATGGTCATAATGGACTATTCATTTCATAAATTGGCCTCTGGTTGCTCCGGTTACGCCTCTAACACCTGGTGGCACCCCCTGGCTCTAGGTTCACTAAAAACTTCCTTGAAGCATTTCGAATTTTAGAAGTCCTCAAAATATTTTTAAAACTCCATCAATGGATTCAAAAGGCTAAAAATAGTCAGAATAGACTACTTTTTTGTTGAGAATGGATATTGGCTGTGCTATGGATAGGCCTCATTCTCCTACTGGCACCTGGTGGCCCTAGTGACCCTTGGAACTTCTCTGAAGCATATCGACCTTCAGAAGTCATTTTTTGGTTCTGAAAACCTCACCATTAGTTTCATAATTTCTGAAACATCCAAAATTGACTATTGGATTACTGAGAAAGGCCTCTAGCTGCCCTGGCTAGGCCTCTTTCTGCTACTGGCCCCTAGTGGCCCTAGTGGACCCTAGAAGTTATTTGAAGAAAAAAACCTACTCAAAAGTACTCTAATGGCTCTAAAACCCTCACCAATGAGTCTGGAATGTATGAGATAGTCGAAATTGACTATTGGCACTCTCAGAATGGACGAATCTAGCTCAATATAGAGCCTATTCAATTTTTGTCCCATGACCCCTAAACTAGCTCCACTAAAAATGGAGCACTTTAGTTAAACCCACCAAAATAGTAATTCCACACCAAAAATGGCGCACTACCAGTCTAACCGTCAGATCTGACTGCACATAAGGTGCTAGTGGTTGGACACCTGTTCCAAACCATGGGATCACGGTGACCGTTGGCAAAAACTCCGTATAAGCTGAGGTTGATCAGTTGTTGGAACTCTGGTTTAAAGGGCAGTAACCACAACCATTTGTAGTAAACCGTGCGGAGAACCATCACCATGTGACACCTCACAGTTGTTGGCAGAGATGTGGGTTGTAAAGACCGTTGGATGAACTATAACAATAATTGTCGGCGGTAAAACCGCGGCATGTGACAAGTTCTACCCATTACGTTGGCGATCTAGGGTTAGTGCTTGGTCTCGACGCTTGGCCGCATGGGGAGGGGCTGGCCCCTACGGATCCCCACATATGAAACCATTCAACGTTAAAATAAAATCAGTGTCGTAATATGGTTAAGAATCACCGGTAGAGCAGATGGTTAAAACGCCTGTGTGCTGCGCAGGAGGTCTTGGGGTCGACTCCGGTGGAGTCTGAACAAAATTTTATTCCACCAAACCTGGGCCACGTGGCGTCCTCCGGGCCTGCCACATGGCAGACTCTCATTGGCCAAACAAACCACGTACAATCCATCTGCGAATAACATGCTGACACTTGTCATAATATGATTGGTTGGGAAGGAATATTCTGGATAATATTTCAAGGAATATTATAGGAATATTCCAAGAATATTCTTTTTCTTTTTAATCTCCAAAAACCCAGTCAAACCTAGTCAAAAGCCAAAATTTGCAGTTTACTAGACTTTCCAAATTGCGATAACTTCTTCATACGGTGTTAATTTTCTGAACTATTTGCAGCGCCGGAATCAAGAAGATGAGATCTATCCGGTCACTCAGGCTCAACAAACTTTCAAACACTTTGAAATTTGAGCTATCACTTAGGTCCTTGATCGAAATATGATCACACCTCCCCATTGGGAATATTTTGGACCCCAAAAGACTAATTACCTGATTTGTTTAGTAGATGAGAGTACAACACCCTCACTTTTCAGCCTCCATACACTTTGCCTTGCATGGCTTAGTGCCTTTGAACCCAAATCGAAGGTAGTCAACACTTCCCCTCTTAGATGCTCTTGTCCTCTTGTCAAGAATTGTCTTCCTTGAACTCACTCAGAAATTTCTAGTGAGAAATTTTCAGAAGGTAGCTGAATATCATGTCCTTGATCATCGATCCAAGGTGGCTTAAACAAACGTAAGTTTTCAATAGAAATGCATACATAACTGAAATTTGCATATGTACAATTGAATGTATGTCTTACTGAGTTAATAAGTCAAACCACTTCTTACCAAGCCAATTCCATGGCGATTTTTGATGCTAAAAATCTTCTTCGTGTGAAACATTTGTTCTCACATCAATGATGGAATATTTGGTTCCACTTTCGCCAGTATTTTTATCCTCTTGCCTCATGTGCTTGGGATGATTAATTGGATGCAATGTCCAACATTGGGTAATTAAATGTCCCTTTCTCTCGCAATGTGTGCAAGTCTTTTGCACCTTCTTTGCAAGTTGCCTTTGCTTCAACTGTTTCCTGTATGCCTTCATCCTCTTCCAAAATTTTGAAACAACATGGTTACACATACCACGATAGGAACAACAACTCTTTCTTTCATTCACGCATGCAGATTTTTCATGCTTATCAGAAACATAGTCAACTTGACTATGGGAAGAATTATACCTCAAATGATGCTTTGCATGTCCATCCTTTTTACCTTCTTGAGGAGATGAATTTGTAGAGGTTCCATCTTCGCCATAACCTGCATGTGTACAAACACCTTGCTGCAACATAGGCTTCAAACAATGGCAATCAACTTGAAAACAAACTTGACATGTTCGTGGTTTAGAAATTGCGAAAAAAGTTATTCTTGAATTTGTCTCACATGCCTTCATGGCTTTGGAGTTTTCACCATTAGATTGAACATAGCCAAGACCAAACTTCTTAGGTCTTTCCTCAACCAAAATAGGATCAATCATGCCTTGTGCATTTTTTCCTAAACCCTTTCCTTCATAGCCCATTTTTAACATCAACTTGGACCTTATACCTCTAGTGTGCTTTTAAAATGAACCTACACATCTTTCTGAAGAGGAAAATGAAGACAAATTTGAGTGAATTACCTCTGCTTCACGCATGTTCTTGGTTAAGGCCTCTTGGGCTTGATGGAGCTGCATCTCCATATCATGCATTCTTTGAAGAATTTCTTCCTTCTCTTGCTTCATAGCAACAAATTTCTCATGAAGTTTAGTGCTTTCCTTTCTATCTTCAAACATAATTTGCACCCTATCCTTCAGGATGTAGAAGTCTCGCTTCATTTCTTCATCGAAGAATCTTGTGAAGGAGGAGGATTTTGAAACCTCACTTGATGAAGTTGTCATATTATGTCAATGAACTAAATAAATTCAAAAAAAATCACAAAGCCTTCAAAAACAATTTGACAAAGCTTCTGAACAAAATGGTTGTAGAGTCAAGCTCTTCTTCAAGCAGCCTTTTACAAAAAAACCATCTTGTGCTTCAAGGGTTGCCTTGAGGTCCTTTGGGTAAGGAAGATGCCTTCAGCCCTTCTTCCTTCTTGTCCTCTTCTGGACTTAGATAATAGTAGCTTTCCCTTCACCTCTATCAAACTCAAACTTGTACGCATCAATCAATTTGCAAACAGTAAAATTATTTGCACTGTTAAACACCTTTCAAGTCAAAAAACAACCTAGTGCTCTGATACCAACCTGATCTAAAAATGGGTTGGATAACTTGTTATGCTTTTTAAGAACCTCCCACTCAGTTAAACAAATTAGATCTAGCTTATTTTTTACTTGTGCGGAAATGAATAATTGAAACACGTGTATTTTTTTCACTGTTTAAGTGCTTTAAGACCATTTGTTTTTGTTGATATTAAACATGTGCAACAACCATATAATGCAACAAATAAGAATCAACACATAACAACAAATTTAATAAAGGATTTCACTCGAATATCGTGGGCTACGTCTCCTTGAGCCCTTGTCAATTGACTTGGCTCTTTGGGATTATGATGGAAAATTTCTTTTACAAGTTACAAACTCAACTCCAATGGTTATCTGAACTGAACCAATGGGTTTAGAATACGATTTATACCCCTGGAATGGTTGAAATATCTTTGAAGATGAACCTTGACTCCCTTATACAGGTCTCCTTAAGTCTGTGCTCTTGAGCTACCCTGAGCTTATCTATGGCACTAAATCCCTCATAAATAATTTTGTACCTGAAACCTTTTCTACTATCTCTAGCATACATCAGACATCCAAAATAGGCTGATCATTTTCTCCAAATGAGCACTAGGTTCCCAATCTAGGCCTCCATCCATTGATGGCCCTAGGTTGCCTAGAAATTCCCTGTGGCTCTTCGACCTTCATAAGTCTTCAAATGATTTTGAAAATACCTCAAATGGATTCATAATGTCTGAAATAGTCAGAGTAGACTATTCATTTTCATAAATTGTCCTCCAGCTACTCTGGTTACGCCTCCAACACCTAGTGGCACCCCTTGGCTTTAGATTCATTGAAAACTTCCCTGAAACATCTCAACTTTCAGAAGTCCTCAAAAGCTCTTGCAAACTCCATCAATGGATTCAAAAGGCTCAAAATAGTCAGAATATACTACTGTTTTGCTGAGAATGGATACTGGCTGCTCTGGATAGGCCTCATTCTCCTACTCGCACTTGGTGGCCCTAGTGATCCTTGGAACTTCTCTGAAGCATATCGGCCTTCAGAAGTCCTCTGTTGGTTCTAAAAGCCTTACCATTAGTTCTAGATTGTCTGAAACCTCCAAAATTTACTATTGGATTACTGAGAAAGGCCTCTAATTGCCCTGGCTAGGCCTCTTTATGCTGCTGGCCCCTGGTGGCCCTAATGGCCACTAGAACTTCTCTGAAGAAAAAACCCACTCAAAATTCCTTTGATGGCTCTACAACCCTCACCAATGAGTTTGGAATGTCTAAGATAGTTGAAATTGACTATCTTCACTCTCAGAATGGACAAATCTAGCTCAAGGTAGAGCCTATTCAATTTTTGTCTAGTGAACCTTAAAATAACTCCACTAAAAATGGAGTACTTCAGTTAAACCCACCAAAATAGTAATTCCGCACCAAAAATGGCGCACTTCCAGTATAATCACCGGATCTGACTGCGCATAAGGTGCTAGTGGTTGGACACATGTCCCAAACCACGGGGTAACAGTGACCATTGGCGGAAACTCCGTATAAACTAAGGTTGATCAGTTATTGGAACTTCGGTTTAAAGGGCGGTAACCGCAACCATTTGGAGAAAACCGTGCGGAGAACCGTCACCATGTGACACCTCGTAGTTGTTGGTGGAGATGCAGGTTGTAAAGACCATGAAATGTAACCGTAACTGTCAGCAGTAAAACCGCGACATGTGACAGGTTCTACCCATTACACTGGCGGTCTAGGGTTAGTGCTTGGTCTCGATGCTTGGCTACATGGGGAGGGGCTGGCCCTCGGGGTTGGCCCCTCCAGATCCCCACATACGAAACCATTCAACGTTAAATAAAACCGGTGTCGTAATATTGTTAAGAATCATTGGTAGAGAAGATGGTTAAAACGCTCGCGTGCTGTGCAGGAGGTCTCGGGGTGGATTCCGATGGAGTCTAACCAAAATTTTATTCCACCAAACCTGGGCACGTGGCGGCCTCCGAGCCTGCCACATGGTAGACTCTCATTGGCCAAAAAAAACCATGTACAATCCATCTGCGAATAACATGTTGATACTTGTCACAATATGGCTGGTCGGGAAGGAATATTTCAAGGAATATTCTGAGGAATATTCTAGGAATATCCAAGAATATTCCATTGAATATTTTTTTTTTTTTTTAATTTCCAAAAACCCAGTCAAACTTGGTCAAAATCCAAAATTTGCAGTTTATTGCACTTTTCAAATCGTGATAACTTCTTCATATGGTGTTGGTTTTTCGAACTGTTCACGACGTCAGAATCATGAAGACAAGATTTATCTGGTCGCTCAATTTCGACACACTTTTGAACACTTTTAAATTTGAGCTATCACTTAGGCCCTTGATCCAAATCTGATCATGTAGTCATTCCTAATTGGTGAATCTAGACATAGCGGGAATTGAATAGGTGGTTGATTTAAACATTCTTTGTATTCTTCCTCTCTGATTCTTACACTTAATGAAGCCTTCTCTGGAGTTGACATAGTAGTGGGGTATTTTAGAAGATGGTAGGTGGGTTGTTCATCATCACTAGAATCCTAATTTCAAAAATGATTGAATGCCATTAGTACAATATCAATGATATTAGTAAGCACGTCAAAAAAATTGGTTTGTTTAAATAACATTATACCAAACAATTATTGCCATCGTTGATCCAGGATTGTGGTTGGAAGATGCCATGTTCCGATAGGCAGGGTGAAGAGGTTGTCCATTTTCATCTACCAACTTCTTGCGATATTTTTCTCTTGATAAGATCTTCTGATGTTTTTAAAAATAATATGAAGTAATATTTTTGCATCTAAACTCAATTCTGAATCATGTTCTTGCAAATTTGGATACATTTTTATTCAAATTGTCAAGGATTAAAAAAATAAAATTAGATAATTAAAATATAAATAAAATCTGAACTTACTGGAGATGGAAAGGTAGAACTCCATGAAGGACTTTGATCAACAATATGGAACAAGCTGGAATTTGAAGAATTGGCCATTTGCAGATATTATTGAAATTTTTTCCCTGCATTTGAAAAAAATCAAAAATAAAAATTTGTGTGCATATCAAAAATTAATCTCGACAACCATATAACCACAATCTGAATTTCAATATAGTTTTCAAACCATTTTTCAAGAATAAGGGGACAAGCTGAAAATGTATACTATGAACTATTGTAATTCATGTGGATGCATTCTAAATGATAATTTGAGATTAATATTCCATTTTATGTTAAATTAAAATTTCAAATACCTTTTAAACGAAATTGGTGAGCTTATTAGAATAAAGCCCATTGATGCGTTTGAAACATTAACAACATCGGGGTGTTAAAATATTAACCACACAAATTTCTAGAATTTTGAAAAAATTATGTTATCATATCAGTGCTCTTCTACAAAAACACATCGATGTGTTAAAAAAAAATAGCACCGCTACGCACCTATTTCCCAATTTTGTTAAATAAAAATGAATTCAACCAACTCGGTGCCCTTATACCAATTAGAGCACCGATACTTTTAAATAGAAACCACAACGTTGCATTAAAAACATTAATCACATAATTTTGAGATTTCGAAAATAGTAAAAAAAATTGTATCATGTGGATGCATTGAAAAACTTTGCCACCCCAACATTGTTGGTGTGCTTGACTATCGAACGCACTGATGTGTAGAGAAATTGAAAAAAAAATCAATTTTTTTTTTTTTTTTTTAAGATTAAAAAATGAGCAACAATTGGTTTTTCGAAATCTAATTTCATAAAGTGTTTTAAATAGTGAAAAGTTAATTAACAATTCATTGATTTACTGGAACTTTCAAGTGATTGATTTGCAAGAGAGACATACCAGGAGCACTGTGCAACAACAAAATATTTTGGAGTAGCAATACTATTCAGAAGATCATAAGCTGAAAGCTATGGTGATTCAGTCAAAAACCTGCATAGTAAATTTTTTAAATTTTATTGTTTATTTTACTAATAAAAAAATTTACAATTTTTGTTAGGGTTTAATTAAAAGAGAGATCATTTGCAAGAGAGACATACTGAGAGCACTATGGAGCTGCAAAATATTTTGGATCCGCCTAAATATCAAAAGTTGAAAGGTATGGTGATTCACTCAAAACCCTAGATAGCAAAAATCTTAGATTTTATTGTTAAAATATTTTACAATTTCTGTTAGATTGATTCACAATTCAGGAAAAATAATTAAAAACCTTGTATAATAAAAATTTTACTAGTAATTTTTTTTATGATCTTCTTTTCTATTTAGATTTAATTAAAATTCAGCCAAAAAACAAAAACAAAAAAAACAATATTTACCTTAAACCCTTGCTTCTTCGTGCAAAATTTCACCTTAGGGTTTAACTTCCTCTACCACTTTACAATTACGGTTTTTCAATTTAGGGATTTTAGATTTAATGGTTTGTGTACTTACTATATATATAGGGTGTTTGACATGTAAAGTATGAGAATCAATTATTGAATTAGATCCAAACCCTATCGAGCGTCTTCGTCTTTTCTAAAAAACATTTATATATTCTATGGTGCACCCTCTGTAGTATGATGCACCAGTGAACCCTGTGTAATACAACACACCAACATATTAGAACACTCTCGATTCTCTATAGTTTATTAATCATTGCTCCCATTGTAATATAACGTATCGACGCACCTATTCCAAATATAACCGTTAAACCATTTCGGTGTGTTTATCCTTACAAATCACACCGTAATAATTTAAATTTATTATTAAAAGTTAATTTTCCATGACAGTGTGCCTGAACAATTAAACGTGTTGGATAGCTAATCCTCCTAGAGTTAGCGTGGGAGTTGAAAAATCAAGAGGATTCCAAGAGACCTTGGAAGATGAATCCAAGGGTCACTCCAATGTATGATAAATATGTATCATTGTGAACAATAGATGCATTGCATGCTTATATTTCATATTGTATGCATTACCATGTTTGTGTTTGACATGGTATCAGAGCAGACAATTTTTGGCCCTGCTCCAATTTGAGCCACTGGTCATTGTGTCCATTTCAGTCCTCCCATTTTGGCCATGATTCTCTGCACATTTGACTTTGTTGGGTCGAAGATGTTGAGAGGTTTGGAATGCCATAAATAGAAGCACTCCTACATTCCCTGCCATATTCCTCCTGCATATTATGCTCTTTTCATTGACCATTCCTACCATATTCCTACGCCCATGCTCTATACGTGTTTCCATACGTTGCATTTACGATTCAAATCATAGCAAAACAATGTCTGCACATACTCCGACGCTCTATACAATCAGCTCCACATTGTATTTCTGCCTTCGTCATCAAATTGGTATCGAATTGGCATATTGCAGAATCGGTCCCTCAACACCATTGTATACTTTGACAACACTCCATTGCTCCAAGCATTTCGACTAGTATTCATAGTCGGCCCTCCTCCACATATATCGACTCCTCCCTCGACACCCGTCTCCCCTTCCCCACTACCATTGTTGTTCATTTTCTCCCTGCTACTTGCTGTGACGTCTCTGCGATTAACTTGGATTGTTCATGTTTCCTTGCGACTTACAACTTGTTACTTTCATCCACTGTTGATGCTTGGTTTCAGGGTCCTCAGAACAAGGAAGCTTGGTGCATCGACAACAAAACGAGGAAGCTTCCAGTTGAAGCATTTCAACTTCGTGCTACCACAAACTCTAAAACTCATGTTCCCAAGTCTCATCTGGGACATCCTCTTTTGCCTGATCTGAACGAATCGATTTAAAATTTTTAATTGATGAATCGACGCAACTTCCATCTTCCATGAATCTTTCTGTCTTGAAACTTTGGGCATGTTCCCATGAATTTGGGTCCCTTCCAATTTCCTAAAATTTAATCGGAAGGTGTGTGCCCTTAGGTATTTCTTAGACCAACACAGTGAAATCCTCCTCTGGACCACGATCCTCCTCCTATTGTCGACATCGCTCCTCCATATAGTCAGCTCACCTTTGCACAGTCGAATCCTTCGTGCATATCCTACACACAGTCGACTCCCTCAACCTCCCATCCATTACGCCCTCAGCCCTCTTTCCACATCGGTTAATACATCATAGTGGTTCCTACAACCCTCCGACACCTACACACAATTACAAGAAACACTGCACCAGTTTAACAATATTCTAATATAACATATTTCATATAATACCACTCCCTCTCTCATACGATAGACCGCTCATAAAACATAACACCCACTACACGCTGGTCAAAGTTTGAATGTTTGGAATGCCACCATGTGTAGTCTCCATGTGTAATTCCCAGGGATTCACACGCATCGTTGAATTCGAAAATGTAAAGTAGAGATCGTTGAGAGGTGTATGTC
Source organism: Pinus albicaulis (assembly GCA_034641835.2). Taxonomy (NCBI): domain Eukaryota; kingdom Viridiplantae; phylum Streptophyta; class Pinopsida; order Pinales; family Pinaceae; genus Pinus; species Pinus albicaulis. The sequence goes on along the minus strand of CM076573.1, from coordinate 111,873,337 downwards.
ATATGGGTCGATTAAATCACGAATCAAAGTTTAAATTTTGCATTGATTCTGATTTCTATACGCTGGAGTTGAAGTGTTGAAGGGTGCGATCAAACACTGTCGAAGGCTTATATGGTTGAATGATGTGCATTGGGTTTGGTTTGGAGACCTTGAAGCGATGGTTAATTTCATATGAGTTTGATTAAAATTTTGTGTTAGTTTTCACCAGAGTTTCTATTGGTGCCCTCTCAGATATTTCATGCTTCAGAATCTAATAATCTAGGAAAACTTGTTTGTGACTCTCCCATTTCAGCCTCGATTGGGAGGTCTCCCCCTTGTATGACCCTATGCCTTCGTTTTCATGTTAAGAGTTGTAGTCATGTTAGCAATTGAATGCAAGACAAAGAAGGGGAAGACTCTTGGTCTTCTTCAAGCGAAAGTTGACTCCTATTTCCAAACACCAGTGTATTATGATTAGCTGAATGTATGGTATTAATGGTATATGTTGAGAGTCATGTTGGGTAGGAGTGATTTATGCCAAGAAACCACTCACATGTTCTACTTTGAATATTTACTCTTTTTGGAGGAGAGTTCAGTCATTACATATTGATTATTGATTGTAATATGTGTGCACTTGTTATGGCTCTAACGGGTGAAGCATTAGAGTCCCTCAATACTTTGATAAATTCTGTTGTTGAAAACATAATCCGAATCAGTAAAGACTCTTTTTTTTACATTCAAACTTGCTTGCAAAATGCACAAAACAAGAATGAATTTTTACAGCTAGAACCTCAATTCCAATGATATGAGCTTCAACAGAAGCGTAATTATCATTCTAAACTTGTCTTTTTTCAGGATAATCCTCTCTTTCAGATCGAGACAAAATCCCACCAACCGCCAGTTACTAATAAGGTCATTGAAAGAGCAGAGTTACATACAAATGTAGAAATTCAGCTTGCACTTCCCAAGCTCATCATCAAACCTTGGGAAGAGCTTATCCATGACAAGCACAGAACTGGTCTTGGATATGACAAGGATGTGTCCTTTCATATTCCATATTACTCAAAGCCTGTCAAATTTCAGAGTGTTGGATTTATTCATGACATTTCACATTCAACTATTCCAGATCTTGCTCCTCCTCCACAACAACAAAATGTTAAATGCCAACATTGTGACCGATTTGGCCATGTGAAAGATCATTGTTTTGATCTTCACCCATGCAAGCACTGTGGTCAGCACACTCATTGTTCAAACAGATGCTTCAAAAAAAAACCTCCTACAAGAACAAAGTTGATCTTCGGTGGATCGTTTCTTGGAAATGGGCATCAACAACCAAGAAGATGTTTTAGTCATATGTCAGCTTCTAGAATACTAAAAAGTTTTGCAGTTGAGTTTTCACCATCATCTCACCTTGTATCTGACAAGGGGGTAAGTGATGGTCATCTACAAGCTTCAAAGACACATTAAGTGAGCTTGAGCCACAACCTACCATTCTAGATTCAGAGTTGTAGCTAGAGACATAGATGCCCATGAGCATGCCTTTGGTTGGTGGTCAGCCTTAAACCATCTATGCAAGGTTGAGCTTCTCCCTCTTCAAAGAATTGGGGACACTTCCTTTAGTAGAAGACTTCAGATTCTTGCCGATTTTGGAGGAGTTCCAGGAATTGCATTAAGAATTCTAGAGTTGGTGGTAATCCTTAAACCACCACAGGTTGAGACGTCCCTTTAGGTTGAGGTTCTCCTTTTTTATGTGGGTTACATACCTCACTTTTCCAGGTTGAAGGTCTCCATCTTCAAAGCATTAAGAGCACTTCATCTAGCAGGAAAACCTCAATTTTTTTCCAAATTTGGAAGAGTTCCGGGAACTTCACTAAACATTCTAGTGTTGGTGGTTATCCTAAAACCACCTCCTTTTTCCAACATTTGAGAGAGCTCATTCAGCCTAGTGCTGCCATGCATACTTTTCCTTTTTGTGTTACAACTTTCTTCTTGGATTCATACATACCCCTTCAGATTAAGGGGGAGAATGTTGGACACCTAATCCTTCTAGGGTTAGTGTGGGAGTTGAATAGTCAAGAGGAGTCCAAGATACCTTGGAAGATGAATCCAAGGGTCACTCCAATGTATGATAAATATGTATCATTGTGAATAATATATGCATCGAATGCTTATCTTTCATCTTGTATGCATTACCCTGCTTGTGTTTGACAAAACACTTTGTGTGTATAATGTTATAAACACACCGGTTACTAGAGCTTTTTTGGTTGAAAATTGTTTGATATATTTGTAAAATCTATTTAATGACTTCTATATTGAATGCTACAGGTTCTATATTGATAAAAAAAGGTCTCAAGTAACAAAAATATTGATCGACACAATGACAACACTTCAAAAAAAGCATAGAAGACAAGTTATTTGTAAAAAAATTACAAAATTAATATGTTTGAGCTATATGTAAGTTTAAATAATATGTATTGGTTGGTGTGTGTCATGCAGAGCCAAAAAATGAACAAGGTCGATAAGATGATTTCTAATCTAAGTGTCGAAGAGCGTAAAACCCTGATAAAAAATTGAAGAATAATGAATCAAATGAATGAAAAATTATTTTTCAATATGATTTTTTTTTTCATTAATAATATACTTAAGGAAAATTTTGGATATATCGAGACTGTGCTGCGCTGCGCAGCCCATAACCTAACAACGCCGCCATAGCTTCCACCACAGAGTTTCAGCTACAATGGAGGTTGGCGGGGGTGCCAAGCCCTCCCCTCCTCTGCCAGAATTGCTCGCCTTTAAGAAGCTCATCGCTGGTTCTCTCAAGAGACCACTCTCCAAGACACACCAGAAATTCGTTAAAAAGCTGGACTGCATCCCAATCGTTGAGCTGCCAATAGCAGAAACATGCAGATCAACAGTCAATCTTGCAGACAGAGGGCTCATCGAACAGTTTACAGGGCTCTGGCCCTCTCCCAAATCCGTGGAGGCCTAGGTGCAGAGGAACTGGACACCGCTTGTAATAGAAGGAATCAAGAGCCATTTCATAGGAAAAAGATTCTTTGTCTTCGTGTTCGAAAGCCCAGAGGATAAAAATCTCATTTTCAGGAACGACCCATACTTCATGGGGCCTCAGGGTCTTTACCTGAACAAATGGACCCCTGACTTTGACCCTACCTAGGATGTGCCGTCTACCGTTCTAGTTTGGGTCCGTCTACCTCACCTCCAATTACACTGCTGGAATAAAAAATAAATGCAAGCTATCGACAACTCGCTTGGAAGATATATCGATCAAGCTGTCCAAAAAGATCAATACTCATGCGTACGGATCTGCGTGGAGGTTGATATGGAGGAAGGGTTACCAGAGGCAATAAAACTTACTGTAGCAGATTAGACACATATTCAAGAACTGGACTATGAACAACTACCCTTCAAATGCCAGTTCTGTCATGGCTATGGTCACTTCGCAAGACACTACAAAAAAAAGGAAGGAGAGGAGAGCAAGAACGCGAAAGCAGAACAATGGACTACAGTGCAAAAAGTAGGGACATCAAAACCTAGAAGTAAAGGAATACCAAAAGAAAACAACCCCAGGCCAATAGGGCAAGAACAAAAAGACGGGACCACCAACCCCATCTCGAAATTAGGAGCACAAAATGCAAAGTCCAGTAAGGTCACAGAAGTGCCGGAAGCAAATAAGAATAGCAACGAACAATCAAGACCCTCCCATAATGGGAAAGGAGTAGAGGAGCAAGGGCAAACAACGAGAACCCCTAAAGTAGTCCCCTCCCCCTCATATGCAAACATAGCAAGAAAGAAAGTGTATGAATCTCCAAGCTCCTCAGAGGATGAGATCTTAGAAAGGCCTGCCAAAAGAGCAAGAAGAAATTCTCGCAGAGAAGCGAGGGAGGAAGAAGCGGAAAGACAAAAGACGCAAGGAAGTCAACCCACCATAGAAATTTCAATTGGCAGAAACACAAGGACAAGGCCACCTAAAGGAGGAGGCCCAACCACCCCGAACAGTAAGTAATGAGAATCATCTCTTGGAACTACAGAGGGTTGGGGAATTCGACGAAAGTAGAAGCAGTCAAAGATCTTATGAAAGCAGAACCAGCAGACATCCGAATGCTCCAAGAGACAAAAATTGAAGGGGAAGCCCTTCTAGAGATCAACAAAAGGGAATGGCAGAAGAATGCAGGAAAAGAAGTAAGCGCAAGGGGCTCCTCTGGTGGAATAGCAACCTTGTGGAAGGAAGATCAGTTCAGGCTTGTCAACTCTCACAACACACAACATTGGTGTTTTACAGAGCTGAAGCACATACCAAGTAAGTTAACCATTGCAATATTAAATTTATATGTACTAGTATTATATTCTGAAAAGAAAGATTGTTGGAAAACAATAAATGAGTTTTTGCAACTGAATTCCCCAAACAATATAATTATAGCTGGAGATATAAATATAGTGATGAATGAAAAAGAGAAGAGAGGGGGCAGGAACAACAAAGATCAGATGATTTATGTAGTAGAAGACATGATACAACAATGGGACCTATTGGACTTTAAACCAAAAAAAAGGCTTTACACCTAGACAAACAATAGGACAAGGGAAGATCATATATCCGCCAGACTAGATAGGTTCTTGGTCCAAAGCACAATTTTGATGGAAAGGAGGCTTATCTCATCAACCATTCTCCCCAAGCTTACCTCAGATCATAAGCCCATCCGGTTAATGCTAGAGGAGGAAGATAATTTGGGGCCAATCCCATTCAGATTTAGCCCATTGTGGAATGGAAAAAGTGGCTTTGTTGAGACGGTCCGAAAGGCATGGAACACCTCAATCAATGGATCTCCCAATTATGTTTGGGAACAAAAATTAAAAATAACCAAAAAGGCACTCAAGGAATGGAGTAAACTCCCAACAAATACTCCTAAAGACCAAAGAATTGAGGTAGTGCAACACTTAGAAAATCTGCAAAGCGAAATGGATACAATGGAAATAACCAAAACAGAACTAGAAAAGGAGCAAGTAGCCAAATGAAAAACATACCACTCCTTCAAAAACGAAGAAGAGTATTGGAGACTAAAGTCCCGGAGCCTCCGGCTAGAAGCTGGAGACAGAAACACAACATATTTCCATCGACAATGTAGAGCCAGACTCTCCAGGAATCACATCTCAGAGATCAGTACCTCCAATGGGAGGCTCTGCAAAGGAATAAAACAAATAAAATCTGCTGCTGCATTACACTTTCATAATCTTTACAACAAAGAGGAAGATGATTGTGAAGAAGACAACACAGAATTCCTGAAGAACATCCCGGCATTGGTCACCAAAGAGGACAATATAACATTATTGAAGCAAACCAATGAAGAAGAAATAAGTAAAATTATTTGGTCCATGAACCAAGACAAAGCCCCCAGGCCAGATGGGTTCACCATTCATTTCTACAGGATATGTTGGGGTATAATTAAAATGGATCTCATTAGAATGATAAAAGGATTCTAAAAAAAAGCAAAAATGGGTGGCAGCACCAAGTCAACATTCCTAGCTCTAATACCTAAAGAGACAAACCCTGCCTCCTTTGACAGGTTCAGGCCAATTTCGCTGTGCAACGCCTCATATAAAATAATTGCAAAGCTTCTTGCAAATAGAATAAAGCCTCTGTTGAGAAAACTTATATTATATTCGCAAAGGGGCTTCGTCAATGGGAGACACATTTTGGACAATGTAATCCAAGTCCAGGAAGCCATGCACTCCAGCAATCTTAGAAAGGAGAAAGGCATGCTGATCAAGTTAGATATGACTAATGCCTTCGATAGAGTTAAGCTGTATTTCCTCTACCAAGTACTAACTTCCTTTGGATTCGATCAAGAATTTGTAAAATTGATCCAATCATGCACCAGCAGTCTTTGGATAACGCCTTTAGTAAATGGGAGGCCAGCATATTTCTTCCAACCCACGAGGGGGCTGAGGCAAGGATGCCCCCTCTCTCCATTTCTCTACATTTTAATGGCGGACACAATGAGAAAAAATTTGGAGCAGGACATGATAACAGGAGTAGGCCCAGGTTTAAAAATTACAAAGGATCTCAAAGCAATAAATCATGCTTTGTTCGCGGATGACTCCCTTATGTTGGGAGGAGCTTCAACCAGAATAGCCACTGCATTTAAAAACACTCTCCAAGCATATTGCAAAGTAACTGGAGCATTAATCAGCGAAAGGAAAAGCACAGTATATAGCTGGAATGTAGGGGAGGAAGAAACTAAAAATATTGCTAGCAAATGGGGGTTCAATGGATTCTCAAAATGGGACAAAATCAACTATCTAGGATTGCCATTAACATTTGGCACAAACAGAGTCAACCTGTGGCAGGGAGTAATTACAAAACTCAAAGGCAAAATCACAACATGGGGAGGTCAATGGCTATCTCATGGAGGCAAATTAACACTTGTAAAATATGTTTTGTCATCTCTTCCAATATATCAAGCGTCATATCTTATGGCACCCAAGTCAATTTCAGGACAAATAAATAAAATTATGAGGAATTTTCTGTGGCAAGGAGGCAAAGGAAACTAGAACAAATTCCATCTGGTTAAGTGGGAGATAGCAAAGTAAATAATGAAAGAAGGAGGCCTCCAAATTCGAGACCCGGACTTTGCCAATGTAGCCCTGGGATGCAAGATTCTTTGGAAGCTACACAATGAACCCAATCACCCAGTCAGTAAAGCACTAAGGCACAAATATTTACCAAATAAAAATCTCAAAAATTTGCAAAACACAACTAGTAGAAGGAGCTCGATGTTATGGCAGTTATGCATTAAGGGAATGCACTTCTTCACCCAGAACTTATACCACATCCCTGGAAACGGAAAACGAGTCAAGCTGTTGACTGATCGGATAATGGGCCATTCGCCAATAGCAATGCAAGACAGTCTGCAAGAAATCCGCGCATATTTAAAAAACAGAGGAGTGAAGACAATATACGAAATCTCAAAATGGAATGAGTTCGGGCTCTGGATGGATTGGAGCTTTGGAAATATACCAGATCATCTTCAGCAGCAATTAGAAAAGCTCAAACAGGAACGTCGTGAAGCAGCCTCGGTGCATAAAACAGAGAATGATAAATGGGGATGGGGACCTACAGGAGTATACTCTCCAGTCAAAGGCTACGAGCTGCTTCAGCCACACAGAGATCAACCACTCCCAGCAAAGTTTTGGAAAGAGGTATGGGATCCAATGGCACTGCCAAAGGTAAACTTCTTCTTTTGGACATTAATGCATAAAAAAATTCTGATCGGTGAAAATCTATTGAAAAGGAACATAGCAGTTATGCATAGGTGCTCATTATGTAAAGAAGCCATGGAAACTATGGAGCATTTTTTTGTTGATTGTCCATTCGCAAACAAAATTTGGACATACACACTCCAAGGCCTAAAAGCTGCAATCCCTATGAAAATTACAGTTGTGGACTTATTCCTCTCATGGAAAGATCGTTATCCTCTACTCCACCTAAATTATTCATGGGCCAAAATCTGGATCATTGTTCCCAAATATGTGTGTTGGAAGCTATGGCTAGCGAGAAATGAGTAGATATTCAACAATGTAACTTGGACTCCTAGTATGGTGGCAGCAAAAGCAAAAGGACTCCTCCTTGAAACATTGAATTCCCAGAAAATCAAAGAAGACTCTTTGGTACAGCAAGAGGAAAAGAGCTGGCTTGGCACCCATGCATTTACCCAATGGACGAACATCATTGATAAACCTCTCCGCAATCCTGAATGGAGGCTAAGAGATAAGGATGAAACTTTTCAGAGTTGGTGGAGGAAGCAAGGAATAACTACAACTTTCTTTGATGGTGCCTCTAAAGGCAACCCCGGGAAAGTAGGAGTTGGAGGACTCAAATACTCTCCAGATGGAAGCATCAAAGAAACCTTCAGCTGGGGACTAGGACAACAAACTAACAACCAAGCAGAAATTCTGAGTTTGAAAAAAGTTTTCCAAACAGCCATAGAAAGAGGTCACGGGGAGCTACAAGCATTCGGAGACTCAGAACTCCTGATCAAAATGATACATACGTAAGGGCAATTCAATGATGTTGGTTTAAACAAGAATCTGCAAAGGTTGAGATACATTATCCAAGACTTCATCTCCTTCAAATGCTACCACATCCTCAAAGAATTAAACAAAGAAGCAGACTCCTTTGCCAACAAAGGCTGCCTCCTGGCCTAAGGAGACCTCAGCATAAATGGAGGAGATCCAGAAACAATCTGTATACCATGAAAATAGTCAACAGCTGGAAAAGGAAAATGTATAAGACTTGCATTGAAAGATGTAAGGCTGTGACCATTTGAAGTACTAAATTAATAAAAACCCATACCCATTTCAGTTATATATATATACTTAAGGATATTAGATAACATGTTTCAAACAATCTATTAAGTCATATATTTTTAATGTTCTACAAGGAGCAACAACAAAGGAAAATATCTTCTACGAAAAGATAAATTACAGAACATGTAAATGATGATGAATTGGTCCTTAGCTCATCTGGAGTGGTGTTGGAGGTTAATGAAAGGGGGATTTTTATTTTACAAAACTATAAGAGATATAGTGGAACGAACATATATACGTACTTTCCACTTACAATACAAAAATCAATCCAGTGATTCCAAGAACCAAATTATATCTAAACTACATGAAGCGTTTCTAGAGAAATGGTCAATGAGACATGTGAGACTTGCAATAGCAAAAACATACAACAAAAAAGAATCATTCAAAATACAATATTCCTAATTGTATAAAACGATTTTATAGAATTATTTGTATATATTACTACAAACCATAAAATTATTAATATCGATTTTGTTATATTTAATTTTCATATATCATTATAAAAATATTTTATTACTTCTTCTTCTTTTTTTTAGGAAGATTATGAAAATCCCAAATGATCAACGCACTGATATGTGAAACATGCCACTAGGAATGTCAAAAAAAATGTACAAGGAGATGGTCAAAGAAATGGACATAATTACATCACAAGAGGAGTCATCTCAACAACAATGTGCTTCAAATTTATGTAATTATGATTGATTTTGTACATATAAAAAAAATGATTTAGCATTAAATATTAATTTTCAAGTATTTTCTTGTAGAAAAGAAAACAAGTTGGAACTCATTCATCACATAAAACATGACGACAAGGAAGAAAATTGTTGATTTCAAAGTTTGTGAGTAATTGTTAATATTTCCTTATAACAACTCAAGGTTTCATTTTTGTATATTATAAGTTGTTTTACAACAACCATCCTTGAATGTCTTCAAATAGGTGCTAACATACGAAGAAGAGCCATCAGAAGGATTGATTGACATTGGGTTAAATAACGGTTGTGAGTATATGTTGGCATATCAAAAAATAATCGTGGAATTTGTAAGTATCTATTTTGTTTTACTTCTCTGAGTTTATAGTTAATAAAACAAGAAAATCATTTATTTTAAATATATTATTTATTATGGGGTATAAAGCTGGTAGAAAACAAAGTATGGAACTACACCAACATAAGATTTCTTGAAAGAAGACATGAGATTTGGTTTTGAAATAATGTGTTTAATTCAATAGTCACTTCTTGCTACGATATATTGCTTTTCGATTTACATTGATGTATATTATTTATTTCAATTTTCATTATTCTCACCAATGTAGATACACTCATTACACTTTATTTTTATGTTTGCATATGGAACTGCAAGATCAAGAAGACGAAAACAATTGATGCAATCAACAAAATATTCCTCCAAATAACCCAAGTCATGGAAGTAGCTCGAGCACTAACAACAATTCCATCGAAGAATGATGATCTATTTGGATATCAATGCAACCTGTTGTTTTTTTGAAATAATTGTCTGTGAAAATCATACATTTTGTTTCATGTAATGGACACAGTGTCCAAATTGAAAGATAAGGGGTTACCAATAACAATCCCATTTTGTATGACAAAGAGTCTCTTATTGTTTTCTAATGAAATACATTTTAATTTATTCTATTGTGTTATCCAATGTCATTATGAAATGTTACACCACTAATTAAATATATGGATGATTAATAATGAAGAGATGTGAAATATGATAATATAACAAATTAATCCAAAAATCATATACAAATGCACTAATCAAATTTTAATTGATATGAATAAATTTAGAAGATATATGTCTATTTTTCGATTAATAACGGATTTTAAAAATTACAATAATTTCACTGTCACAGGTCGATCTTTCCAAAAAAGAGATGATCTCATTCAAAAACCAGTATGTCTATACCATATAAAAGCACTAGTGTGTTGTGTTATATAAAAGCATAGTGACAACATATTTTTTCATTCTTGGTGCCTTTTAAGAAAAGGAGAGCATCAATGTGTTTATAGCTTCAAGCACCGATCATGTTTGAGATTAACGCCCCGGTACATTGTAATTCTTAATGCACCAGTGCTTTCATATAATTAACTCCTCGGTCCTACAAAATATTATTTCCAGCTCGGTGCTTTGAGGAAACTAATAGCGTCGGTATTTTTGTATAACTAACACATCAGGGGCCTTTGTACTAACTATACACACCAACACTACAAGTTTTAAAAAATCACCGACACAACAATTATTTTTTGTGTGTCACGGCGTCATTCCTTTGAAGAACGCTCCAGGGTTTTTATATCTCTTATCATCAGTGTGGTATATATTATGCACCGGTATTATTTTCATTCAATGCCTCGGTGCTTTTAGTTATGTTTGTTACCTAGTGCTTTTATGTATGTAGCGCACCAGTGCTACTTTTTCCATTAAGTGCACCAAAAAAACAACATCCACTAGAACCTCCAGCTTCCCATATTTTTTCCGTTGCAATGAAGTTTAATTAAAACCTCTGCTATCCCAAATGAATGTTTTAGCAGATGTTTTTTTGACATTTTTTTCCAATTTTATAACACTAAAAAACTTTGTTATAACCTCCGCTAAAAGGTTTCTTCCTTGTAGTGTTTTCCAATGAATTTGGTCACCAAATGTGAAGAATTCTCCTCTAGCAAGAAAAAAGGTTTGGCAAGGAACAAATTTGATGTCCTCAATCTGGAAAATAAAGAATGAGAAACCCCTGATCCACTACACCAAGAGATACAGTTGGTCAACTCCCAATGCATGAGTTTTGAGGGGCTAAATGACATGCCTCCCCTAGAAGATGTTTTCACTCATAAAAACCAGTCCACAGAGGAAGAGGTTGTATTAGAAGAGGAAGAGATATTTCAATCCCCTAGAAACACTAGGAACCATCAAGGATCTTTGGTTTATGGATCTCCAAATGAAACATTAGAGTGTGAAAAGGTAATCTGCGAAAAAACACAAGAAATTTGGTTGCCACAATAATATAAATGTTAGAAGTGCACATGTAGAGAAGATACATAACTAGGCTCTGAAAGGTCATTGGAAGTGGTTTTTCAAATAGTCTCTAAACAAACCCAAGACAAGAATTCAGGTGTAGAAAAAGATGCCACACCTGCAAAAAAGGAGAAACATAAGGAAGAATATTGTGCACCTGCAAAAATGGTTGAAAGTGACAATGACTCCTCTTGTCCATCCTTTCAAAAGTGTTAAATAAAAACTCATGTCCCTCTCATCCTTTGACAAGACGTAGTAAATACCGCATAGAAAGAAACTCCAACACCTAGAAATCTCGAGGTTTGTTTGAATTACTAGGAGTGTATTTTCATAATTCTTGATTATGACTATCTTGCAATTTGTGTAAAGGACCAGGAGATTTAATTCTATCTGCTATCAATTAGTATGTGTTGTAAAATTTTTCAAATCCTACAAGTCTTTTGGTGTGTTTACACATATAAACATAGTGGTTAGATATCAAATAAATCAAGGTTTTTGATCCACTGGGCATTCTAAGGAGTCATGTGTGTGAGTCAGATAATTGGAATAACCCCTCTTTTGATGTAATTGTCATATCCACAAAGTAGATTTTTATAAATATAACATTCTTGCCGAGTTAAAATAAAATTATAATTTATTTATTATTTTTTAAATCCTAACAATGTGAGATGTATCAAAATAAGTGTCTTATATTATAAATTGATACCTATTAATATTTATTAACCATTTAAAATTTTCAATTATATAAATAATTAATTAAAAAATACTATTACATTAATTTTTTTTATTAAAATAATTATATTCTAAAAAAAATTATTATATAATATTGCTTTGCTTATTTCATTTATATAAAAAATTTGCTTAAATATTTTTATTTTTTCTACACAATCTACATAAATTTTCTTCATCAAATTATTTGATGCTTTCTTTACCAATAATCCGTCACATTCCAACAACTTCGAGACTCCCAACCAAAAAAACTAAAATATCAAGGAGATTGTTCACCTTAATTTGTGTTGAAAGATAATGGAGAATCCTTAATTAGTGTGAGTTGTTTCACAAAACCTTAGGATAGGAATTTTCTATTTCTTAGGGTATGGTTCTAACTTCCCTATATCCATGCATGTTATATAATGTTTGAGTTGTATTGAGAATGTAGAGCATTTTGTTGAGCCAGACTCTCTTGGTTCAAACTCTCTTTCGTAGAGATGACCAATGGGTTTTTTATTTTATTAATTCAACATCACATTTTATCATGGTATCAGAGCTCCAGGGTCGAATCATAGTCAGAGTGCTGTGATCCTTGTGAGTATCCAGGTGGCAGAGGAGAAGCCCCTGATGACTAAGTGAATTTTTTTTTCTCAAGATTTAAGCAGATCAACGCTGGTTTTGGAGTAACAGTTGCGCCGATCGTCGCGTTTACTATAGCAACAGTAGCGTCGATGGCGCGGAACTGAGCAGAACAAATGCACTGACAAGAGGAAGACTTACTGGGTTTCATTTCTGGCGCGATCTTCGTGGAAATTGGATCGTCGCGTAAATTGGATCTGAAGTAGATCGTGAGTAGATCTATGCCAGTGGACACCATTGATGAAGGAAGAAATCCAGTGAAAATTCGCTGATGAAGGGATCCGGTGAAAGTTTTCCGATGAAGGAAGATATCTGAAGCAGATCTTACTAGTGCAAAGGATTCGAGAGCTTATTGCACAACGTGCAAAACAACCTATTGGATTGATCACAAATCAGGTGGATCTGTATAATAACATTGCTTTATGTTAAGATCTGGGGTAGATCTATCATTTTTTTTCCTGTCAATTATTTTTTGAATCGTCAAGATGAATTATCAAATAATCGAAGCATACTTGAATGAGAGCAACAAGCTCGATGGTTCCAATTACTCTAATTGGAATTTCAAGATGCAGACTGTGCTAGAAGCACAAAGTGCTTGGACGATTGCAAATGGGGATGAGCCAAAGCCAGCAGCAGGAGCCCCAACGACTCAAGATTGGGAAAAGAGAGAGAGAAAAAGAAAAGACGTTATTGAAGATGTCAGTGAAAGACTGCATCATACCACATATCAGAGAATGCAAATCAGAAAATGAAATCTAGACAATATTGAAGGATTTGTATGAGATCAAGAATACAAATACAAATCGTCTTCTGATTTTGAAGAGAAAGATTCTACCCATAAAGATGGAGGAGAATGAAACAATTTCTTCTTTCATATTGCGAATTAAGGATCTGAAGAACAAATTGGTAGATATTAGTGAGTTTGTAGCAGATGCAGATTTGGTCACGATTACCATGAATGGTATGAATGATGATTACCAAATGTTTATCACTGGGATAAGTGAGAGAGAGAAAATCCTGAAGTTTTAGGAACTGACAGGAATATTAATGCAAGAAGTAGAAATAAGATTGACTCTAAAACCCCAGAGTGCAGATCTTGTGTTAATGGAAAAGAAGAAATTATTCAAAGCAAAAGGAAACCCATCACAACAAAACGGAGGAAATCCACAGAAAAGACCGAATCAAGCTTAAGGTATGTATCCGAATAGAAACAAATCTGTAATAAGAAGTTTTTATTACGGAAAAATTGGTCATATGGCTAAGGAGTGCAGGAAGAAGAAATTTCATGAAGAACAACAGAGGCATAAAAGACATGCAAGTCATTTTGCAGATGATGACCATGTTCAGAACTTCAGATTGTTCATGACAGACTTTGATGAAAATGTCGAAGTAGACATTTGGTATGTGTATTTGGGAGCATCCACACATATGATGGGAAACAGACAATGGTTCGAAGATTTTAAGGAAATCAACAACAAAGCACAAATCTACCTTGGTGATGATAGAAGTCATAAGATCAAAGGGTACGGGGAAATTTTTGTTATTTTTCCTGATGGTAATGTCAAACATATCCATAATGTAATGTATGTACCCGAAGTTACAAAGAATCTGATTTATGTATCCATGATTACAGATCAGGATCTCAAGGTAGAATTCTTTAAATCTGACTGTTATATTAAATATTTCTTGGATGGCATGAAGACTATTGCTTCAGGAATTTGAACAGGAGGTTTGTACAAATTGGATGTGAAGACAACACCAGATCGAGCTTTGGCAACATCAAGTTTGACTACAAAAGAGCTATGGCACTAGAGACTTGGTCATATCAACTTCAATAATTTTCTGTTGCTTCAGGAAAAGGAAATGGTAAGAGATCTTCCTACATTAAAACAAGTGCATAATGATTGTGATGCTTGTGTGTTAGGAAAGATGCATAGAGAATAATTCCCTGTTTGAGTAGAAAAGAAAAAGAGAGACATACTTGAATTAGTGCACACTGGCCTATGTGGACCCATGCAAACAAAGTCATTAGGAGGTGCATTGTATTTTCTATTGTTTGTTGATGACTGCAAAAAGTTTTCTTGGGTATATTTTATGAGTAATAAAAGTCATACATTTGAATACTTTAAGTAGTTCAAATATATGATAGAAAAGCAAATAGGGAAGCAAATAAAAAATATCTGCTCTGATCAAGGGGGAGAATACAGGAAGGAGGAACTTATCAAGTATTGTAAATACCATGGGATATTACAACAATTCACAGTACCCCATACTCCTCAGCAGAACAGAGTAGTGGAAAGAAAGAATAGAACATTGGTGGAGTGTGCTAGGAGCATGTTGAAAGGTAAGGGTCTTTCGAATGGTTTTTGTGCTGAAGCACTGAATATTGTAGTTTATTTGAAAAATAGGAGTCCTACAAGAAGTCTCGAGTTTAAAACTCCTTTTGAAGAATTATATGGATTTAAGCTTGTAGTGAAACATTCAAAAGTATTTGGGTCTAAAGCATTTTCCCATATTCCAAAGGAAGACAAAAGAAAATTAGATTCAAAAGCCATCGATGTACCTTTGTAGGGTATTGTTCACAATTTAAAGCTTATAGATTATTTAATCCCTCTACTCACAAGATATTTGTTAGTAGAGATGTCATGTTCCATGAGCAGGTTTTGATGAATCTGATAAAAGAAATTAGGAACGGGATATTCCGTCCTTGGTGGAAGGAAGTGAAGAAACAAGTAACATCCATGAGAAGCAGCAAAAGGCAGAAGCAGAAATTTTAGATACAACAATCGAGCCGAGTCCTTCAAAGGAAACTCAAAACAGGTTGGAAGCTACACCAACGCTCAGAAGATCAGGTAGGAAAATTCAATTGCCTGCTAGATATAGGGAGAATGTCTTTATAACTAGTATGATGAATGTTGTTGAGCCTTTTAGTTATAGAGAAGAAAATCAATGTAGTGAATGGAAAACAAATATGGAACAAGAATATGAATCTATTCTCAAAAACAACAGTTGGGAGCCGGTTGAACTACCTGAAGGGAACCAAACCATAGGTTGTAAATGGTTGTATAAACCCAAGATCAATGTAGATGGAACCAAAGATAAATTAAAAGCTATATTGGTAGCAAAGGGGTATTCAAAAAAATAAGGTATTGACTATGAGGAAACCTTCACCCACATAGCTAAACTAAACACTATCAGGAATGATGATTTCTTTAGCTACTACGAAACATTGGATGATTCATCAACTAGATGTAACATCATCATTTTTAAATGGGGAATTGAAAGAGGAGGTTTATTTAGAGCAACCTGAGGGGTTTGTCCAGAAAGGGAAAGAACATTTAGTCTGTAGATTAAAGAAAGCTCTACATGGACTGAAACAAGCACCCAGGTCATGGTATGAAAAGATTGATTCATTTTTTCTACAACATGGTTATAACTGAAATAAAAATGACCCTAATTTGTATACTTTGAAAGATGAACAGGGGTGTATAGTGTTGATTTCTTTGCATGTAGATGATCTAATTATTACAAGTGATGTTGTTGATCTAATCAAAGAAATCAAGCAGCAAATGTCACAAATGTTCGAAATGAAAGACCTTGGTGAACTAAGATACTGTTTGGGTCTTGAGATCTATAGAGATTCAGGACAAACTTTTATGTCCCAGGGTAAGTATGTCAGAGGTCTATTGAAAAGATTCAAGATGGATCAGTGCAAGGCTGCAACAGTACCATTACAGTAGAACATTAAACTTCAGAGTGAGGATGGCTCTAAAGAAGCAGGTGTGACACTTTATTGACAGTTGGTTGGGAGTCTAATCTACTTAACCACTACTAGACCAATACATGTCCAAGCCACTTGAGAGTCATTGGAATGTAGCGAAAGGTGTTTTAAGGTATCTACAAGGAACTGTAGATTATGGTATTATTTATACTGATTCTTCTGATGTTAGATTGACAGGATTTACAGATTCTGACTGGGCTGGAAATGTAGACGATCGAAGATCCATAACAGGTTATGCGTTCAACATTGGATCCGGGGTGATTACATGGAGCAGTAAGAAACATAACACAATTTCCTTGTCTTCAGCATAAGCATAATATCAAGCTATGTGCACGGAAACATGTGAGGCAGTTTGGTTGCGAAGACTTCTCCAGGATGTCGGGGAAGAACAAAAAGATGCAACAATAATTAGATGTGACAACCAGAGCTCAATCAAACTTGCTAATAATCTGGTGTTTCACAAGAACACTAAACACATTGATACACAATTCCACTTTGTCAGGGAGAAAGTTCAATATAAAGAAATCCATCTTGTATATATTGTAAAACATGTGACAATGTTGCTGACATTTTCACTAAGCCTCTTGGAAAAATCAAGTTTGAAATGTTTAGGGAGATGTTAGGCATATTTGTGAACCCCTTCTCCATTAAGAGGAGTGTTGAAAGATAATGGAGAATCCTTAATTAGTGTGAGTTGGTTCACGAAACCTTAGGATAGGAATTAGTTTCTATTTCTTAGGGTATGGTTCTAACTTCCCTATATCCATGTATGCTATATAATGCTTGAGTTGTATTGAGAATGTAGAGTGTTCTATAGAGCGAGACTCTCCTAGTTCAAACTCTCTTTCGTAGAGCTAACCAATGGGTTTTTTATTTTATTAATTCAACATCACATTTTATCAATTTGGTCAATTGTAATAGAACAAGTTGGATTGGAGTTTGAAAATTAGTAAATTGATTATCCATTAAAAGAAAAGAAAATGCACATCATCTTTAAATATGCTTTAGGGCATGCAAATATTTATTCATGAGTAAAATTTGAAGTGAAGTAAATTCATTTTAACATGTACGTTTTATTTAGAATGGGTTTGTAATGGTTTCTTGAAAGGGAGAAGTGGTGAAATGTATGTGTCTTAAATTTGTAAAAAAAATAATATTTTAAACTTTAAATTAATGTTTTTTTAATATAATTTTTTTTTATAATTAGTAATTCCATAGAGAGGTGCAAAAGAATGTTGATAGTTGGAGAGGGGAATGTGGAAGATAATAATCAAGTGAAATATATAGACAATGCCATACAATCGAAATTTGAGGTTCCATATATCTTCTAAAGAATGTTGTAGGAGGTTAAATTTAAGAAGAAAGTTACACTAACATAAATGTCTAAGAACAAGCATTCCTTGCAGGCACTACGTATATAACAGAGGAGTTCAATTTCTTTGGGGTCTTTTAAAATGGCATGAAATATATTTTTAACATGGAAATTATGAGGTATCTATTAGCTAAAGTTTTCACTGATATTTGGGAGAAACAACTTTTATTAGTAAATTGTTGTGAAGATTATAAAAAATCGGATTATAGATAGGATTATTGTATTAATGAATGTTGTGAAAGTAGTTGTGAAAATCTCTTGAAGCTTACTCTTAGGAAATAAATGCATTAGTGTCCTCTAGAGCCCGCGCCATAAACTGTTAGCAGGGACCTATATTGCGAAGAAACTCTCTCACTCAACCATCTCTTTGGGAAGGAAGGAAAATTAACCCACTATACAACAACAATTAGAAGGAAGGCTAGTAATTTTATTTGTGAAAAAGAAAATACCAAATGTTTTTCTTCCAAAAGAAAATGGAGGAACGAAAAGTGGCTCCCCCGACCTAAGGCGAGGAATGAAACCAAATCTCTTGTTTAGATTCTTTAGTCGAGTGTAGGGTTTGTGTGTTATCAGTGATCCCTAAAGTGGCTAGACAAATTGTATTTCATGGATGATCTATGCCCAATTGGTTACAATTAACTAACCTAGTCGTGGCCACATTAGTCAACTTGATCCACCCAGTAAACCTCTTTATCCAATTGGTTTACTACTAAATCGATCGATCGAATAACACCCAATTACACTAATTGATGTCCAAGAATTAGGTTTAACCACAAAATCCAACATCTCCCCTTCAACACAAATTTTTGGAGGATTTGGAGGTGGCATTATCTCAATACCCCTCTGTTGAGCACTTTTTTGGTCAAAAATCATTAGCCGACAATGAGTGGCTAAAGATTGGTACTATAAACAGTGTGCAGTGGTATTATAAACAGGGATAAGCAATGCGCAGTGATAGGGGATGGCAGTGAATGGTGGGCGGTGCGTTACAGTTGTAGAGGAGTCGATACCATGCGAGCTAAAATCTGGAATTGTGTTGAGGCGATGTATACCACGCTGTGTTAAATGGAGCAGGCGTTGAGTTGTAAGGTAGATGGATTACGTGCCACGATTTTTATGATAGCGTATAATAGGTAGCGCAGGTAGGGAGGGGAGGTGGGCGATGGGGAAGAGGGGAGATGTGAGGGGGAGGGTAGTTAAGGGGTGGAGACTGCTGTGGAGTGTGGGATGGATAGGCGTATGGAAAGAGGGGAGGCCGAGAGGCTGCTAAAAAATTTGGAATGGCAGAATTTAATAACTGTAGAATTTGCAGGTATGTGCAGGGGCTGCAATTTGCAGAATTTCAGGGTCTGCAGAATTGCAGAATCTCCAGAAGCTGCAAAAATAGAACTGGGCAAAAATTGCAGAAAAAAATGCAGAATTACAGTATAACTATTTAATAGGAGTAGCGAAAAACTATCATAAAAACTGACTAATCAAAGGAATGAGGGAGTTACACCACAGGCAAAAATGCCAATAGTGGGACTGGCTCTGATACCATGTCAAACTAGGAGGTAACTCCTCAAATCAGAATGTATATTGAATGAAGAATGGACATGTATTTATACATGGATGTGAGACTATTGAGATTCATCTCCCAATGACTCTTGGCCTTCCTTATTTCCTAATATTAAATAATATACAATATTGAATATTCTCACCCAACCCTAAGGATTAGGTGTCAACAACCCCTTATTTCAACTTTTAGCCTAAAAATTATGATTCAAAGCTTTACATAAGATTCAATGTCCCTCACCGAGTTGTCCCTTTAAGCTCTTGAATTTTCCCTTAGCCAAAGTCTCTAACTAGCTAGGTATCATCTTAGGGTTTCCACCCCTTAAGAGGTATTTGAATTATATAAAATATAATCTAATTTTCAATTGTATTTCTAATGTTAGACA
Organism: Pinus albicaulis; assembly: GCA_034641835.2. NCBI lineage: Eukaryota > Viridiplantae > Streptophyta > Pinopsida > Pinales > Pinaceae > Pinus > Pinus albicaulis. The sequence goes on along the minus strand of CM076573.1, from coordinate 111,853,506 downwards.
TGACATGTCATGGTTAGTTGTTTCCATGCATACACATAATATTACATAAGGTGCAGGGTATACAAATTAATGAAAAACACAAGCATACATGAGAATGGCTCTTAGTGGGATTGATGTCATACTCACATGGCATCGTGGTTGGTCTTGCCTCTTATCCCCATTCTCACTTTGCCCCATATTTTCCTCGCAAAGATTCTTCGAGCCCTAAAAGGCCTAATTCCCTCTTATCTTAACCGTCATGCCTGCCTCTTGAAATTTCCCCACCCTATTATGCAAAGAAAAATATTCCTGTCATTAGCTCTCCAATCTCACTCATTGCTCATGGTTTTCCCTCTATCATTATGTTTATTGGTTTGTGTAAGTTTTCGACGTTCCCATACTGCCATGCACAAGCACAACCCTTGCCTAAGGTAATACTACATGTTTTTTGGCCAACTAAAAGGCGGTGGGCCTTCCGCCCTTTTACGATTTTGTATAACCACATACCACCAGTTAACTATTCCATTCGTTACCCATGTCATGCCTCGTTGTGTTATTTACGAAAAAGAGAATGGCCAACTCTTGACATCATGTTATGCCCTGTGACCACAAACCCATAACACTTACCATGCTCGACTCTACAGAGACAACGGGAGCCCAAGCCAATGCCTCGCAAAGCCAAGGGTTGTTCTTATTCTGCTATTACGCTTTTACGTAACGAAATATAACGAGCAATGTTGATGGAGTCGCTCCAAAAACGCTGCAATCTCTTTTTCAAACTACTTTCACGTGAATTCTTAGTTTCATTTTTAATGTAAGCTGGAATTAAAATATAATTTTCACAGTAAATATATTATATTGTGCTGTAGCTTAAGCTAAAAAAAATCACGATCACTTTATAGTTAGATAAAAGCTTTTGTTCTTAAATCTTCTACATAGATTTTCTGAAATAAATAAGTGACTATTCATGGTCCTACTAAAACTTGGTGTTAACGAAAGTTGGGGTTTCACAAGCATCGAAGACATCCTCTTCATCATACAAAACAAAGAGACGATTTCCCCCAACAGCAATATCAGAGATAATGCCTCCATATGAACCGTGTTTGTCCTCTTCGTCCTGCACCGCTCTGATCGTGGTGGTGTCTCCCATGGATCTTTCGTGAATGGAAGCGGCATGTTCCGGTTCTTCATTGACGATGGGAAAAGGGCCCTAGTAATTTGGTTCCTCCCAAGGATGAGTAGGAGCATGCTAAGGCACGTTGGTTCCTTCAGGGACGGTAGGTCTGGAGCGTTGCCATTCCCTCACAGTTAATGCCTCTTGCATGACAGTTAACACCTCGGGATTGTGTGTCACCCACATCTAGGTGTGGTGCATGTGTTAGATATATACTGGAAAGAGATCATACCCACTCCAACCCCCAACCCCATAGAGGAGAAACACGAGAAACACTGGTAGTTTACAAAATCTCATAGAATAACTTATAAATTTTGGTAAGATTATGAAAAATTTAGGTAAAGATTTTTGAAAATCTGGGTTATAGTCTTTAGTATTTTAGGTGTTGGAAGGTTTTTATAGTGCTGAATCTATTTCCACCAAACACTCCAACTACCTGATTTTTTGAAACCATAAAAAATGCATTTCAAACACTCCAACTACCTGATTTTTTGAATTTTGAAAAAACTGCGCTAGTAACTCCTAAAAGCATTGCTTGATTATTTATGATGCAAAGGTTTAATGAATCATGTTTATGGTCAGTTTGCTTCATATACAACCATTGCAAAAGAATGTTAGAATTGTGGATTTTTTTTACATTTAATTTATATCATTAGTTGCCATTGCAAAAGAATGTTAAAATTGTGGATTTTGTTTACATTTATTTTAGGTGGTTGGTATTTTTTTTATTTATAATATTTAAGTTTTTATGTGATTTAATTTTTTTTATGAGATTTGGATGATTTTTTTGAAAATATAAGGTAGAATGGAGATATATGAGGCATGGGGAGTCTTAATTTCACAACTGAATTTACTTCTCCACATTCAAAAATTAATTTCACCCCTCTTTGTATTAGTTGGACATGATTCCAAGGAATGCTATGTGATCTTGCTATGGATTCAGAGGCTTTGGAATTCAATGCAACAGGGTGGCAGTACAGAAGGAGAATAGGGTATAAATGGAACCATATGGTTTTTGTTTGATAGTATTATGAGTTGTGGAGTTAAAGTAGTGAGAAAAGGTGGTTGTTATCTCTTGTTAACAGTTGCGTGACACTACAAAGCCTAGTAATGGTTGCACAAGGGGAGTCATCCTGAGAGGGTGAATCAACAAACTTAAACCGCCTCTTGGAACGCCTGATGGAATCCCTTGATGGGATTTTGAAAATATTGAGCCACAGGGTGTTGCAGAGGAAAGTGAGCGGGCGACATTCCCGCTGTTAATGGACACCAAGTTCGAATTATTGCAGGGTAAGGTGGAGAAAATCTAGTTTGAGATTCACATAGAGCTAGCATTAACGAATCTCAAGATTGCAAAGATAGAAAAATTCTCCAGGAGTGGTGCCAAATCCAACTTGGAAGTGGCTAGGATTAACGTAGATCAACAATAGAAAAATGCCAGGAGAGCTTGATGGTATGGAACAACAGGGTAAGGGCAGCAAACTGCATGGAAAAACTGGGGCAAAAGGCTCTGTGAGATACTCAATTAGTTTTGAAGTTTTTTAATGTATTGTAGATATATATTGTTGCTAGGAGTTTTTTGTAGTGCCTATAGTAGGCTCTTGCTTAGAAATATCGGAAAATCATGCCATACACAAAGACATTCTATCCTCTGTGCCTCTAAATGTAATGTAGTTCTGGATAATGAAGCATTTTGTAAGGGTTCTGACCCAGACTCCAGAAATTTATTATAATACCAAAATCCTAATCATTTCCTTGAAATTTTTTTTGAAAATATATATGTCCTTCTCCAATTCAAAGACAATATGGTTTAGTTAAACATTAAGTCATTTCATCACCTTCAAATCGATAACAAAATCATCAATTTGTGTTAGGATTTATACAATATTCTTAATTATTATTATGAATTAGCTACATGATATTTAGATGGGCAATAAATTGTTGATATTTTTATCTTTATTAAAATGATAGCTATTTCTAAAAATCTAAGTAACATATATTATATATATATATTTATTTACATTATAACATTTACCTTTTAATATTATAAGTCATTTCTTATGATATAAAAGTCACTCTTAATATTTACAATATCTCTAATCTAACTATATCTTTAATTATTATGAATTAATTACATAATATTAAAAAAATAATAAAATATTTAATATCGTCATATTATTTAAAAAGACAATTCCTTAAAATAAAAATAAAAAATCTAGATATACAAAATTTTAATTTTATAAATCATTCTCTATAATATTAGACCCACACTTAATGTTTATAATGTGTTCGTTTTGACTACATTGTTATTTGTTTTTTATTTCCATATCTGACTACATTGTTCATTGTTTTTTATTTTTATTATATTGCATCCAACCCATTTGAGAAGCTAGCGCCCCAATATTGAATATAGATGTACAACATATATGAATTTTGCATTTAGGTTTTAAAAAAGGTAAAATATTAGTGTTGATTATCCCATTTACATGGAACCTATATCAGTGAAGCAAAGCAAATGTTACACTGTAAATAAATAAGCATATATGGTAATTGTATCCAACCCTTTTGAAAAGTTAGCGTGTACAACATATATGAATGTTGCATTTAGGTTTAAAAAAAAAGCAAAGTATTAGTGTTGATTATACTATTTACATGGAACTTACATCAATCAAACAAAGCAAATGTTACAGTGTAAATAAATAAGCATATATAGTATTTGTTATAATTTTCACTAATGCTCATAAATTATATGAATGTTTTCTTTATAATTGTTTTCATCAAAATTGCAAAAATATTTTTTACATGGGTAAATGTTACATCATAATATTTACGTAGGTTTTAACCCAATGCAATTAATTATTGCAAACATTTTTTTAATAAAATAGAAATGATGTAATAGAAAATACACATTAACTCAAAGGTTTTATCTTAGAAATCTAAACCGACAAAATGAGCAATATTTTTTTTAGTATATTCTTCTATAAAACTATAAACAAAACCACCATTCACCACAAAATGGATTTTAGCAAAAAAAAATCTTGTAACAAGAACTGCCAAAAATAGATGCAAAATTCATCCAAATCAATTACACAAAGTCAAGAGGAAAACGAGACTAGTGGTACAAAGATAATGAGATAGAGCATATTGAAAAATATTATCACACTCAGGTATGCCAATATTTATAAATGCTTTGAGGAAATCGTGTTATTTTTTAAGCCTATATATGGGAAAGAATTGGTCCTTAATAAAATATTTATAGATCTATATTTTTATGAGCTATAACCCACTCAAATCCAACTCTGCAAAATGTTTTTGAAACATTTAATTGTGAAAACAATTTTGTGCTAGCTTAGAATTGCAAAACATTTTTGAAACACAAAACTATGAAAACAATTTTGTGCCAACTCAGAATTGCAAAACGTTTTTGTGTAAACACAGAGTTATAAACATGATTTCATTCCTAACACGTAATTTTTGTTTTTCTCTCTAATATTAGATGGACATTGAGGTGGTTTTCTCAAAGCAAAAATTGTTAACAATTGAAAATTTTCGTAGGGATTTTGTCTAAAGTTTTAAAATGGCAATGAGAATAAAGCCCTTAAAGTTTGAAGCTACAAAAATTTCACCAGAATGTTTGTCTATCCTTTAAGAGGAAGGGTGGTTGATATTTTTCACCAAATTCCATAGATATAATGTTGAAGTAACCATGGCCTATGCCCATACACCAGAATGTTTGTCCATCCGTTAAGAGGAAGGTTGGTTGATATTTTTCACCAAATTTCATAGATATAATGTCGAAGTAACCATGGCATTTCCCCATAATTTTGATGGGAAAAGTGCCACTATTGGTAGCTTAATCTTACATCTCTTTAAATACACAGTGGAAAAAAGTTACATGGTTACCCCAATTTTGAGAAAGGTGGTTATCGGTCTAAGAATTTCATTTCCTCTCCTATCATCTTCAATTTCTTGAATTTTCTTTTCTTCCTCCTCATGTGATATTATGAAATTTTCATGGGTGCTTTTCCTTTTTCCTCTTGGGGAGTGTTTTTTGGTACATTCTCAAATTCTTCCTCAATAGTTGACCATTCTTATTTAGTGAAGACAAGTTCCCCTTTTGTTGATTTCTTCAATTCTTCACTTGATTCTTTACCTAATAAGTGTTTCCCTTCTTTGGCTTCAAGAGACTCAATGTAATCATATATGAACTACTGATATTGATCTATATCAAATTTGGAGGTTGCTGGTGTGGAAAATTTAGTTCTTGGCCTTTTCGCAACATTGAAAAAAGGTTGCTCCTTTTGCTGATTATGTTTTCTGTGTTTTTCATCGCCCTAGTGACTATTATAATGCATATAAAAATATCTTTTTTTCTGCCTTATTTAGTGCTTGTCTTGGCCGTGATATTGGTAGAGGAATCTCATAGATATCTTCTTCCTCTATTGTTGCTTCTTCCTCACTAATGGTATCTTCAACAAATTCATTCTCTTTAAGGATATACTCTTAGGTTTGGTGATTCTTCTGTAATTCATACTCTACTATCATCTCGATGGGGCATGATGATAAAGAGTCAATTATTCATTCTTGGGTTGCTTCGGAATATTTTTATCCATTCTTATAGTAAGACATATTTACATACTTCTCCTTCCTTAGATGTTGCAACTATGTGATATGATATTAAAACATGATGCTAAATATGCCCTCAAATGTGATACACTTTTGAACCATGAAAACCAACTTTTTTCCATCAATGTTTTATCCATGTTATGGGTATACTTATAGCCTAATTTGGATTTGGTTTTGAATTACTTAGAAATGGTGTCCATGCCTTTTCCTCTAACTACCTGTTTTTGAACCACCTTTCTTCGAATTGTAGTAACCCTGTAACTTATGCCATTATGTATTAAAAGATATGTATATTTAAGTTGCTAACAATGGCACTTTCCCCACCAAAAGTATCGGCAAAGGCCTTGGTTAATTTAGCATTCTATCCATAGAATTTGGTGAAAAATCCCAACCAACCCGCCTCTTGAATGATGGAAAAACATCCAGGGTGCAATTTTGTAGCTTCAAAGTCTCAGGGCTCTATTCTCACTACCATTTTAAAACTTTGTACAAAAACCTTGTGAAATTTTCAACTATCAACAATTTTTGCATTGAGAAAATTTTTAGGCTAATATATGTGCATAAATTAGGACATAATATTCGTATCTATCTAGATGTTCGTAAACTTAGAAGCACACTACAATATGTAGGGAGTTAGGATAAACTGATTATCCCTTGAGAAAATGAAATGCTAGATTATGGTTAAGTGCTAAAGCTGAGTGCTAGTTAATTGCTTAAGATATACAATCCTATATTAACAAGAATCAAGGGACCAAGCTCAGAAAACATTAAGCAAAAATCTAAAAATCAAACCAATTCAAGCACACTTATAGGAAAATGAAACACACATTTGCTCAAAATCGGTTGAATGACTCGACATGAGTCGATGTGTGAGATGTTACAACCTTCTAGGTTTTCCATCATTACAATGGTACATTGTCATGTACTATTGGTTTTGAGAATACCATATTGAAATATAATAATTCCAATAGGAAGTTGACAAAAAATGAAAGTAATGATAGAATAAGTCCAATCTGAGGACTTGCATGCACTAAGGCCTTTCCAAATTGTGTGGTCACTCTTGGTATTGTACAACATCCAATAGTAGGCTCATATTTCCATTCATTGTTTAATTAATGAAAGCATGATACAATCTACAAAAGCATGAAAAACTAAAATTTATTGAGATAGTGCTAGTTTGATGAATCGAGAATGCATTAAGGCCTTTACTCTTTGGAATGAAGAAGAGATGGTATCTACTAATATTTTATTAAATTCAAAAATAAGATGATCTATGAAATATTTTCTCATGAACAATATTTAAAAATAAATACATGGACAACCAATAAAACAAGTATGCACAATGATCAAAATAAGTCTGGACATCAAGTTAAAATAGTATGGGAAATTATGATCATATCAAGATAAAAGTATGAGTATATACATTGTAACTTTGGAAAGTACATAAAAATGAAAATATGTTAGGATCAAAATAACATGAAAATATAAACCAAAATACGCTTGATGAAGAATAAAAGAACTAAGTGCACTAGTTGACTGTAAAGGTCCTCCATCTTCAAGAAAGCACACTTATTGAAGACTATTAGCCACAACAACTCAAAAGACTTCATTTATTGATGAAAAAAACATAAGTAGAGCTACAACATAACTCTTAGAAGTGTGATACTAAATCTCTCAAAATTGGGTTATGAAATTAAAAAAGTTGTTTCAAGTCCTCACACACTTGGTGCCTTTATACAAATTTTTAAAATTGAAAGAGTTAAGTTTTCTCATGCCATAAATTGAAATACTAAATTAAAGGTCTATTCTGGTGGAATTCCATCTTTGTAGACCCTTTAGCTTTGTCACAATCACTAAACAACTAAAATAGATTTGTTCTTTAGCTCAAAATAAAGGATATTTGTCAAAACTGGTTGAGTTGATCGAGTGTTGACCGAGCCTGTATGTGTTGATTTTTGAGAAGTGAATAGGTGTTTGTCCATCTCTTGGTCCCATGGAATAAACCCATGTCTTGTTTTTTTCCGAGTTGTCCTACATATTCTAACAAATGATAATTTACAAAAAATTTGGTAATTTCCTCATTAGATTTTTTCCTTTAATGAACAATTTTTTGTCAAAAATCCATAGTTTAGAAAGTGGTGACTTAGATACCTTTTTCATGTATTTTGGAGGCACCATAATGATAAAGTGGGAAAAATGATGTATAATATAGATGTATTATGCCAAATTAGGGGTTTAGGTTAAGCAAAAATCGTCATCAAGAAGGCACACCCAAAAAAAAAAACTTCATTATGTATCAAATATTAGAGAGTAGAAGAAAAATTTGCTAGCGTGAAATCATGTTTATAGCTATATGTTTACACAAAAACGTTTTGCAATTTTAAGTTGGCACAAAATTGTTTTCATAGTTATCTGTTTCAAAAGCCTTTTGCAATTCTCAGTTGGCACAAAATTGTTTTCACAGTTATGAGTTTCAAAAACGTTTTACAAACTTGAAATTGAGTTGGTAGCTCAAAAATATATAGAGCTAAAAACATTTTATTGAGGACCAATTCTTTCCCATAAATAAGCTTAAAAAATAACATGATTTCCTCATAATGTTTTTGAGTATTGTTATACCTGAGTGTGCTCTATTTTTTTCACTAAGCTTTGTATTTGTAACTTCGTACCCTTGCTCTCGTTTCCCTCTTCCATTTATTCAATAAATTACCATGATAACCAAGCTTTGATTTCAATAAAATGTAACGTAACTAGTGGGTTTTCGAATGAGAACTCATTGGCAGAATAGATGGCAACATATTCAAATTTTGGGGTGATAGAGTATAACTGTAAAATAGTGTATTGAGTTTTGAAAATCTAGTTTATTTTTCCCAAAAGAGAATATGACTTTGTGTAGTTGATGTTGAAAAATGCAGCAAGAAATTCTCAATTTGATTTTTCCTTGATTAAATTGAGAAAAATTGAATTTCCACATCAACAAACAACTTGGATGATGTTAACTTGAGTGATGGCTTGTGTCACCCAGTTTACTCAATAAATTTGAGTTGGAGGAGTTAGAGTTCAATTTAGCATGTGTGATTGCAAATTTGTAGCCATCAAGGTCAGTTATCTAAGGCTGTTTTCAATTAAACTAGTTCCAACTATTGGAAGAACTAGTGGAGGGTTGAGTTGTGTAGTGGGACTTCAGCCAAACTCAGTGATCATCTAGTTAACGGATCAATTAACCCAAAATAGCTAGTGCATGCAAAGAATTTGAGTTACCTAGTTGAGATGGAGATTCCAAGGAAGTGTAACATAAATTGTAGACTAGTTCTGAGTGTACAGGTGTTGCATGCAATCATATGATCATCCTAAAGGAATTATGCAATCAGTTAGAGGAATTTCCTAAATAATAGGGGCTCAATTCCTCAATGATATATGAGATAAATCCAAGGTATAAATTGAATAAGCCTGGGTCAGAGGCCTTTAGTGAGTAGTGAGATAGGTTGTGCACTTGCAAGGTGAGCCTGGTTGAGAAAAAAAATTGTAATACATCTCTATTTCATCTGATTAATGCAAGAGGCATTGGGACTTTTAACAAATTGATTTCCCCAGATAAAAATACTTGTTGCATGTGTGCAATTTCTTATTACATGTCTGGAATTTTTGTTCTAAATTGTGAAATAATGTCCGTAGAATAATAGAGTAGGTTTGTGTCTTGTGATTTTGGTTAAAACTTCATGAGAAGTTATAAATATACATCATAATTTCTACAGTTGATTTGGCATGGGGATAGTTGTGCAAAAAATATAATACATACCCAACAATTTAAACAAATGAAACTCCCATTAACTAGGAAGTAGGCAGTTTCTTTGTGACTACATCTTCTTGTCAAGTCTTCTCCCATTGGTTGATCCATAGTTGATATGTTTCATGCACAACATAATGAGGGGTGATTTCTATTCATGATATTGAGCAAGAAGTAAATTAGTTATGTAATGATGGCAAGGAAAAGGTGGCTATGTAGTTGTGGTTTTTTTTTTGCCCAAATTGTACATCAGAATGAGACAATGCTTAGGGTAGGGGTTGTCACTCTGATCCCTGCCCTCTCTGTTTTAGTTGTCTCATAAATGCAGACTAAGGGGGGTAGTTCCTATGAATGAAAAGATGAACTACTTGTTAGAAAACCAACAAGTAAAGGAGACACAACTAAATGGCCTAGCAACTTGGTAAAGATTTAGGTGGAAATTATGATTATCAAACACAAATTTGATTAGATTTCCCAAGATTAAAGTTAGAGACCAATGCCTTATGATTATTTACTTTCTCAATTAAAAATTAGGTTACAGGTTACTAAATGAACAATCACTGCAAGATGCAAATCTTATAGTATATGAAGTGAAAATCCTAGATCTAAGTGAAATGAAAGATATTGGTAAATTCTAGTTAATATGCCCTATCTAGATGAGTCCTTTCTTTCAATTGTTTTGAAGTTAGTCTCAAATGTCGGTTGTAGAGATAAGTCCAAAGGAAGGGGGCTAAGGCCTCATTAACGATACCTCCCTTGGAGTTCTAACCACTCAAGTGCCTTCGTTACTTCAAGGGATTTCCTGCAAGACAATTGCAAGGTCACCTGTGTTAACCACAAATGAGGATTTAAACTTCCCAAACTGAGTGAGAAAGGAGGCCTTATCTTCTTACAACCAAGATTATGCTTGGAGGTAAATTTTAAATGTGCACTTCTAGCCTTATAATGAAACGCAAGATGTGAGCGAATACTTCAATGAGCTTATTAACTAGATCAAGTGATTAGATGAAATTATTCTTTTAGATCACAAATTGCAAGAATTAAAATGTTTCCAACAAGAAGTGCTTAAGACAATTTAAGAAGAGTGTGAGACAATTAGATTTAGAATTACAAGCCCACCTGCAATACCACAACATTAGCGAAATTTAAACATGAGTATTACAAGAAATAGTCTCACAATTAGTACTCCACGATTAACAACTTTAGAACATTACAAACTTCTTTTAATAAAAATGTGTGTATTCAAGATATCTCAAAATCTTGATATGTTAACAATACACAAGTTATCCAAGATAATGCTCCTATAACATTGACATCCAAACAACAAGATTTCCAACTTTATCCAATTAATGCCAATTAACTTCACCTTTAAAAGATTATCAATCTTGTTATGAGAGTTAAATTGAGAGCACAACTCACTTGTTACTTAGTTATTAGCCAACAATGATCTTTATGATTAGAGAACATTAACCATCAATGACATGCAATGAACTTAAATGAAATTATGGGATGAAGGATGCAACCAAACAATGATGTTATGCAAATGATGCAATATGCAACATGAGGATGAGATGCAAGATATTTTCACCACTTAAATCAACACAACATAAGATGCAAATGATCCAAGACAAGAGATATAAATCCCTCTAAGGTGATATATGTGTTACTATGAGTTTAGAGCCTTTTTAGGTGTTCTATTACCACTGTTGCAAATGTATATTAGAATTTAAAATTCATATATCGGAACTCAGAGATTACAAATCATACCTTAGAAAATTATGACAAAATTTCCAAATCACTTAAAAGAAGTACAATAGACAAGCACATGAGTTGATGAGCTTTATTAGGTTAATGTGCAATGATTATACCTTAATTGAAAATGTTTTTAGGATTTTTTAATGTGATTAGATTAGATTTATGCCGTTGTTATAGGAGTGCTTCACACCGGGTTATGAAAAACAGTGAGGGGAGTAAGGGGTTTAGGAGCAAACTCTTGACCCTTAAGGCCTTGTTGAATGACTAGTTGACTTCCCAATGAGTGCAATGGCCTACAAAACCACTTGATATTCCAAGAATATTAAAGATAAATGGAAATAAAATGATTCAATCCACTTCAAACCCTTGCCCATATTCACCTAAGCCTGCACCCACAAACTATTAACATGAAAACCATTACCTAGGCCTGCAAAACAAGGATTAGTGTCAAAATCAAATGTGAAATCCCACAAATAAGCTGATAGAATTCTGCAACAAGGATGAAAATGGCCCAAAGGGGTTGCAACCTAGGGTTTTAAGCCTAAAAAAGCTTGCAACTTCCAAGAGAAAGCCCTAAAGGGTTGCGGTCATGCAAGGAAGTCCCTTTAAGGGTTGCAGATAGGCCCTAAATGCCTTGACCAACTTGTGGCTAGGCCCTAATGAGTTAAAAATCCCACGAACAACCTTGAAATCACTTTCTCACCCTTTAAAACACAATATTAGATAATGAAAACCATAAAAATCACTAAAAATCCACTGAAAATACCTCAAAAGGCTAGCGACCCTCCTCTTTTGGCTGAGCGTTGAGCAATTAGGCCTTGAAAGGCTATATTTAACCTTATAGGGCCTAGATCAACCCTCTTGTCTTGAATTATTTGGAAAGAAGGGTTGGACGACCCCTCCAAATTGGCTAGAAGCCTCTCAACCCCTAACCGTCTGGGCTAGGTGAGGCTAATAGCTTCTCAAAATCAAAATCTCTTCAAATCCTTAAGCCAATGTACCTACAAAAATAATAAATAAATAGCCAAGAGGCCAATATATACAAAAAATTCCCTAAACCCCAAAAACTCCAATATATATAAAAATAAAAGGTTAATATTTAAAAATACAAGTGCTAGTGGAAAAATAACTTTACAAATATTTACAAAATAAACTTTTCTCTCATTAGCATACTAAAACTTTATGGCATAAATAAATAAATTTGAAGACAATGAGAAAATAATTTTAAATTTTTTTGCAAGTCCCTCCTGCATAAAATTTTCGTTAGATCAAGACTTGGAGCCAAATAAGGGTGTGATCCCCTCATAATCTGTGAACTTGGAGGCCAAGGGCTGGAGAAAAATATAACTCAATGCACTTTGAATGATATATTATTAAAAAAATGGGTTTGATTCACACAAGAAATCTAGAGATTTGGAGATACCTGCGTGATCTACTAGACTTAGAGTGTTTACTCTAACCCAACACATAATGCAAGATACCTGTGCTCTTTGATGTTCCTACTACTGAAAATTGAAATAATAATCAACATTATAATAGTTCGAAGCATATCAATAAATCATCCAATACATACCAGAGATTAGCAAGCGAGAGACACCTTGAATTTCACCCCAAAGAATTTTTATTAAGTGCAAAGAAATTTTAGCAGTGCCTTGCTCAGTACATCAGATAATTGTTACATCATCCAAAGATGAAATGAGGATCTTGATAGATTCCTTATATAGAAAATGAGAGAAGAAAACCCCTCCAAGTGGAAAATAATAGCTAGTTGGATCGATCCTTGTCAAAATAATCTCATCCATCGATTTCCTTCTGAAATTAATTTGATCTCCTTTGTTTATGAAGAAATTATTTTTGATCCCAGTTAAAAATGGACTTTTATTCCTTAATTTTGAGAAAAAATAATTGAGTTTCTCTTAAAACCCTTTTTTCTTAGTCCAAAAAACAATATTTTGGACTTTTATCCTCAAAACATTCACTTTCACTTAGCCACCAAGGTCCAAGGGGTCAATTTCTCTTAAAAAATCCACTTTTCCCTTGACGGAGGATCTCCAAAATTTAATTATTTTTTGACCCACAAATTTTTGATTATTCTCCACTTGGAGAGAATTTAATTTTTCTCAAATTAATTTTTTTTTACTCAAAATTAATCAATTTTTTGGTTAATTATTTTCTTTTATTTTTGCGAGAAAAATAAATTAAAAAGACTCTAGAGGGGAATACATATTTTTCCACCCTCCAAGTGGGTTTTAAAATTAATTTAGCCATGGTTTTTAAGTATGAGTAACCATGCACTAAATTATTCTTAAACACACTTTTACATCAAAATATTACATTTTGAACCCTTCAAGGGAAAATACACATTTAACATAAACCCTCAATATTTTACCCAATTATGCGATAAGACACATGATCTAGTATGAAAAATATATACACTCAATAAACACTAGGATTCACCTAAGACCTCGTCAATGAGTTCCACCCTAGCTTTGGGGTATATCTAGGAGAGAAACTATGGTAATTATCTCTGTTTACAAACACATGTAATTTGAGGTGGTTAAAACACTCCCTAGGATGAAACCATTTGAGAAGAATCATAGGCTTACCTAGGTGTTGTTACATGGCTAAATAGTCGTACTAGAATCATTTACAATATAAAAGCAAAAATTGGGTTTAAAATGATGAAAATATAAGCTGAATGATGATAATGACTTGAAAATTTTTGATCCACTTCTTTGTACCCTACTTCTTAGACTGTTGACACATGTGTGGTAAACATCTAGATCTACTTTGCGACACTTTTCTTCACTGAAGGAATGTGAGAATCCAAAATCTTGTATCCAAGAAAACAAAGAAACATCAAGTAGATATCCGCTCAAAATAAAAATCATCATGAATACATCATCAATTATATAGATAATTTGTTGGAATAGAAATCTTATAACAATAATAGATAAAGATATAAAACATAAATGCATGAAATGAAAACTAACTAATGAAAAAAATGAAACCATATCTAATAGAGTAGGGTTAAAGATACAATACAAAGGATGACATCAGATGTCATCAATGAAATTAATGCTGAGAACTTGCTAACTTTTAGGCAGATTCATGGGTTGCCTCTTGGATATGCCATGTTGAATTTTGAAGATCCTATGACTTTGATTTATTCGAATATCATGTTGTTCCCGACCATCAGATGTATCAAACTTCTTTCTTTTTCTTTTCAACTTTTTATTTTTATTTCTGGAATGTTGTGATGTCAATGATGTAGAACATTCTCCCTGATCTTGAAAATTTGAAGTATCTGAGATATGCCTCTCCTCATTTTCCTGAGTCTGGTTTGAATTGGGTGAAGGATCAATCTCATGAGTATTAGGTTGATTCTTATCAGTTTCGTTCATGCCTAGAACATCTCCATTTAGACATTTTTCAATGGAATCAATGACTTCCTCATAATAAGATGATTTTTTCTTTAGCAGAGTGGGAGGATCATAACTCGTCGAAAGTTCTTTATGCCTATCCCCTGAGTCCTCTGGTTTGAGCTAGAGTCCCTGAACCTACAATTGTTCCATATTTTTAAGTTTACTCTGAAGAGTGATTTTTTCAGTCCTCATGGCAATCATTTCTTCGGCGTGCTTTGCCTTCATAATTTTTATTTTTTGTGCATGATTAGCCTCCATGGTTTCTATCATGTTTTGAAAAGTAATCATCTGATTATATTGAGTAACTTCCATAGTCTGTAACATGTTCTGAAGAGGGATTTGACTAACTTCCATGTCTTTTATCATTTTTTTATGATTCAACTGAATATAAGTAATTTATTTCTCATGATTTTTCTTTGATGTGTAGCAATATTTTCTCCATGGTACTCATTTCCTTAGCATGATCTGATATTAATTTTTCTTGAGTGAGTTCCATGGTCTTCATCCAATGTGCTTGATTGAATTTCACGTCTTTAAGCATTTGAGTTAATCCCTTGATAATATGCTTGTCATTTTCCTTTTCATGATCTTCTATAGACAAACGATGCTCCTTATCAAAAATATTAATTTGGTCCCTACTTTCATCTTCCTTCACATTGTAAGTGGCACAAGGAAAATCCATTTCATCCTTTTGATCCCCATATCTATTATTGAAAGCATTGAAGATAACTTGCAAAGAATTAAAATAATTTTAAGGAAAATCACGAAACCAATCCATACCATCATCTTTCAAAGAGAGGATAAAGAGTCACATTTTGATGTCCTCATGGTTATAACATGCATAGCTACACCATTTCAATATAAAAAGGCTAAACTTCTTGATATTATTAATAACATTAATTGCATTATTACCCTAAAACATAAGAAAATGATCAATGAATTTCTCTGGAATGTCACGAGGATAGCCTTGAATTTTAGTAAAACAACAAGGGGAAAACAAGTCATTCATGATGACTTGCTTAAGGGGAAAAGTGAGCTAATGGATGTTAGAGAGAGATATTTGTTCAAGAAAAACAAGAAGTTAAAAAGAAGGGAGATTCTAGCATAAATTCTTGCAAAAAATAAAAGAAGTATAGTCACCACTTGAACATGAATCTAATTCTAAAATCGAAAAAGAAAAAGCTGAAAAGTTAGTCAAGAATCAAGGCCAAAAAATGTTGTGATGATGCTAGATTAATGAAAAGATGAGGATGAGATAAAAATATGTCGTGAAAGCCAAGGACCAAAGGGTTGCTCCCCGACAATGATTCCAGAAAATGTTGTTGCCAAAATTGTACACTAGAATGCAAAATTGTACACTAGAATGCAACAACACTCACGGCAGGGGCTGTCACTCTGATCCATGTACTCTCCATTGAAGATGTCTCCTAAATGAAAACTAAGGGGGGTAGTCCCTATGAATGAAAATATGAACTACTTATCGGAAACCAACAAGTAAAGGAGACACAACCGAATGGCCTAGCAACTTGGTTAAGATTTAGGTGGCAGGTATAATTATCAAGCACAAATTTGATTATATTTCCAAAGCTTAAATTTAAATACTAGTGCCTTAGAATTATTTACTTTATCAAATTAAAATTAGATTCCAATTTACTGGATGAATAGTCATTGCAATATGAAAATCTTATCCTATATGAAGTGCAAATCCTAGTTCTAGTTGAAATGTAAGATCTTGGTAAATTTTAGTTAATGTGCCCTATTTATATGAGTCCTTTATCTCAACTGTTTTGAAGTTAGTCTCGAATGTAGGTTTTAGAGAGAAGTACAAAGGAAGGAGGCTAAGGCCTTAGTAACGATACCTCACGTGGAGTTCTAACCACCCAAGTGCCTCCATTCCTTCAAGGGATTGCCCGCAAGAGAATTGTAATGTCAACTATGTTAACCATAAATGAGGGTCTAAACTTCTAAAGTTGGGTGAGCTATCTTCTTACAACCAAGCTTATCCTTGGAGGTATATTTTAATTTTGCACTTATAGTCCTAGTATGAAATGAAAGATGTGAGTGAATATTTCAATGAGATTATTAATTAGATTAAGTGATCATATATAATTAATCTTTTAGATCAGAAATTTCAAGAATTACAAGATTTCCAACAAGAAGTGCTTAAGATGCTTTAAGAGGAGTGTGAGACAATTAGATTTAGAATTACAAGCCCACTCGTAACATCACAACATTAAAAAACTTTAAACATGAGTATTGCAAGAAATAGCCTCACAATTAGTATAACCAATGCTTCTTCACATGATAATAATAATCCACTATTAGCAAATTTATAACACTATAAAATTCTTTTAATAACAACGTGTGTATGCAAGATATCTCAAAATATTGTTATTCCAACAATACACAAGATATCCAAGATAATGCTCCTATCACAATGACATCCAAACAACAAGATTTCCAATGTTTAGCCAATTAATGCCAATTAAATTCACCTTTGGAAGATTATCAATCTTGTTATGAGATTTAATTTGAGAGCACAACTCACTTGTTACTTAAGTTATTAGCTAATAGACATATTTATGATCAGAGAACATTAACCATCAATGGAATGCAAGAAACATAAATACAATTATGGGATCAAGGATGCAACCAAACAATGATGTTATGCAAATGATGCAATATGCAACATGAGTATGAGATGCAATCAAAGATCTTTTCACCACTTAGATCAACACAACATAAGATGAAAATGATCCAAGACAAGAGAGATAAATTCCTATAAGGCTATAGAGTAGTTACTATGAGTTTAGAGCCTCTTTACGTGTTCTATTACCACTGCTACAAATGTATACCAGACTTCAAAATGCTTGTATCAGAATTCATAGATTACAAACTGTTGATTTCTGGTAGCATCAGATGTGATCTAAGTCTCAAATTTCGTAGGGAGGCTTAGACACTTGTATTCCAAAATACCTAGAAAGAGTTTTTGGAAATTCCACCCGGATGAGGTTTTATTAAAATAATTAAGTATTTTTAATGGTAGCCTAAGTCTAAACTTAGGGGATTAAAATAATTAACGTGTATTAATATTACTGGGTGTGAATCTTCTAGAAAAAGACGAAGATCAAGTCAATTTATTCTTAGCCCTTGATTATGTTTTAATCTGGGACGTCAATTTCTCAATGAGAATATTATAAGAAGGAATTCGATTGGGATTTGTAAAAACACTAGGCAGATACTCAATTGCCCAAGAAGATCGATTTTCTCACTCACTGAAGTTCAGCAAGATAAAAGCGAATCAAAGGGAGAGTTGTAGGTTGCAGAGAGAGGGCATAATTAAAAGTCGAGAGTGTAGGATCAAGTCAAAGGAAGCAACAGAGGAGGGACAACGCAGAGGATGTAACATAGTGATAGGGACAACACAGAGGCTGTGACAGTGGGACTATGTAGTCACTGCTGAGAAGCTATAGGGCCTCTCCAGGGTCAAAATTTCACTGTGGAGCGTGAGAAAATTTGTTTCTAAATTTCTCACAGACATTCCTCTTCTATTATATTGGTTGTATTTTGTATAAGAGATTTTGCAGAAGAATAATAAAGAAACTCTCATATGTTGCCTCAATTTTCCCACATTGGGTTTTTCCAGGAATGATTGTACGAAAATAACTGTGTCATTATGATTGTACTTGTGCTAGATTTTTTATTTACATTTAATTTCCACAAAAAATTTAATTGTGAATACTGGAGTGTATTTTATTTCGATACTTACCATAGTACACAATAAATAATTTGTTCAGTTAAATAAAAAATAAAAGAAATATAATCAGTTGTTGCAGTAGGATTCTGGGTAGCGGAATTTTCACATGGTATAAGAGCAAAGAAAATAGATCCAGAAGAGCTAGCGCTGAATAAAAGAGGGATATCGGGAAATTGTGTAGGCAATAGATCTAATCCTCTAAGGGATTGCGTAGTGCAGTTCAAAAGGGAAAAAATTTCATGGAAAAATATCTCTCTGAGTGAGTCGAAAAAGAGAAAGATTTCCAAATCGAAAATTTACTAGTGAAAGAGGGAGCAACACAACTGCTTCATCGCAGTGCAGTCTTCAGGTGGGACACAATTTTTGCTGGTCAGAAAAAGCGTCAGAAATTGAAGGAAAAATAGCACAGATAAGTATGGAAAATCAAAATGTCTCTGAATTATCTTCCAGATTGGAAGAAGACTTTGTTGTGGTTCCTGTGTTTTGGAAGATTTGGAAATACCAAAAGACAAGACAACATCAAACCACTTTGGGATCTCAGGATCTAGCCCTCCTGGGTCCAGAGAGGGATCTCGCTATAAAGGCAAAGAAATATATATCTTTGAAGTTCAATTTTAAGGTATTAGGCTAGTTATAGGGCACAAGGGTTGTTGTTTTGTTTGTTTGGCTGGGAATCATGAAAGAAGGGTTCAATGTAAGACAAAGAAGTGAGCAAAGAAGGATTTTCAACAATGGGGAGATAATTCAAAGAAAACTCAAGTCCATTGGGAAATGGGGCATAAAAGGGTTTACTTGCAATTCAATATCCAAGGCTTTCAAATGGTCTAGTCATCTAAAACTGAGGATCTCTAAAGATGATAGTATGGGATGAAACAACAAGGAAATGAAGGTGAATGACAAGGAAAACTTCCAAGGTGAACACTTAGGAGCAAATCTAGGGACAGGGCATGCCTTAACCGTCTATGATCAAGCTCCTATGAGGCTAACTCTTTAGACAATAGAAAACATTTAAGATTTGACACAAAGTGAAGCCTAAGATCAGAGAAAGACTTTTAACTTTCAATGCTTTGACATTCAACTTAAGGGATCTTAGAAAGGTTAAACAGTTGGAAAAGGACCCTGGTGAGGCAGAACCAACTCTGAATCTCCCAGTTTCCCAATTATTTCAGCTAAAACCAGACAAGAACATCTAAAAACAAACTCTAAATTCATACATCAGTAAGCAGAGAGAACCAACTACTACACTGGCTAAATTACATTGAATTTGTTCTTAGATTACACAATTAGCAGAAAACATAAAAGATAAGAAGAGCAGGAAGCATTAGGGTACTTTATAGCAGTATATGCTAAGCTAGTTTATTGATTCTTATCAGAGAAATGAAATATGATGAATAACAGAGGGAAAACATTGACAAAGATAGAACACATCACCACTGATTTAGATTAGGATCCAATGAACATGCTTGTCATATTAAAGAGAAACACTAGTCACATACATCATTTTCCAACAGCTTGATATCATCTTGAAATCATCTCCCAGCCTATTTTTCAACTAATACACACAGAACTCTATCTCAAAGAAGCAACTTACAATCCACGGTTAACCAACCAACAACATGTATTTCTCATGAGTTCTTATAGCTAAAAGTGTTGCAGTAGAGGTAGATAGAACTTTAAATGAATCATTAAAATAGAGGAAGAAGAGTGTTTGAGGCTCATTCTGTTTTAATATCCCGTATTGACTTTCAATACTCTTTGGGTGAATTAGTGGTCTTCGACAGACGGATTATAACTCCAAAGGTATGTTCTTGAAGTACTCTCTGGCAGTTTGTACTCTCTTTGTACATTGGGACAAGTAAGGCAGATAAATGACTTTCAGGCCTTCCATACTTTGTAACTAATGCTCTAGCAATCTTAGGACTTCTGTCAGGGTGGTGATCTTCTCAAGAACTTGATGGAGAATAAAAAACACTATGGGAACCCGTCCTTTCTTGGGAAAGAACCTTCTGCTGATGTGAAACACTGATATGGCTTGTTTAATGTGCTTTAGGACTTATTAGGCCTTCTGGATCATTTATAAGGTCTTCAATCTCTATATTCATCCTCTAAACACTGGATTAAAGCATTTAATCTTCAATAATGGGCTTTCAATCTCTTTAAACTGTCACTGATACTCTTTGACGCTTCACTTCTTCCTTGTCTGTGGGTACACAGGTTTCAATGGCACTGGAAGGTTTGAAACGGAGTTAACAACTCTAATTATTTACTAAATATCACGTTTAAACCTTCTCAGGCACCTTCCTTTGCGATCTCTAGCTCTAAAAATATCTTCCTGTGCTCTATTTTTCTCTGTCTGTGACTGTAAGACAGAGAGCGATTTTTCACCATTTGTTACCCTGCAAAAACACAATAAACATGTTAAGAAATCCATGCGGGAGGGAGGATGGATGTTTTGGAGGCTCGAGGGAATGGTGGTGCGGCGATGAGAATAGTGGCTGCAGCGAAGAAAATGGTGGAAATTATGGCGGAATGGTGAAAAAATGAGCTGATGAAGGTTTGGTGCGAGGGGGGTTTTAGACCGTCCGATTAGATTAGACATCGGCAATCAACGGTCAGGATTCACCAGTGAAGTCCTTACAGAAGGATAAACAGAATTAGTTGGAAGAAAGAACTTTTAGTGTTAAACATAAAAGTTTAATTTTCGGGTGAATACAAAGGAAAAAGGGTAAAATGACGGGTATCGGGGGCCTTTGGTGGTGGGACCGAGAGGGCGGAGGAAGAGTGAATGTGGACCATTGGATCATGAAAGAGATCAACAGTGGAGATCTTCCGATGAAGTCCTTTGGAAGGTGCGATGAAAATAATATGGATGGGAACGCGATGAAATGTGGGCCGTTGATCTAGATCAAATGAACGGTTAGGATTAAAGGGAAATCATGCTGTGGAGAGCGGTAAGTGGAAAACCGGCAGTGGTTATCGTGCAAATCTGAGTGGTTTTGAAAAATTTCCAAGAAAAAACGCGATATGCCTCGCCGCCTGACACGCGTCCCTTCTAAAACCACTTTTATCGCGTAATTTTGAAAAATTAAACCTCGGACACAGAATCACGCGATATGCATTCTCAGCCGTTGGATGAAAGGCGGGGAGATTCGACGGTGGGGATGATAGTGCGATATGGAAAGATGCATGGGCGATACGGTGGGAAGAGCCAATGGCGGATTAAATCCCGACCGTTAGATCGTCAGGATGGACGTTCAGGATCGAAAGTAGGAGTGCTAGTGTTTCAAAGGGGAAAAGGTTAGATGGACGGGCAGAATAGATCTTGGCCGTTGGATCTGTAGAATGGACAACTGAGATTAAACTGGAGATCAGCGGAATAGTGAAAGGGGAAAAGGACATGCAGAGCGTGATCGAATCCTGACCATTGGTTCTTGTGGATTCAACGACTAGGATTAAATCGCATGTTCGACATCGGAGGAGGGGAAGTGAATGGGGCACTAGATTTGCGCGATGCGATCGAGCGTTGGCCATCAGATTTGGAAAGGATGGACTGTCCGAATTAACTCCAAGGAGAAATGGTGGAAGCCTAATGAGCAGAGCGTGATTGAATCTGGACCGTTGGATCTGGAGGAATGAACGGCCAAGATCTAATCGCATTGGAGAAAGGCAGTGGGTCAAAACTCTGAAGTCTTTTGGTTTTGCAATTTTTGATTTAGAGTGGACCGTCAGATCAGTGGGAAGATCAACGGTCGAGATTAGATCGGAGGGGGAAAGACGGAGGGCACAAGAGGCGGAGCGCGATCGAATATTGGCCGTTGGTTCTTGTGGATTCAACGGTTAGGATTGAATCGGAGAATCGAAAATCGGTGGGGACAAAGGGATGGCACTTAAGAATTTGCGATGCGCGATTAAGCGCCAGCTGTCCGATTTGGAACAAGATCGACGGTGGAAATTAAATCGGTGGGGTAACGATGGAGAATCACAGGCAGAGTGCAACGCGATCCTAGCCGTTGGTTCTTGTGGATTCAATGGTTAGGATCCAATCACAGGATCAACGTTGGGGGAGGAAAGGGACATGGAAACAAGAGGCTGCGATTGTTGATTTGCGATTGGCGCTTGGCCGTCGGATCTGTGAATGATCGATGGTGGAGATCAAGTCAGAAATCGCACAGGCAGGGGGGGGGGAAACAAATGGATGGGCACGATGCTATTTAGCGCAGGCCATCGGATTTCGAAAGATCGACGGTCAATATTGAAGTGGAGGTCGATAGAACAAATGTTCATCACATCGGAAGATTTGAAATAACAAAGGAAAAGGTGATAATGAAAGCTCCAATTGCGATTGCGTGACGGGCTTATGAGGGAGCACGATTTAGATCTGGTCGTTGGTTCTTGTGGATTCAACGGTCAGGATCTAATCGTGGGATCGGCATTGGGAAAAAGGAAAAGGGCACATTTTTACTGAAATCTCCGATTGCGATTTGCGATTAGCGCTCGGTTATGGCTTTGGTCCTATGCAGAAAAGGGGCTTAACACCTTAGTGAAAACATGGTGTTTTCAGGCTAAAATCAGTGTTTTTGAGGCCAAGAAAGGGGTTCTGGTAGAGGAAAAAAGGCATTTTTAAACCAGATAAAGGATGATATGAGGTTTAAAAAGGGACTTAGGAAGGTTTAGAGGTTAAATGGGGATCTTTGAGGATTTTTAGGGGAAATTTGTGAGGAAAAAAAAGGGGTGAAAATGGGGAATTTGAAGGGATAAAATGGAGCAGATGGAGGCTCTTTGAAGCTTCTTCTTTCACAAATAGTGAGGCTAATAAAATGGAAACAGCAATAAGGACTTCTTCAAAGGAAAAAGACACACAGAGGCTTCAAGGATGATATATTTTCAAAGAAAATGTCTCTCTTGAAGGCTCAAAAACATTTTAGCCACCTGTTTGCTTGAGAAAAATTTATAGGTGGCTAACAGTGGCGCCACATGGGGATGGCATCTTCTTGAAGGTGTCAAGAACTTCAAAAATAATATTTTGGAAGTAGGCCAGATGCCTGATCTTTAACCATATTTTTCTTCTTTGATCAGCTGCTACAAACATGATGGATATTAAGTCAGCAGAAAATATTCTCCCAAACAATCTACCTACCCATCCTACAGTCCTAACATTTTTTCTCCGAGGTGCATTTAGAATTGCAGACCTTATTCATCATTCATTTTTTATTGAAAGCAGAAAAAAATAATCTATTTCTACCCTTATTCATCCATCAGACCAAATTAGACAGTTGGCCTCATAGCTTCTCTACCTACACTACTATCTGCTAGGATTAAACTGTCTAGCAGATTTCATTCTCTACATTCTACAACAGAAATTAAAAAAAAAGAAGAAGTCAAACCAGGATTAGACTGTTTGGTTTGCTGTGAGTCCATGGCATAAAGGCAGTTGCACATGAACTAAACTTTGCAGGAAATTGAAACCAAAATGTGAAGGCTTGAGATTGTGAAACTTTAGAGCATCCTTCTTTTTCTTGTGACTCATATTTTGAGCTTGTTAGAGTCACTTTTCTTCTTCATTTAAGCTCTGGTTTTGAGCATGTTAGAGTTGATTCTTTTTCTTTCTTTGCTGGTTCAGATTTTGGGCATATTAGAACCAACTTTCCACTATTTTTTTGGCTCAGGTTTTGAGCTGATTTGAGCCATTCTCTTGGAGCTTCATAGGTTCAAGTTTTGAGCTTGTCTGAACCTTTTCTTTCTCTCTTTTGTATACTTTTTTTTTTTTTTAAAACTAAACAAAGTAATGGTATTTACAATGGAGGTGAAAACTTTAAACTCTAGAACTCAGCAGTAATAATGCTTGAGCATCCTGCCATTGACATGACCCCCAAACAGATCTGTACCATCTAATTCTTGCAGAAAAAAGGCATTGGGACCAATGTTGGATTGTATGATGTAAGGACCTTGCCACAAACTGTCAAATTTTCCATGCTTACCCTTGTCCTATCTCCTAGAGTCCCACTTAAGTACCTTGTCTCCAATTTTGAAATAACAAGCTTTTTTTCTCTTATCAAACAATTTTTTGGTGTTCTCTTGCACTTTCCGAGCTCTGTTGTAGACCTCTTCTCTTGTTTGCTGGAGATGTATTGTCTGATTTATCCTCCTTACCATGCTTTCCTCTTCTGACTGTATTTCCTAGACCAATTTTATCACTGGTACCCCCAAGCTGGTAGGGAATACTGCATTTGTCCCATAGACAAGCTGATATGGAGACATTTCGATGGATTTCTTTGTTGTCAACCTGTCTGCCCACAAAGCATGCACTAACTTGTTATGCCATGATTTTTTGTTCTCTTCCAACAGCTTCTTGATGATGGTCACCAAAATCTTATTTGATGATTCTGCTAGCCCATTACCTTGAGGATAATAAGCTGTGGAATGACCAAGTGCAATCTGAAACTTGTGACAAAAATCAATCATCTTTTTGGAACCAAAAGCAGCAGCATTATTAGTGATAATCTTCCTAGGGCAGCCAAATCTAGATAGGATATGGTCTTCAAGGAATTTTATAATAACAGAATCCGTGGCATTCCTAGTAGGGATGGCCTCTATCCATTTTGTGAAATAGTATGTGGCTGCGAGAATCCATTTGTGTTGGGCAGAAGAAGTAGGATGGATTTCCCCTATGAAATATAGGCCCCACTGTTGAAAAGGAGCTTCAACAGTGAACGGTTGTAATGGTAAAGGGAGGAGTTTTCTTTTGTCCTCAAAGATGTGGCACTTATGGTAGGCAACTATCATTTTGTGTACATCTTGGAAAAGGGTGGGCCAGTAATAGCCAGCTCTAAGGATTTTTTTGGCAGTGGTTTTCCAGTATAGATGGCCTCCACACTCTCCTTCATGGAACTCATGTTTGATTCTCTCTGCCTCCACTTCAGGAAAAAATTTAAGCAACAAACCGTTTGCATTTTTCCAATATAAACATTCATTTAAAATGCAATAATTTCTAGCTTTTAACTTTAGAAACCTTGCCTTAGTCTTTAATAAACTAGGAGGAGCATTAAGATTTGTAAGCACATACAAGATGTCAGCATACCAAGGAGAGTTTTGGAATTGTTCTTCAATAGTAGGAGCAGGTAATCCTTCATGTTCATCCAAGGCATATACCATGTCTATGTCAAGGGCTTGTAAGTTAGATTCAACCATTAATTGAGCTAAGCATTGACCTTTGATAAGTTTTGTGGGTTTGATCTCCAAATCATACTCTAGTATTACAACAATCCATTTGCCCCTCTTGCCATCTGGATCTTGTGACAAAATATCTTTCACCACTATATTAGACACATAGGCAATGATGTGAGAATGCATAATATACACCCTGAAGTCTTTTAAGGCCTTTACCAAAGCATAAGCCTATTTTTCCATTATGTTATATTTCAGGGGTGCGTCCCTTAGTGCCTTGATGAAAAAAGCAATAGGCTGCTCCTGTCCCTTTGGGTTTTTCTGCAACAAGACAACAGCCACTGTATGCTCTGATGCAAAGGAGAAAATAAGGAAATCTTTTGTGAAATCTGGACTGATTAGGACTAGTGCTCGGGTGAGTGCACGTTTAACTAATTCAAAAGAATTTTTGGTTTCTACAGTCCACTTAACTCCCACATATTTTTAAGCATGTTAGTCATATTTCTTAGGAGTTCTGCTAAGTTTGGAATAAACCTCCTCAAGAAGTTAATTTTCCCTATAAAAGACTGCAATTCCTTTATGTTCATTGGGTGGCTAATTTGCAGTATTCCCTCGACTCTTTTTGGGTCTATTTTAATCCCCTTTTATGATATAATATGGCCAAGAAGCTTACCTTCTTGAAGGCCAAATACAGTCTTCTTGGGGTTTAAATATAGCCCGAACCTTCTACATTTCTCAAATACTTTTCTCAGATGTTTAAGGTGCTCTTCATCAGTTTTGGAATAAACTGTTATGTCATCAAGATAAATTACAATGAAGTACCCTATTTCCTATGAAAATGCTATGTCCATAGCTCTTTGGAAGGTGGCCCCAGCATTCGTTAGTCCAAAAATCATTTTCACATACATAAAATTGCCCCATGGAGTGGTGAAGGCTGTCTTAAGTTGATCTTCTGGGAGTACTAAGACCTGGTTATACCGTGAAAAGCCATCTAACATGGAAATCCTTTTTGAGCCAACTACCCTTTGTAGGATGTGCTCCATTTTGGGTAAGGGGTAATTGTCCTTTAAGGAGGCTCTGTTAAGGTTTCTAAAATCAATGCACAGTCTAATCTCTCCTATCTTTTTCCTTACATCTACAAGGTTAGATACCCAATCAGAAAACCTCACAGGCACTATGATTCCTGCCTCATACATTTTCTTGAATTCCTTTTCTACAAGAGGCAGTTGTACTAGGTTAATTCTGCGCAGTTTCTGCCTAAAGGGTTTTTGGTTTTCTTTCAATGGAATCTTATGCTGGATGATCTGTGTGTCATAGGCTTTTAAGTCCTTATAGCTCCAAACAAACACATCAACAAAATCTTTAAATAAATCAATGTATTTCTGTTTGATATGTGAAGGCAAAGATTAAGCTAATTTAATCATTTTAGGCTTATCTTCGCTGCCTATATTGCATTCTTCAACATCCGATTCAACGTGTTCTATAGTGGGCTTTTTTTCCACATCGTTAAAATAAAAAAGGTCCTCAAGGGGCGCTAGTCCTCTGGGTATGTTTTTATCTTTGGACTGCAACACCTCTATGTCTTCTTTTTCTGCGTTTATGTATTCTTTTGTTTGATTTTCGAATTCTTTAGTTAACATGTTTATTTCTGCAGAACAGGATGATTTTTCTTCATCAGGAGGCTCTTTATTTGAAATTCTTTCATTAGACTTAAAGCCTGACTCTGGAAATTCAAACTCATTCCTGCAAAGCAAGAAATCCTCTATCTGTTTGTCACCCTCAAAGACCTGCCAATTTTTCTCATTATCTGGCACTGCTAGTCTGTATTTTGTTTGAATAACTATCTATTTATCACTAGGCAGTCTCTGATATGAACTAGCAACGCAGGCCAACCCATTTGCAATTATGTTTTGACTCCTATGAACAAACACAAGTTCATATTCTACAAATGTTTTCAGAATATCATAGCACCATTTCTGTATGCCCTCAATCTAGGATGCTTTGCAGTATACTCTCCATTTAGTTGTTTGATGACTAATTCAGAGTCTCCATGCACAACTATCCTCCTAGCTCCTAGTTTTTTCAATAGATTCAATCCTAGGATGAGAACCTCATACTCTGCAATGTTGTTTGTGCACTTAAAGTCTAGTTTGAAGGCATGACTCTCAGCATAGTTTCTTTCAGTATTGTGCAATCATACCCCAGCTCTTGCATTCTTCCTAGTACAAGACCCATAAAAGTTCATGCACCATAAAGGACTGTTTGCAGATTTGTTATCATTTTCACCCCTAATACTATGTTCATCCTTATGTTGTATTCTGAGGTCTGCACCATGTTGTGTAATGTTTTGTTCTTTAGGATTTTCATGAAGTTCAGAGTGATGAGTAATCTGCTGTTTACAGTCTTGGTTTTTTTCACTCTGGTCTTTTGATTCAGTATACTGTTCTAAAGTTTCTCTTTCATTTTCCTCTACATCTAGAGCTGCCATTATGTTAAAATCTGTGGGCTCTACTCTATTGTTTGAATTTCTGTCCTCTAGCTCTGGCTCATCTATAAATTCATCATTGAAAAGGATAAAAGAGTCCAGATCTGTATGGACAGAGTACAGAGGTGAATTTTCAGGTTTCTCAGGACTGCTAACCATAAACTTCATGTGTGCCTCTCTATATAGTCTTCTAAGCTGGTTGAATACAGGGATTGTGGCATATGTCATGTCCATCTGCATTGTGCCTTGTAGCTTGGAAATCCATGATCTTGACAACAACATGCCATACTTAGGAGGTACGTCTACCACTACAACATCCATTACCATGCACTTGGCTGGGATTTAGGTCAAGTTCACACAAAGATCTTTGATTAGGCCAAGGCACTTCACTTTGCTAGAGTCAAATGAATATAAATCCTTATAGGGTTTGGTTATCTCTAGGCCTAGCTTTTCCATAATCAGTTTTGGCATAAGGTTGTGTGAAGCCCCAGAGTAATGCATAGCATTATGAAGGATCTTGTCATGGATATTGAGACTGACATAAAAAGGGGGCACTACTCCTTCCTGAAATTTCCCTTTGATTTTTGGGCCAAACAAAAGAGTTGGTTGATCATCATTTAAATTGACAGTATCACTGTTTTATCCTAAGTTTAAAGATTTCAAAATTTGACCTTTATATACATCTTGGCTGGCCAACTCAGTGAGAGGAACTGAAATTTTGATTTTGGCTATCTCACTTTCCAAATTGAAAGGAGACTGACTCTTTGAAAGGTTCAATTTTGTTTTATTGGCCGTTGTTTTATTGGCAGAATCAGGTTGCCGATTCTCACTATGTACATTGTTTAAAGTTGTTTTATTAGGAGCATTAGCTGCAGTGATAGTGCTGCTATTTTCTTGACTTGGTTTATCAATAATTTGGATGTATTTTTCTTTATTTTTTCCAGAACTCTCAGCTGCTGATTTGTTGTTTTCAGCAGTCACTTTAAGGATTCTTTTCAGGTCTCTTCTTAATGCTGATTTCAGATTTTTTTGTTTTAGGAGTATCTAGGATTTTTTTGCTTCTGAGATCATATTGTTCTTGGACCTGCATGATCGCATTTTTGAATCCTAACCTATAGTCTTCAAATTCTAACCCTTCCTCGTCCCAAGGTGTGTATGAGGCCTGATTATCTTCTGTGGAAAAAGTGTGATCTTGGTTATCTACTTCCACCATGTTTATGGTAGTTCCCTCTGACACTTATATTATTCCCTCATCCTCATCAAGAAAGTTCTCTTGGAATGGAGGAATGACTTGTTGATCGGAATCCCTTTGTCTGTTTGGAGGGCTATTTCTCCTAAAATTTTGGTTTTGGTTTTGATTTTGGTTTCTGTTCTGGTTACTGACTTGGACAACCATTTTCTCCATCATCCTTTCTATCCTATCCATGTTTTTGGCTAGACTATCATACTTGGAGTCAGATGAAGAAGTTGTGTTGTCATCCCTATATGTTACCTTCTTTTCAGCCCTCATTCTGGCTCTTTTTTCAATCAAATTTGCCTCTACACTCACTGCTCCTTTCTGCATATCTTCCAATGTGTTATAATCTCTCTCCCTTAACTGATAGGCCATGTTAGCATCAAATCCTTCAGGGTATTTCACCAATGCCATTCCTTGGGGAGGTTTCATATGAGGTGGAAGAGCATTGTAGACACGGTTAAATCTAGTAGAATAGTCATGGATGCTC
Source organism: Pinus albicaulis (assembly GCA_034641835.2). Classification (NCBI taxonomy): domain Eukaryota; kingdom Viridiplantae; phylum Streptophyta; class Pinopsida; order Pinales; family Pinaceae; genus Pinus; species Pinus albicaulis. The sequence goes on along the minus strand of CM076573.1, from coordinate 111,823,630 downwards.
TCTCCCTGATTTCTTTTAAGGTTCTTATATTCCGCTAATATTTGGAGAGGGTTGCTTTTGACTTCCCACTTGTTTATGAAGGTTTGATGTAAAGAGGGAAGATCATGGATACTATTAGGAGGTAGGCCTTTAAACCAATTCTTCACTTCTCCTCCTAAAATCTGAGCAAAGATTCTCATTTTGACTGTCTCATCATCTATCTCCATATAGTCAAAGGTATCTTCCATCCTATCTACATGGTGTTGAGCTGTGGTAGACTATTTTCCAGTGAAATGTGGGATTTTAGACTGATAATCATTGGGTAAAGGCACTAGAGGCTGTGGTAACACCAAGGGAGCATACCATGCAGCCATGGTAGTGTTTTGTGGAAGTAAATTCTAGGCTTGAGCAGAAGATATATGAATGACAGAAATGCTAGGACCAGCAACAAACTATTGAGCAGATCTTGGGTGAGAGAGACCCAAGTTATGGATGAAATGAATATCAAGAGGTGTTGATGGGGGGGTTTCTCTGTCCCTAATGTTTTGACCACTGTGTGGTGGTGATATTGGAGGCTCAAAGTCTGTCTGTTCTATAGCACTGAGTGACTGAGTTCTTGGTAAATTACTTGGTAAGTCTAAGTCAATTTGAGTGTTTAATAGAGCTGCAAAGTTTTCAGGGGTTGAATTAGCTCTATTAATGTGTCTGACAATAGTTAGATCCCTATATGTATAAGTATTCTTAAGAATACTCTCAGGGTTGTCAACCATCTCAGGTGGGTTTGGATTAGGATAAGCTCTAGTATTGATTGTTCTTGAAGCCAGTGTGTTAAATCTCAACGAAGAAAGTTAGCCAGGTATGACAGTCTTTAAGAGGCAAACTATCTTCAAACCAAGAAGCTTAATCCTATGTGTTTCTTTTATTATGGGTGATGTTGTAATGCAACTGGTCTCCCAGTGGAGTCTTGTGAAAAAACAGATAATCAGCAGGCCTACTGATCATCAGTGAAGTCTTATGGTCATTCAGGAACTGTGGAGTCGCCAGGTGGAAGGTTTAGAATGTTTTAAGGAGATTTACTTTCCACCACAGTGATTTACTACCAAACCAAGGCTACTACGGTCTTCTTTGAGTTCTTAGAGATGTTTCAAGGAGTGTTTTACTCAAAGTTCCCCAGTGGAGTCGCCATTATGTTGTGGTTCCTGTGTTTTGGCAGATTTGGCAATACCAAAAGACAAGACAACATCAAACCACTTTGGGATCTCAGGATCTAGCCCTCCTGGGTCCAGAGAGGGATCTCTCTATAAAGGCAAAGAAATATATATCTTTGAAGTTCAATTTTAAGGTATTAGGCTAGTTATAGGGCACAAGGGTTGTTGTTTTGTTTGTTTGGCTGGGAATCATGAAAGAAGGGTTCAATGTAAGACAAAGAAGTGAGAAAAGAAGGATTTTCAGCAATGGGGAGATAATTCAAAGAAAACTCAAGTCCATTGGGCAATGAGGTCATAAAAGGGTTTACTTGCAATTCAATATCCAAGGCTTTCAAATGGTCTAGTCATCTAAAATTGAGGATCTCTAAAGATGATAGTATGGGACGAAACAACAAGGAAATGAAGGTGAATGACAAGGAAACCTTCCAAATTGACCACTTAGGAGCAAATCTAGGGACAGGGCATGCCTTAACCGTCTATGATCAAGCTCCTATGAGGCTAACTCTTCAGACAATAGAAAAAAATTAAGATTTGACACAAAGTGAAGACTAAGATCAGAGAAAGACTTTTAACTTTCAATGCTTTGACATTCAACTTAAGGGATCTTAGAAAGGTTAAACAGTTGGAAAAGGACCCTGGTGAGGCATAACCAACTCTGAATCTCCCAGTTTCCCAATTCTTTCAGCTAAAACCAGACAAGAACATATAGAAAGAAACTCTAAATTCATACGTCAGTAAGCAGAGAGAACCAACTACTACACTGGTTAAATTACCTTGAATTTGTTCTTAGATCACACAATTAGCAGAAAACATAAAAGATAAGAAGAGCAGGAAGAATTAGGGTACTTTATAGCAGTATATGCTAAGCTAGTTTACTGATTCTTATCAGAGAAATGAAATATGATGAATAACAGAGGGAAAACATTGACAAAGATAGAACACATCACCACTGATTTAGATAAGGATCTAATGAACATTCTTGTCATATTAAAGAGCAACACCAGTCACATACATCATTTTCCAACAGCTTGATATCAGCTTGAAATCATCTCCCAGCCTATTTTTCAACTAATACACACAAAAAATCTATCTCAAAGAAACAACTTACAATCCACGGTTAACCAACCAACAACATGTATTTCTCATGAGCTCTTATAGCTGAAAGTGTTGCAGTAGAGGTAGATAGAAATTTAAATGAATCATTAAAATAGAGGAAGAAGAGTGTTTGAGGCCCATTCTGTTTTAATATCCCGTATTGACTTTCAGTACTCTTTGGGTGAATTAGTGGTCTTCGACAGGCTAATAATAACTCCAAAGGTATGTTCTTGAAGTACTCTCTGGCAGTTTGTACTCTCTTTATACATTGGGACAAGTAAGGCAGATAAATGACTTTCAGGCCTTCCATACTTTGTAACTAATGCTCTGGAAATCTTAGGACTTCTGTCAGGGTGGTGATCTTCTCAGGAACTTGATGGAGAATAAAAAACACTATGGGAACCCGTCCTTTCTTGGGAAAGAACCTTCTACTGATGTGAAACACTGATATGGCTTGTTTAATGTGCTTTAGGACTTATTAGGCCTTCTGGATCATTTATAAGGTCTTCAATCTGTATATTCATCCTCTAAACATTGCTTTAAAGCATTTAATCTTCAATAATGGGCTTTCAATCTCTTTAAACTGTCACTGATACTCTTTGACGCTTCACTTCTTCCTTGTCTGTGGGTACACAGGTTTCAATGGCAATGGAGGGTTTGAAACGGAGTTAATAACTCTGATTATTTACTAAATATCACGTTTAAACCTTCTCAGGCACCTTCCTCTGCGATCTCTAACTCTAAAAATATCTTACTGTGCTCTATTTTTCTCTGTTTGTGACTGTAAGACAGAGAGCGATTTTTCACCATTTGTTACCCTGCAAAAACACAATAAACATGTTAAGAAATCCATGCAGGAGGGAGGATGGATGTTTTGGAGGCTCGAGGGAATGGTGGCACGGCGATGAGAATAGTGGCTGCAGCGAAGAAAACGGTGGAAATTATGGCGGAATGGTGAAAAAATGAGCTAATGAAGGTTTGGTGTGAGGGGGTTTTAGACCGTCCGATTAGATCAGACATCGGCAATCAACGGTCAGGATTCACTAGTGAAGTCCTTACAGAAGGATAAACTGAATTAGGTGGAAGAAAGAACTTTTAGTGTTGAACATAAAAGTTTAATTTTCGGGTGAATACAAAGGAAAAAGGGTAAAATGATGGGTATCGGGGGCCTTTGGTGGTGGGACTGAGAGGGCGGAGGAAGAGTGAATGTGGACCATTGGATCATGAAAGAGATCAACGTTGAAGATCTTCCGATGAAGTCCTTTGGAAGGTGCGATGAAAATAATATGGATGGGAACGCGATGAAATGTGGGCCGTTGATCTAGATCAAATGAATGGTTAGGATTAAAGGGAGATCATGTTGTGGAGAGCGGTAAGCAGAAAAACGACAGTGGTTATCGCGCGAATCTGAGTGGTTTTGAAAATTTTCCAAAAAAAAACGCGATATGCCTCGCCGCCTGACACGCGTCCCTTCTAAAACCACTTTTATCACGTAATTTTGAAACATTAAACCTCAGACGCAGAAATCACGCGATATGCATTCTCAGCCGTTGGATGAAAGGCGGGGAGATCTAACGGTGGGGATGATAGTGCGATATGGAAATATGCATGGGTGATATGGTGGGAAGAGCCAATGGCGGATTAAATCCCGACCGTTAGATCTTCAGGATGGACGTTCAGGATCGAAAGTAGGAGCGCCAGTGTTTCAAAGGGGAAAAGGCTAGATGGATAGGCAGAATAGATCTTGGCCATTGGATATGTAGAATGGAAAACTGAGATTAAACCGGAGATCAACGGAATAGTGAAAGGGGAAAAGGACATGCGGAGTGCGATCGAATCCTGACCATTGGTTCTTGTGGATTCAACGACCAGGATTAAATCGCATGTTCGGCATCGGAGGAGGGGAAGTGAATGGGGCACTGGATTTGCGTGATGCGATCGAGAGCTAGCCATCAGATTTGGAAAGGATGGACTGTTCAGATTAACTCCGAGGAGAAATGGTGGAGGTCTAATGAGCGGAGCGTGATTGAATCTGGGCCATTGGATCTGGCGGAATGAACGGCCAAGATCTAATCACATTGGAGAAAGGTAGTGGGTCAGTTTTCCGAAGTCTTTTGGTTTTTCAATTTGCGATTTAGAGTGGACCGTCGGATCAGTGGGAAGATCAATGGTCAAGATTAGATCGGAGGGGGAAAGACGGAGGGCACAAGAGGTGGAGCACGATCGAATCCTGGCCATCGGTTCTTGTGGATTCAACGGTCAGGATTGAATCGGAGAATCAAAAATCGGTGGGGACAAAGGGATGGCACTTAAGACTTTGCGATGCGCGATTAAGCGCCAACCGTCCGATTTGGAACAAGATCGACGGTGGAAATTAAATCGGTGGGGTAATGATGGAGAATCACGGGCGGAGCGCAACGCGATCCTAGCTGTTGGTTCTTGTGGATTCAACGGTTAGGATCCAATCACAGGATCAACGTTGGGGGAGGCAAGGGACATGGAAACAAGAGGCTGCGATTTTCGATTTGCGATTGGCGCTCGGCCGTCGGATCTGCGAATGATCTATGGTGGAGATCAAGTCGAAAATCGCACAGGCAGGGGGGGGGGGAAACAAATGGATGGGCGCGATGCTATTTAGCGCAGTCCGTCGGATTTCGAAAGATCGACGGTCAATATTGAAGTGGAGGTCGATAGAACAAATGTTCATCGCATCGGAAGATTTGAAATAACAAAGGAAAGGTGATAATGAAAGCTCCAATTGCGATTGCGCGACGGGCTTATGAGGGAGCGCGATTTAGATCTGGCCGTTGGTTCTTGTGGATTCAACGGTTAGGATCTAATCGTGGGATCGGCATTGGGAAAAAGGAAAAGGGCACATTTTTACTGAAATATTCGATTGCGATTTGCGATTAGCGCTCGGTTATGGCTCCGGTCCTGTGCGGAAAAGGGGCTTAACACCTTAGTGAAAACATGGTGTTTTCAGGCCAAAATCAGTGTTTTTGAGGCCAAGAAAGGGGTTCCAGTAGAGGAAAAAAGGCATTTTTAAACGAGATAAAGGATGATATGAGGTTTAAAAAGGGACTTAGGAAGGTTTAGAGGTTAAATGGGGATCTTTTGAGGATTTTTAGGGGGAAATTTGTGAGGAAAAAAAAGGGGTGAAAATGGGGAATTTGATGGGATAAAATGGAGCAGATGGAGGCTCTTTGAAGCTTCTTCTTTCACAAATAGTGAGGCTAATCAAATGGAAACAACAATAAGGAATTCTTCAAAGGCAAAAGACACACAGAGGCTTCAAGGATGATAGATTTTCAAAGAAAATGTCTCTCTTGAAGGCTCCGAAACATTTTAGCCACCTATTTGCTTGACAAAAATTTATAGGTGGCTAACAGACTTCACATGGTTGTCAAGTTCAACATTTGTGGGTGTTTGGTACAATGATAGCAGGGTTTCAGCTCACATGAATGTAGTACAAGAATATTTCTCGAGCTATTAGGATGAGCAGATGGATTTCTAGATCACTATGGGAAACAAAATGAAATGCACTCTAGCAGGGAGAGGCACCATATCGTTTCTGATGGAGGTAGGAACCAACATTAGAGCCACTAATGTGCTACATATGCTTGGGTTAGGAATTAATCTGATTTTAGTGTCCCAGTTAGAGGAAAAGGGATACAATGTATATTTTATTGGGAAGAAGGTATATGTCAAACATCCAAGCTGGAAGAAGACGAGACAAATTGGAGGTTGAAGCAATAAAATATGTAGATTGTAGCTCGAGTCTACAATATCACTAATAGACAACAATATTGATGGCAAAAAATATCTGAATCAACTATGGCACAGGAGAATGGGACACTTGCACCACATAGCACTAAGGATTCTTAGAGAGACTATCACAGGAGTTCCAGTCATTAGTACTGAGCATGATGAGATATGCAGAGGATGTGTAATATGTGAATTAAGCTAAGGCATCTTTTCCCGGAAGTGACAACAAAGCAAAAGGCGGATTAGGATTGATACACTCAGATATTTTTGGCCCAATTTCTACAAGAGCTCTTAGCAGTGGGGAACAATTTGTCACCTTTATTGATGATCACTCTAGAAAAACATGGATATACCTCCTAAATACCAAGGATGAGGTCTTTGATCGGTTTAGAGAGTTTAAGTCTCCCATGGAGAACATGTTAGGGAAAAAGATAAAGGTATCGCGCTTAGATAACGATGGAGAATATACACACAGAGACTTAACAATTTTTTTCACAAAGGAGGGCATCAAAAGAGACTGGAAAACTCCATATAAGCCATAGGAGAATGGAGTAGCAGAGAAAAAAAATAGAATTATTATTGTGGTGAAAAAGGATATGTTATCTGAATAGGAATTTCCTAGATTCTTATGGGTAGTGGCATGTAACACAATAATGTATATTCAGAATATAACCCCTCACAAAGCATTGGGGAAGAAAACACCTAAAAGAGTAGTCACAAGGAGAAAGCCATAAGTGATTCACCTCAGGATATTCAGAAGTCTGGCATATTGTCACATTCTAGATGATAAGCGTAGTAAACTAGATCAGACTACAGAAAAGGGGTATCTCGTAGGATATAGCGAGACCTCAAAAGCATACAAAATGTACATTTCCAGCAGTATGAAAATTGTAGTGAGATGAGATGCAAAGTTTTAGAAGATAGAGCTTTTAATAATTCTCGTGAGATGCCAGCAGAAGATTAGTTATTGGATGTTGCTTTAGTCTAATAACAATAGGTTCAGCAGGGAGGATATGCTAGAGGACAAACACTAGGATCAACTACAATGACTAGTACCAACATTTCCTCAAGGGGAGAAGATTTTGGCAGTTCTCAGCACATGGAATAGTAGGAACAAGATGAGGATTTGAGGAAGCCTCCTACCACTAGTGGTAGAACTAGTAGGGAAGTATGAAAAACCCCGAGGGACATAGAGGAGTTCATTGGAGCTCCTAGAACCGACAAAAGGCAGCGTAGGAAACCTGGCAGATACCAATCCTTTGTAGTGCAAGTTGAAGAACCTTCCAGTTTTGAGGAAGCCGTACAACACCAGTATGGGTGGATGCCATGGTATAAGAGTACATCTCTATCATGATGAATGATGTCTAGGAAGTGGTACCTAGACCCGAGGATAGATCAGTTGTAGGATCAAGATGGATATAAAAGATTAAGTACACTGCATATGGCAGTGTGGAGAACTACAAAGCCATGTTCATGGAAAAGGGGTACACACATAAGCAAGGAATAGATTATGAGGATACCTTTACTACTATAGCCAGATATACCTCCATCAAATCTGTTATATCCCTAACAACTCAGATGGGATGGGAGATTCACCAGATGGATATTAAGACAACATTCTTGAATAGGGTGATAGAAGAGGAGGTGTACATAGAACAACTTAAAGGCTTCGAGACCCATGAGAAGAGAACTCATGTTTTTAGATTGAAGAAAACCCTGTATGGGCTCAAGCAAACATCTAGAGCAATGTATGGTCAGATTGATAGCTACTTGCAGTGGTTGGGATTCATAAAGAGTGATGGAGATCCAAATCTCTGCTATATGATGGTGGAGAATAATCCACTCATTTTGGTGTTATATGTAGATGATTTGTTTCTTACAGGATAATCTAGGCTTATAAAGGAATACAAGAAGAATCTTGAAGGATAATTCGACATGAGGGATATGGGGTTGATGCATTATTTTCTAGGGTTGGAAGTTTGGAAGAAAAATGGAGAGTTCTTCCTTGGAAAGGAGGATATGCTACATATATTTTGAAGAGATCCAAAATGCAAGATTGCTGACCCATGGCGACGCCTATGTTCATGAACTGGAAGAAAATAAATGCATCAAGAGACAGGGAAGTAGACCCCACCTTGTACAGACAACTCATTGGGTCACTCATGTATCTGGTCAACACCAGGCTAGACATTTGTTTCACTGTCAACACCCTTAGTCAGTTCATAGTGGAACCGAAAAGTGTACATTGGGAAGAGGAGTTCAGCAGACCAGAAAAGTACCTCCGGGTAAAATTTTAGTGTTGGATCAGGAATGGTTTCTTGGTGCAACAGGAAGCATAAGTTGGTAGCTTTGAGCTTAGCGAAAGAAGAATATATGGCAACCAGCACAATAATGTGTGAATCTATATGGATCAGGAAGCTTCTTGTGAGCTTTTTCAAGAAGAGGATGGAAGCAAGCAATGTTTACTCTGATAATCAGAGTTGTATCAAGCTCTCTAAGAATCCAGTATTTCATGGTCAGTCAAAACACATAGATATCATATGTCAATTTATCAGAGACCGTGTTCAACATGGGGAAATACAGCTGCAATATGTCTCCATTGGAGATAAGGTAGCAGGCATACTCACAAAGTATCTAGGAAGAGCTAAGTTCATTCAGTTCAGGGAGAAGATGGGTATGGTAGAGAACCCGTTTCAGTAGCAGAAATAGATGCGTCCTTAGTTGCAGTAGCAACAGATGAGAGGGAGTTGCAGTACAGATGCAGTATTTGGAAGCAATATGCAGGGTCAACAACAACATAGATGAAACAACGCAGTAGTTGGTGGAAAACAATGTTAGACATCAACAACGTAGAGGGGGATTTTGCAAAGTCAGGGTGATGCTTCGGCATGTTGCATTACTAGAGCACATTCCTTGCTAAGAGGGATTATTTATTTCTGGTAGCATCAGATGTGCTCTAAGTCTCAAATTTTGGAGGGAGGCTTAGACACATGTATTCCAAAATACCCAGAAATTGTTTTGGGAAATTCCACCCAGATGAGGTTTTATTAAAATAATTAATTATTTTTAAAGGAAACCTAAGTCTAAAATTATGGAATTAAAATAATTAAAGTGTATTAATAGAACTAGGTGTTAATCATATAGAAAAAGATGAAGATCAAGTCAAGTTAATCTTAGCCCTTGATTATGTTTTAATCTGGGTCGTTGATTTCTCAATGAGAAGATTATAATAAGGACTTCGATGGGAATTTGAAAAACAAAAGATTGATACTCAGTTGCCCAAGAAGATCGATTTTCTCACTAGCTGAAATTCGTCAAGAGAAAATTGAAACAGAGGGAAAGTTGCAGGTTGGAGAGAGAGGGCATAAACAAGAATCGAGAGTGCAGTATCAGGCTAAAGGAAGCAACGCAGAGGAGGGACATCACAATGGATGTGACGCAGTGATAGGGACAACGTATAGGCTGTGATGCTGGGAATGCGTAGAGGCTGACGCTGTGAGGCTATAGGGCCTATCCAGGGTCATAATTCCACTGTGGAGTGTGAGAAAAATTGTTTGTAAAATTCTCACAGGCATTCCTCTTCCATTCTTCTAGTTGTATTTTGTACAAGAGATTTTGCTGAAGAATAATAAATAAACCCTCACCTGCTGCACCAGGTTTTCCACATTGGGTTTTTCCGTGGATGATTGTCCAAAAATTACTTTGTCATTGTGATTTTACTTGTGCTCTAATTTTTCTTTGCACTTACTTTTCACATAATTTTTAATTGTGAATATTGTGGTGTATTTTATTTTGGTATTTACCGTATTACACGATAAACAATTTGTTCAGTTAAATAACAAATAGAAGAAACCTAATCAGTTGATGAAGTAGGATTCTGGGTAGTGGAATTTTCACACAAACTAGGCCTTAGAAAATTATGAAATCAGATTTCCAAAATCACTTAGAAGAGACACAAGATATAAGCACACGAGTTGATTAACCTTAATAGGTTAATGTGCAATGATTATACCTTAAGTCATTTTTTTTTAGGTTTGTTTAATGATTAGATAATATTTATGTCACTATTATAAGAGTGCTTCAGATCTGGTTATGAAAAACAGTGAGGGGAGGAAGTGGTTTAGGAGAAAACCCTTGGCCCTTAAGGCATTTTTGAATGGATAGTTGACTTCCCAATGAGTGTAGTGACCTACAAAACTAATTTTTAGTATAAGAATACTAAAGATCAATGTTAAGAAGATAATGTAATACACTCTAAACCCTTGCCCAAATTCACCTAAGCATGTAACCACAAACTATTAGCATGGAAACCCTTACCTAGGCCTATAAAACAAGGATTAGTGTCAAAATAAATTGTAAATCCCATAAATAATCTGATACAAGTCTACAACAAGGATAAAAATGGCCCAAAGTGGGTACAACTTAGGGTTTCAAGCCTAAAAAGGCTTGTGATTGTCAAGAGAAATCCATAAAGGCTTGCGGTCAAGAAAGGAAGGCCCTCTAAGGGTTGCGGCTAGGCCTTAAAGGTCTTGATAATCTTGCAACTAGGCCCTAATGAGCTCAAAATCCCATGAACAACCTTGAATTCACTTATGCACCCCTACAAACATAATATTAGCTAATGAAAACCACAAAAATCACTGAAAATACCTCAAAAGAGTAGCGAACCTCCTTTTGGTTGAGCATTGAGAAACTAGGGCTTGGAAAGGCTATATTTAACCCTTTATGGCATAGTCCAACCCTCTTCTCTTGAATGATTTGGAAAGAAGGGTTGGACAATGATCAAGAGTTCATAAATTTTGCTCAAATTTCTAAGTTATAGGATTGGGTTGAAACTAGGATGGTTGCGCAGATCTTGTCTTCCTGATTCTGGCGCCGTGATCGGTTTTAAAAATCGATGTCGTATGAGGGAGATATCACGTTCTGATTGAAAAGCCAAATTGATGAAATTGCGACAGTTTGAACAAGTTTGACTGGGATGCATAGTCAGAAAAAGGGGAATATTTCGAGGAATATTTATTTATCAGAATCAATTACAGGTTGACAAGTGTACGATTCCTATTGATCGAATGATTGTACGTTTTTTTGGAAGGCCAATCATAGGGTGCCACGTGGACAGCCCTGAGGCCACCACGTGTCCTTGTAATGGAGTGTTAAAATTTTTGTGGAGTCCACAAGAATCGACCACGAGACCTCCTGCCCAGCAAGCGCACAACATACCACCCACTCTGCATGATGTTACTTAACCAGTATAGGCATCGGGTTATATTTAAGTCTTATGGCAAATGGAGTTGGGGGTTGGGGAACTCCCAACCCGCCAACGGTCCCCATACAATGGTCAAATAACTAACGGTGAAAAAGTATCTCCGCTCGGTTTATTGCTAACCACCACATCAACCCACAACTTAACCTCCATTCAAATTGATAACTGCAGTTATTACCGCTGAGTTTCGTTCCAAAGGTTCCGCTAACCACCAAACAAGACTGCAAGTTTTGGGGTTGGAATGTGGCCACCCAAACCACTAACGTTTATTGCAACAGTTAATTTCAGTGGCAATTTTGGAGCGCGCCTAAAAAAATGGCAGGATTTACTATTTTAGCTCCAGTTAAGTGGAGTTCTCCACTTTTAGTGGAGTTTTTCTAGGTGAAACCGGGCAAAAGAGTAGGAGACTCAATTTTCGCCTATTCTGAGTGAATGAAGAGTCATTTTTGACTAATTGGAGCATTCTGGAGCCATTGGTGCAGATAAAACAACCATTAGAGCACTCTAACTACATGTATTTGCAAAATTTTGAGTATAATGAAATATGAACATGCCATTGGGAGCTGGACTAGCAGATGTAGCCCAGGAGGGGTGAACTTCTTCATGATGCCTGTTGTGTAAATTTCATGTGGTGACTTATTTATCTATTTTAAACTGCTTTTTAGTGTTATTTAATCTTGTTTTATGCTTCCAATTTACCTAAAATCATCTACAATTCATGGACAAACACCTCAATCCTTAAGCAAACTAATGAACTAATTATGTACATGTTTATAAACTGAAAAGACACTTAACACAACAAAACTAATACAGTCATTTCAGATTAGATTGGTATGAGATCTAGAGTTTATTATCTTGTGTTGTTTAGTGCAAAGAATTGTTTAACTGTTTGCAAGTTTTTAGATGCTTACTAGGCTCAAGTTCAAGAGAGGAGAAGGAAAATTGGTGTAAGCAGAAGGGTCTCAAGAAGAGCCAAAGAAAAGGAGAGAAATATTGCCACAATCTCCACCACCTAGTTCACCTCCTAAAGAAGCAGAAGCTACTTTAAGTATGCCTCATGAGGAAGGAGAAATCCATGAAGAAGTTGATCCCAAAGAGGAAGAAAGAGTGTTCAGTAAATAATTTCTTGACATGAATGAGATGGTTAGAATCCTTTATCAAGAAAGGAATGGGAGACTAGAAGGAGAAGGATCTAAACTTCACAAGGAAGGACAAGGATATTCAAGAGGTAACAATGGTGAAGATAAGTCAAAGAAGGGAAATGGAGGCGATGTAGAGCCATCATCCTCACCCTCATCATCATCATCCTCTACTTCTTCTTCAGTACATCAACCACACAAGTCAAAGAACACTGGTAAAAGTCCTTTTGTAAAACTTTATGTTAAGTTTGAATTGCCAATGTTTAATGGTGAAGTCAATGTAGAAAATATTGATAATTGGATTAGACAATTGGAGGTCTATTTGAGAATCCAAAACCTTCAAGATGATGATACCAAAATTCAATTAACTTCATTGAGAATGGAAGAAACAACACTTGTTTGGTGGGAAGGTAAGACAAAGAAGGAAATCAAGAAGCTTGGTAAGATTATTCTATCATGGTCAAATTTCATTACTGCTATAAAACAACAATTTTATCCATTAGCTCATATGTAGAAAGCGGTCATGAACTGGCATAACTTTAGGCAATTAAAGGGACAAAATGTGCAAGAATACACCCAAGAATTTAGGAGAAGAGATCTCTTATTAAGGGTAGATTTTCAGAGCCAAGATAATTTTCTCAAGTACATAGGAGGCTTACATAGCTACCTAAAACATACTATTATCATGTTTAACCCCACCAGTTTATATGAAGTATGTGTTCAGGCCACACATCTAGAAGCTAGAGGGAAGAACATTTCTGAAGAGGGTAGAAAGAAAACTTTTAAGGGTAAAGCCAAGGAAAATACCTCAAAAGGTAAAAAAAAAAAGTAATAAAGAGGGAGAAAAAGTCGTTTGTAAACATTTTTCAAAAAAAGGCCATGATGAAACTCATTATTGGAAATTACATCCATAAATGAGGCCAAAGAAACCAATAACAAAGTGAAACAAAAAAATGCTGCTACAACTCAACATGATTTAGGATCTGATTCAGGTGATGAATCTAAGATTACAACCATGGGATTAAATAACATGAAGGGGGGAAAAATTGAAACTAAAGCCAGCACCAGTACATCAAACTGTCACATAAACACTTCAAATGAAGAAGAAAGAATATAACTGTTTCATGTGAGGGTCATATCCAAGCATACCAAGATTGACACATTGTTTGACAGTGGGTCACAAGAAAACTTAATATCTGAATACTTGGTAAAAAAACTTAACCTTTAGACCATACCACATCCAAAACCATGTCCATTGGGTTGGATTTGTAAGGATGCAAATCTATAGGTTTCAAAGAAATGTATATTGCAGTTTGCAATCACTGCAAATTTTGTTGACACAGTTGAATTAGATGTGGTTCCACTTGATATCACTGGTATTATGTTGGGAAGTATTTACTTATATGATAGGAAAGCAGTATTCCATCGCCATGAGAATGAGTATCATTATTCAAATATGGAAAGGAGTTCATCGTTAGAGCACATCACAAGAAGAAAAACATTGCTATGGTAAATGTTGGACAGGTAAAGAGGCTGGTAAATTCAAGTAAGAACTTTGTTCTTCTTATGATTAAGCCTAAAGCTGATATTAATCATGAATAATTTGAGGGATGTGATACTAAGTTGAAATAATGTTGATATGATGTAGTTAATGCACATCATGAGATGTTTCAGGAGCCAACAGGATTGCCTCCAAAAAGAGAGATTCAACATGTGATTTAGTTGCAACAAGATTGTTCTCTTCCTAACATCGATATGTATCACATGTCAATAATGGAGAATGTTGAAATAAAGAGGCAAATGAAAGAGATGTTGGACAAAGGAATCATAAGGCCAAGCACCTCGCCATGCGGTTCACCCATAGTCTTGATACCAAAGAAAGATGGAACTTGGTGCATGTGTGTAGATTTCCAAGCTTTGAACAAGATTACGGTAAAAAATCATTACCCACTCCCAAGAATAGATGATTTGCTTGATCAACTGAAAGAAGAAATTTTTTTCACTAAGTTAGATTTATGAAGTGGATATCATCAAGTAAGAATTGCAGAAAGTGATATATGGAAAACTGCATTCAAAACCAAACAATGACTCTTTGAGTGGCTAGTTATGCCTATTGGTTTGTGTAATGCATCGAAAGCTTTCATGCGTGTGATGGATAGTGTTGTGAGTCCATTCCTTGATGACTCTATTATTTTCTAATTAGATTACATTTTAATTTTCAGGAAAACAAGAGAAGAACATGTCTTGCATGTGAATAGAGTGCTTGATATTTTGAAGAAAGATAAATTGTTTCTTAAAATGCCAAAGTGTGAGTTTGGAAAGAATTCTTTGGTATATTTGGGACATATTGTAGGAGGAGGAGAATTGAGGATTGATCCTTCTAAATTGGAATCCATTGTGAATTAGCTCACACCCAAAACAGTAACCGAGGTAAGAAGTTTCTTAGGTGCAACTCAATATTGGAGAAATTTTATTGTTAACTTTTCTTCCATCGCAACTTCTATGCATGCAGTGACAAGTGTGAAGAAATGCTTCCAATGGGGAGGAAAACAAAAACAAGATTTCGAAGCTTTAAAAGACAAGATCAGTTTAGCTCCAGTCCTTGCATTACCAAATTTGAGACAACTATTTGAGATTCAAACCGATGCTAGTGATTATTCCATGGGCGCAGTAATTTTGCAGCATGGTAAGCCTATCACTTTTCATTCTGAAACTTTTAATGGTGTTGTGACTAGTTATCCTACATATGACAAAGAAATAAATGCGTTGGTACAAAGTGTCAAGAAGTGGAAATACTTCTTGATGGGTAAAGAGACTATTGTACATACCGATCACCAACCATTATAGTACTTGCAGTCATAAACAAAATTGCAGCAATCAAGACATTTCAGGTGGATGGGATTTCTTCAACAGGTTCACTTGGTTATAAGGTACAAGAAAGGTATTTTCAATGAAGTTGTAGATATGATTTCAAGATCAATCATTAGTGTATCGACTTTACTCAAAAATGATTCTATTGTACATGAGAGTTACATAGAACAATATGCACATGACATTGATTTTCAAGATGTGTATGCTAGTTTGAGTGAAGGGAATCAAGTTGAAGAAAAATATGATCACATGCATAAAAAATTGCTGTTTCATTTGGGCAAGCCATGTCTTCCACAAGGAGAGAGGCTAAGTGTCATGAGAGAAGCTCATTCATATCTTATTGCTGGACACTTTGGGGTAAGAAAAACAATGGCACATCTACAAAGGTATTTCTATTGGCCTCACATGATAGGTAGTGTGTCACATTTTATAAGAGGTTGTTCTATATGTGCAACAAGTAAGCCTAGTAATAGGAAGCTTGGATTATACATACCACTACCGGTACCATCAAGGCCATGGGAGAGTGTCTCCATGGACTTTGTTGGAGGTCTACCTATGTCAAGAAGACAACATGATTATCTTTATGTAATTGTGGATAGATTCAGTAAAATGTGTATACTTATGCCATGTAAGAAAGCCATTACTGCTGAACAAACTGTTGAACTTTATTTTAACATGTTTGGGTTCATTTTGGATTGCCAACTTCTACTTTTAGTGACAAGGATTCCAGGTTCATTGGGAATTTTTGGTCAAATCTATGGAGAATGATGGACAAAAAGTTGAAAAAGAGTACTGCTTTTCATCCACAAACAGATGGGAAAACTTTTGTGAAACCAACTCCAAAAATAGAAGAAAAGAGTTATCAATGCCTTAGAAATAAGCCACTTCGAGGGGGCAACCTCCAATACATTACATGAATGAACAATTCTTGGATGATACAAATTACAAACCCTCCTCTCTATATATAGGAGTCCATGGGGCCACACTGTAATCCTAGGTGGGCCACAATGTAATCCTAGCCGACCTAACAATAATAATTTAAGGGCACAATAATAATAATATGGGGGTTACATGGGTACAATAATAACAATAAGGGGGTTACACTAACAATAATAAGGGACTATACTAGTAATATAGGGACCTAACATGCCCCTCTCCTTCAAAAAAGTGTTGTCCTCAATGCTTGAGTAGCTCTGGGTGTTTCTGTATAAAATTCTCATCCTCCCATGTAGAATCTTCAGTGGGTAGGTTCTTCCACTTGATGAGATACTATGAAATTGATCGATTTCATAGCTATCAAGTTCTTGTTTCCATGACCGCCTCAAAGTTCCAATATGATTTTTCCTTCTCATAAATTTCCTAGCAATATTGTTTGAACTAGAATATTTTCACCTATAACTCTTCTTTTAAGCATGAAACATGGGAAACTCGGATGCACTCGTGAAGAAATAGGAAGCTCCAATTTGTATGCCATTATACCAATATTTTGCAACACTTTGTAAGGACCATAGTACTTTGGCGATAATTTATTATCCTTATTGGCTTGCTTGAGGGACATTTGTTTGTATGGTTTTAGCCGTAAAAATACCCAGTCTCCTACATCAAAAATTCTCTTGCTGCGATGTTGATCTTCCTGTTGTTTCATTCGATTTTGTGCCAAATTTAGGTTATCCTTTAAGAGTCGGAGAACTTCTTGTTGATGCTTGATGTGATCTTCCACTGCTTGAACCTTTGAATTTTCTCTTAAAGATGATGTGATGGATGGTGGATGATATCCATAAAGTGCCATAAATGGGATCATTTTTGTTGCAGTATGGAAGGAACTGTTATACCGCCATTCAGCGAGAGGTAACCACTTGACCCATTGTGTTTGTTTATCGGATACAAAAGAACGAAGATATCCTTCCAAAAATTTATTTACTATATTAGTTTGACCATCAGATTGAGGATGATACGCTGAGCTATGAGCTAATTGAGTACCAGAACAAGAAAATACCTCCGTCCAAAAATTTCCAGTAAAAATGGGATCTCTGTCACTCACAATAACCCTTTTTGCCCCCCGTAACTTTAATTGTGTCCATAAATGTAGTAGCAATTGTACTTGCTTTAAATGGACAATATAATGCAAAAAAGTATGCATACTTTGTATTAAGTCTATCAACTACCACCATGATGACACTCTTTCCTTCAGACATAGGTAAACCTGTGATAAAATCCATTAAAACCTCATCCCAACATTGACTTGGAATGGATAAAGGCTATATTAGACCTGAGGTATTAATTTTCTCAACTTTATTTTGATGGAAAACCAAAAATTCCACCACAAACTTTCGAATATCAGATTTAAGGCCATCCCCAAAAAATTCTTTCTTCACACTGTGGTAAGTTTTTAAAAATATTTATTTTCCTCCTAATGGAGAGGTGTGAAATTCCAAAATAACCTTTTGTTTAGTTGGGAAATATTACAAAGATATGAGTGATCATTGTACCGTAAGGAATCATTTTTCCAACTAAATGTATTAGATGTACTAGGATCTTACTGCAACTTTTGAATGAGTGTCCATACTTATTTGTCCTTTTTCCATTCATCTCTTTCTTCGGTTATCCATTCTGGTTGGATAATAGAAATGGCACAAATAAATTCTTCCACCTCTTCATTCTTTCTTGAGAGTGCATTTGCAACAACATTAAGCTTCCCTTTTTTGTAGATTATTTCAAATTCATAACGCAACATCTTTGTGACCCATTTTTTCTGCTCTTCTAAAGATAGTCTTTGTTCCAAAAGTGTTTAAGAATATCATGATCAATTTTTACCTTGAAGTGTCTTCCTATTAGGTAAGTTCGCCATTTCTTTAGTGCATGTATTTAGTGCATGCAGTATTGCTAGCATTTCCTTCTCATAAATAGGTTTTTGTAAATACTTTCCTTTGATTGGACGACTTTCAAAAGTAATGGGTCTTCCTTCCTGCATTAAAACATCACCAATTCCATTTCCTAAGGCATCACATTCCACAATAAGGTTTTTTTGAAGTCTGGTGTAGCTAAGACCGATGCTCGGCACATTGCCTCTTTAATATGTTCAAAGGCCTTAGTTGCTTCAGGAGTCCATGAAAATGCATCTTTCTTCAATAATGTTGTTAGAGGTGCTGCTATTCTCCCATAATTCTTAAAAAACTTGCGATAATACCACTCGAGAAATCCTCGGCAATCGCTTAATGGTTGTGGGGACTTTCCATTCCTTTAATGGCTTTAATTTTGCTAGGGTCTACCTTAACACCCTCGTGAGATACAATATGACCTAGATATTCCACCTCTTGTACTCCAAAGAAACATTTGGAAGATTTTGCATATAATTGTTTCTCCTACAATAGTTTGAGCACCCTGTTAACATGTTGAACATGATCCTTACAAGACCTGTTGTAGATTAGTATATCATCAAAAAATACTAGCACAAATTTTCTAAGGAAAGGTTTGAAAATGAAATTCATCAACCCTTGAAATTTAGAAGGTGCATTGGTAAGGCCAAAAGGCATGACCAAAAATTCATAATGACCCTCATGAGTTCGAAATGTTGTTTTTAGAATATCTTCAGTCTTCATTCTAATTTGATGATATCCTCGAACGAAGATCCAACTTGGTAAAATAAATTTCTCCATGTAATTCATCCAATAATTCATCAATCATAGAATGGAAATTTATTCCTAATGGTGAGCTTATCGTGAGCTCCCTACAATCCGTACACATGCGCCATGATCCATCCTTCTTGTGTACCAATACCACAGACAGAAAGAACTTTGACGAGGTTGAATTATACCCGCCTCTAACATTTCTGCAATCATACGTTCAATTTCGCTCTTTTGGACATAAGGATATCTGTAAGGCCTGATGTTTGGAGGAACACTTCCTGGAATCAAATGAATAGCATGATCGTGATCACGAATAGGTGGGAGTCCTTTGGAAGTATCAAACCTTTGGAAGTATCAAACACCTTGGAATGATTGTCCAAGACTTTTTGGAGATTTAGAGAAATAGATGATTTTGATGTTGGAACTTCTAGTGAGCATAATTGTGCAATTACGCCCAGTTGTTCTTTCTTTAGAAGCTTTGTCATGAAATTAGAGCTTATTATCTTTCCTGGATTCCCTACGATACCCCATAATTCGATTTCCTTTCCTTCCGAAAAAAAATTCAAGAAAAGTTCTTGAAAATTAAAAGCTACCGTCCCCAAAGATTGTAACCATTGTACTCCTAATACAACATCAACACCTCCCATTGGGATCGAAATAATTGGACTATTCAATACATATTCCCCCATGGCTAGCTTGATATTATGGCATTTTCTAGAGCAATTTATAGTTCCTCCATTTGCAGCAATCACTTTACATTATGGTGTTGGGTATAGGAAATGATTCAATTTCTTGGTTACCTTACAATGAATAAAATTATTGGTACTACCTTAATCAATCAACACTATTATGTTTTTCTTCTTGATATGTCCTTCTATCTTGAGAGTTTGAGGAGTGGTAATTCCTACCAATGCATTACACGATATGGTCAGACTCATTTCTTCTTCTTCTAGGGCTGGTTCCTGGTGTATATCTTTCTTCTTTTTGAAGATTCTTGTTCATTTTCTTCTTCCTCTTCAAATATATGGAAGGATTTCTTCTCAACACCTTTATGACCTTTAGTGTATTTGCTATCACAACTGTAGAAAAGCCCTTTTGCTCTTTTTTTCTTCCAATTGTTGTGGTGTCAACCTTGTAGGTTGTTGAAATCTAGGAGTAGCAACACTTCCCTCTTTATAGAAGTGAGTGGTAGGCTTCCTTGTCGCCATAATTTTACATTCAATTTTTCTTTCCAACTTGAATGCCTTCTCCAACGAATCAGGTTCCAAAATGCGAACTTCATGTTGGATGTTATCCTTTAAAGTATCTATGAAGAGATCAATCCTGTGTTCCTCTAGAATATCAGTTACCCTTATATTCAATTTTTGGAAGTCCTCAATGTGCTCCCCCACTAAACCCTTTTATTTGAGATTTATCAATTGGCTAAAGAAGGTGTTGCTCTTTGTATCCTCATAATGTGTTATCATTTCCTCCGTAAAAATTGACCAAGTGACAATTTTTTTACGGGAGCAAAGCCATCGATACCATACAAATGTATTTGTTCTAAATGTAAAATTGCAATGCGTACCTTTTGTGTGTTTTGCACATTATTGAGATCAAAATATTGCTCCATTTGTAGTATCCATGTTACATGATCCTTTCCATCAAATTCCTCATATCCATTTTTGGAATATGGTGGTTCTTCCCTCCAACATTAGAGTTTATGAAATCACGATTAACATTTATTTTGTTCTTATCATCAGTTTCCTCTACTATATTTTCACCATTAGGAAACATTTCTTGTATCAAATTTGTCAAACCTTCCATGTCTGCTTTTAGATCATTCTCAATAGGGGAATTTTGAGGTCTAAAATGGGCCTCCTAAGGAAATTATAAAATAATGTTAGATTACATCATCAAATTTTAGAGGGAAAAAAAAAACTACTTTTTCAACTCGTATTTTCAACTTATGTCCTTATGGATTTACTCAAATTTCGAGCAGGAACACTCGTTGGATGCATAATTTGTTTCCTCATCCATGGAGTACCCATGTTGCATACTTTCGATGAACTTTTATACACGAAAAATGATAAATACATGAAAAGCGTGATTGCAATAACTTTTTTTGATGTATTTCTCATTTTTCATGTAGCAGGGTCCATTGAAAGTATGCAACATGGGTACTCCTTGGATGAGGAATTAGATTTGGAATCCAACGAGCACTCTCGCTCAAAATTTGAGTAAAACTTTAGGGAGATAAATTGAAAATACAAGTTGAAAAAGTAGTTTTATTATTTTATTATTTTTTAATCTTTTTACCTTTTTACCCCAATAATGGTGAATCATCCCCATGGTTGACATCATCATCTTGAATCCTATTGGTTCTTATAAAGTTTATTTTGGTTGTACATTTTCTTAGGAGGCCCATTTTATACCTCAAAAGTTCTCTAATGTCATATTTTCCATCTTAGCTTCCATGTCATCCATCTTAGATTCCATGCCAGCTTCCATGCCATCCATCTTAGCTTCCATGCCATTCTTCAAACCATCCATCTTTCCACGCCTTTCTTCAAACCATCCATCTTAGTTTCCACGCCTTTCTTCAAAACTTCCATGTCATTTTTTGTTGCTCTTTGTGAAAGCAAAATTTGTTGCACTTGCCTTTTAATTTTGATATGTCATGTTGCCATTCTTCGTCTTCATGAGTCATAGTAGAGCATTCTAAAGGCTTAATGGGTGTTGAATTCTTTTTAGGGGCCATTTTAGAATCCAATACTGATATCTATTCTACAATATGCCCTTGGAATCAATTCAACTTGATTATTCAAACAAGATTTATGCAATTCGGAAAAAAATACACACCTTTTACTTGCTTTTGAGGAGCTCTATATTGAAATTGACTTATCTCTATACTTACAGATCCTCAAAATCTGAAATTCGGCCCTGTAGTATTCCTCTGAAGCTTCTTTCAAATGCCACAGTTCTGACTTGATTTGGATTATTCAAGGAAAAGTTATGTCCAATCTCCCACAATGACCTAATTATGGATTGGTTCAGTAGAGCGAAGTTGTACGACTTGCCACGTGTCACTGTTTTCTCCTTTGGCTCTGAAATTTATAGACAGGAAACCACATTTCATGTACTTCCAGTAATTTTTTACAGAATTTCAATCCGATGCTCAGAGAGAGAGTTATGAAGAGTTTCCCCCGATCACCTCTTTGAGATGAAATTCGGGAGCCTGAAAAAGACCTAATTTCCACAAATCATATCTCTGAAAATATTGCAAACCAAGCTTTGAAATTTTGTAACGATGTTCCTTAGGCGTTCGGATATGCGCTATAAAAAATTTCAGCTTCTGAACCTTCATAGAAAAAAAGTTATAGTGAAAATTCCGTGATGACCGTTTTAAGTGAAATTCAGGAGTCTGCAAAAATCCGTAACTTCCACAGATCATATCTACGAAAATATTGTGAACCAAGCTCTGAAATTTTGCAAAGATGTTCCTCAGGATTTTAGCTTCGCACTCCAAAAATTTCAACTTCTGAAACTTTGTAGAAAAAAATTTATAGCGAAAATTCCACGATGACCTATTTGGAGCAGCGAAACCCTAGAATCCAAAGCTCTGATACCAAATGTTGTGAAACCAGCTCCAAAAATAGAAGAAAAGAGATATCAACACCTTAGAAATAAGCCACTTCGAGGTGGAAACCTCCAATACATTACATGAATGAAATTTTTTTTGATGATACAAATTACAAAACCTCCTTTCTATATATAGGAGTCCATGGGGCCACAATGTAATCCTAGTGGGACCACAATGCAATCCTAGCCGACCTAACAATAATAATTTAAGGGCACAATAATAACAATATGGGGGTTACAGGGGTATAATAATAACAATAAGGGGGTTACATTAACAACAATAAGGGACTATACTAGTAATATAGGGACCTAACAAAAACCGAGGTGGTGAACAGAATAATTGTGCATCTATTGAGAGGATATTGCAGCAAATATCCTAAGTTGTGGGATGAACAACTACATTACATTCAACACACTTACAACTAGGCAAAACAATCTTCTACACAAACATCACCTTTTGAAGTATGCTTTGGGTATTTTCCAAAATCACCATTAGACTTCATCTTTGGGAAGGATGTTGCAATTGATGGCCATAGTGATATTGAAAAGGCTCGAAAGTTCATTGAGAAAATTCAGATTATACATCAACAAGTTCAAGAAAAACTTGAGAAAAGTCAAAGAAAATACAAAGAGAGGCATGAAAAACATCGGATTGATCACAAGTTTCAAGAGGGAGATGAGGTATGGTTGCACATTAGCAAAGAAAGGATGCAAGGGGAAGGTAAAAAGCTTAAACCCATTCGCTATGGTTCATTCAAGATCATAAAGCAAGTTGGTAATAATTCATTCCAACTTGAATTGCCTTATTATATGCAAATGTATTCAGTTGTTAATGTTGAAAACTTATGTTTGTATAAGCCACCTTTGGATGATCAAGGAAGTGATGTTCAACTACCTTCTATTGAAGATTTATCTTCAGAATTTCTGGATGAGCTCAAAGAAGATACAATTCTTGACATGAGGACAAGAGCATCAAAGAGGGGAAGCATTGACTACCTTCAGGTTGGGATCAAAGGCACTAAACCAAGCAAGGAAAAATGGATGGAGGTTGGAAATGTGAGGGAGTTGTACCCTCATCTATTGAACAAGTAATCAAGTTTTTTGGGGTCCAAAAGCTTCCCAATGGGGAGGAGTGATCAGGAGTTCATAAATTTTTCTCAAAATTAAAAGTTACACGATTGGGTTGAAACTAGGATGGTTGCGTAGATCTCGCTTTCCTAATTCCGGCATTGCGAATGGTTCAAAAAACCTATGTCGTATAAGGGAGATATCACATTCTGATCGAAAAGCCAAACACGTAAAATTGCGACAGTTTGACCAAGTTTGACTGGGATGCACAATCAGCAAAAAAGGAATATTCTGAGGAATATTCCTTCCTCAGAATCAATTGTACGTTGATAAGTGTCTGATTCCTATTGGTCGAATGATTTTGTACGTTTTTTTGGAGGGCCAATAATAGGGTGCCACGTGGTGGTCTGTCCCTGTAATGGAGTGTTAAAATTTTTGTGGAGTCCGTAGGAATCGACCGCGAGACTTCCTGCCCAGCAAACACACGACATACCACCCACTCTGCACGATGTCACTTAACCAGTATAGGCATGAGGTTATATTCAAGTTTTATGGAAAATGGAGTTGGGGGTTGGGGAACCGCCGACAGTCCCAACCTGCCAGCGGTCCCCATACACTGGTCACATAAAAAATGGTTAAAACATATCTTCGCGCAGTTTATTTCTAACCACCACATCAACTCACAACTTAACTACCATTTAAATTTATAATTGTAGTTATTACCACCAAGTTTCGCTCCAAAGTTTCCGCTAACCACCAAACAAGACCGCGGGTTTTGGGGTTGGCATGTGGCAACCCCAATCTCTAACGTTTATTGCGACAGTTAATTTTGGTGGCAAGTTTGGAGCGTACCTTAAAAAATGGTGGGATTTAATATTTTAGTTCCAGTTAAGTGGAGTTCTCCACTTTTAGTGGAGTTTTTCTAGGTGAAACTGGGCAAAAGAGTAGGAGACTCAATTTTCGCCCATTCTGAGTGAATGAAGAGTCATTTTTGACTAATTGGAGCATTCTGGAGCCATTGGTGTAGAGAAAAAAACCATTAGAGCACTAGAACTACATTTACATTGGGAGCTGGACCAGTAGATGTAGCCCAGGAGGGGTGAACTGCTTCATCATGCCTGCTGTGTAAATTTCATGTGGTGACTTATTTCTCTATTTTACACTATTTTTCAGTGTTATTTAAGCTTGTTTTATGCTTATAATTCACCTAAAATCATTTAAAATTCATGGAAAAACACCTTAATCCTTAAGCAACTAATGAATTGATTATGCACATGTTTATAAACTGAAACTTAGCACAAAAAAATTAATACAATCATTTCATATCAGACAATCCCTCCAAATGGGCTATAAGCATCTCAAAACCTAGTCATCTAGGCTAGGTGAGGCTAATGGCTTCTCAAAATCAAAATATATTCAAATCCTTAAGCCAATGTACCTACAAAATGAGAAATAGATAAAAAAGAACTCAATATATATAAAAAACCCCAAAAGCCCCAAAAGCCCAACAACTATACAAAAATAAAAGGTTAGTATTTAAAAATGCAAGGGTTCATGGAAAATTGACTTCACAAATATTTACAAAATAAACTTTTCTCTCATTAGCATACTAAAAATTTATGGCACAATTAAATAAAATTGATTTCGTTAGATCAAGACTAGGATCCATACAAGGGTGTGATCCCCTCACAGTTTGTGAACTTGGAGGCCAAGGGATGGAGAAACCTATAACTAAATGCACTTTGAACGGTAGATTATTAAACAAAAGGGTTTTGATACACAAAAGAAATCTAGAGACTTGGAGATACCTGTCAGGCATACTAAACTTAGAGTGTTTACTCTAACCCAACACCTAAAGCAAGATACTTATGCTAATAGATGTTCCTACTACTGGAAATTGAAATAAAATCAACGTTATAATAGTTTAAAGCATATCAATAAATCATCCAACACATACCTCAAATTAGCAAGCGAGAGACACCTTGAATTGCACCCCAAAGGCTTTTTATTAAATGCAAAGAAATTCTAGCAAAGCCCTACCTAGTGCCTAAGATAATCATGACATCATCCAAAGATGAAATGAGGAGCTTGATAGCTCCCTTATATAGAAAATGAGAGAAGAAAACCACTCGAAGTGGAAAATAATGACTAGTTGGCTCGATCCTCATCACAATAATCTCATTCATTAATTTCATTGTGAAACTAATTCGATCTCTTGCATTGATGAATAAATTATTTTTGATATTGGTTAAAAATAGACTTTTATTCCTTAATTTTGAGGAAAAATTGAATTTCCCTTATAACCCTTTTTTCTTAGTCCAAAAAATAATATTTTGGACTTTTATCCTCAAAAACTTCCCTTTGACTTAACCACAAAGGTCCAAGGGGTCAATTTCTCTTAAAAGATCCATTTTTCGCTTGGTGGAAGACGTCCAAAATTTAATTCTTTTTTGACCCATGAATTGTTGATGGTTGTCAACTTGGAGACAATTTAGCTTCTCTCAAATTATTTTTTTGACTCAAAATTAATTAATTTTACGACTAATTATTTTATTTTATTTTATTTTTAGCTATAAAATTTAATTAAAAGACTCTAGAGGGGAATAAATATTTTTCCATCCTCCAAGTGGTTTTAAAAATAATTTAGCCATGGTGTCTAAGTATGAGTAACCATGCACCAAATTATTGTTAAACACACTTTTACATCAAAATATTACATTATCAATGCTTAGAAGGGGAAATACACATTTAACACAAACCCTCAATATTTTACGCAATTCTGCGACAAGACACATGTTATAGTATGAAAAATACATAGACTTGATAAGAACTAGGACTCACCTAAGACCTCGTCAATGAATTCCACCCTAGCTTTGGGGTATATCTGGGTAGAAAAACTCTGCCAGTTATTTGTGTTTACAAACATAGATAATTTGGGGAGGTTAAAAAACTCCCTAGGATGAATCATAGGCTTACCTAGGTGTTGTTACATGGCTTAATACTCATACTAGAATAATTTACAATATAAAAGTAGAAAATTGGGTTTACAATGATGAAACTGTAAGCTGAATGATGACAATGGCTTGAAAAATTTCGATCCACTGCTTTGTACTCTGGTTCTTGGACTGTTGACGCATGTGTGGTCATTGTAATGAAGACCCATGTATGGCGTGCTACTGATACAATTGCTTCCCAATTAAGGGTGACGTCATGTGACCGCAACATATAGGCTTCTACATAGCTCAAGTATCGAGAAAACACTTGGTCGATCCATAGTTGATATGTTGCATGAACACCATAATGACCAGGGGTGTAAACAATGAGAGGCAATTTCTATTCATGGTGTTAAGCACGAATTAAATTAGTTACATAATGATGTCAGGTATAAGGTGGCTATGTAATTTGTGGTCCTCATTGGTTGAGTTAATTGTTTAGATGATATTGAGGATGAGGGGTTGGACTATCTCAGTTGGCTTCTCCAGATAATGCACACCTCAACCGTTTTTCTAAGTAAGAGTTGTTATAAGGTTTCTTGATTTGCAATTGTTTTGTTTGATGTTGTCAGTATTATTAGTCTTAGGGCCAAAGGTGTCTCTATTCAAGTGGGTCTCTAATACCACTAATTCTAATCTTCTAAGTCGTAATTTTTCCTCCTCAATGGTAGATAGCTAAGGGGAAAACTATGAGGTTTGGCTCAATTGGTTGAGTGCCCATCATTAAAGTACCTTTCCTATTGAGAGGTCACAGGTTCAATTCTCTAGACACTATCGAGATTAGGCTCTGTGGTTTAGCTAGCAGAGAGTGATCCCTTCAGGTGGATATTCCTAGTACAAATATTTTGTGAATGTAGCGATCTCCAATATTTGGAGTCCATGAACCATAGGAAAAAATGTAGCCAAGAAGCGACTCACATGGTGGTAGGCACATATGGGTATGGCGTTCCATGAGTTTTCATTTCAAGTATTTCTCCTTCATGTACTCCAATTTCAAGTCCATGCACTATGCCCTGAGGAGGCTAGGGAACTTGGAGTAGGAAAGAGTGGGGTATCCCACCCCTACCCTGAGCTCAACAATGGACCAAAGATTTAGCGTAGATATTCTAGGCATAGAATCTACAAAACATTCAAGAATAAGTAGAGACAAAACAGGAGGAAGATATAGACGTAGATGAGGTGATGGGGAATTGAGTAGCTAATATATGCAAATAAGCGTTAAGAACACTAAATAATTCAAATAATGGATTTATACTGGTAGAAAATGATCTAGTTAGCAGAGAATTAATGGAAAGAAATGAGACCTATCAGAAAATATTGTTACAGTTAGATGAGATGCAACTTTAGGTCAAATTTGTTGACACCAATCTCAGAATATTAGTTAATAAGGCCCACGGTTTGGGCTTTGTTGAGGTTGAGCACACTCCAAGACAAACTACCAGTCCCCCATTCAACATTCCTTTAGAATGATCTCTAGCATGCACGTGTTTTCTATTTTTGTTTCTCATCACAAGAGTAGCAGTTTTGTTGTTGTCCATAAGTTTAGTATTATTTATACAGATATGGATTGTTTCTTTTTGCATGAGACTTTGATAAATAGTTACAAGATGAACATGAGACTTATTTTTTTATAGCTAGTCTAATTTCCCTGGTAGAAAACCAATAAGCTTAGTTTATGTATAATAATATTTCTTCAATATAATATAAATTCTCAGCTAACTTCCCAAAAAGAATTTTGTAATAAATATTGTGTATGTTTTTGCTCTTCATTCACAACCACTAAGATAAATTTAATCCATTGTTCATTTTCTCTACTAATATGAAATCCCTATAGTACTTGTCCTTTACTACTTTTATAGATGGAATGTTGTATAAATATTATTGACATGTAAACAAGCAAATATTGACTAGCTTGGTTTAGAACCAGCATCTCACTACATGCAAGGGTGATCCACAATTAAATTATTGCTACAAGCATATAAGACTTGCATGATAACATCAATTTGTTTGCATTGCTTCATCGATTACATCTCCATTATCCTCCCTTTTGACTAAAGTTGATTCTAATGTCTTATATACTTCTCTAGAACCTATACATATGCCCCTTTACCTCCTTTAATGTTTTATATTTCTCTCTTACAATAATATTCGATTCATATTTTTTTGTTTATGGGAGATATTCTTGATATTCTCTCATTTTTGTCAAGAAAATTAGATTTAAGTTTTCCAATGATATATATATAGTGTTCAATTTCCCTAATGCCACACTTCCATGGAGTATGATATCCGAGGCCACCTTCCCTTTTTTGTTTGCATTGTTTATATGTCACATCTATGCTAGCCTTCATTTCAACCATAGTTGAATTTATTTCGTTTATCTTCTCCAAACCCAACAAATATAACAATCTCTTCTAAACAGGAAATGATATTCATTATTTTGTTTTATCATTTATTGAAGTGGATATTGATGTGGAATATGCAGCTTGCTACAATATGCATTTAACATATTTATCTTCAATACAATCCTTTCTTGTTCTTCCATCTTGTGTATTCAATGAAAAATATTTAGGGTGGGACTTGTTAAATTATCTTCGAGGTGAAAATTAAAAACCATAAGTTGTAACCCAACAACTAAAATATTATCATCAAACATCCATAAGATTTAAAAAAAATTACAAGAAAATTTGCATTCTAAATTTTCATGTCGTTTTTATGTCCTTATCGAGACATATAGTATCAAGTTAGAACTGTTTTTCTACCCATATTGAAATAATTCCTTCTTCTTCTTATTTTCTTTGATTGTTTTATTTTTATTTTTTTAGCTTATAAATGCAATGTTAGCTTTAGGATTTATATTAGTATGTGTGGTAGTGAGATGACAACAACATTTTGTATGACTCATGCGACTTGTTAATGAAGTGATGCCAACACTTCTCCATTACCTACAATGCCTACATTAATTTGTTTGCATCAAACAAGTTATGCCTACATTAATTCAACTTGTCAAAAAATAGACTTCCAATATTTCCTTATCCCTACAAATAAATTTTGATGAATGAAGTGCTAAATGGCATGGATGCAAAAGAAGGAAGAACCTCTACTGATATGGTGGGGCAAGCAAATAGATGTCAAGAATCGATATGACCCCAAGGGGGAGCATACATAGGGATAAATGTATATATATTGGGTTGAATACATATGTAATAGAGGTCAGCCTAATAAAAGGCTCACACATGCAATGAGTGAGAATATGTACAATAAAGTCAATATAGTCATTGTTCAAATAAACATATGGATATATAAATGTATTGGGGCATTTGGAGGAGGTTCTTCTATTCTTCAAGGAGTTATTATTCTAATAATTATTTATATATCTAATATATAAATAATTATTAGGTTCTATATTATTATCTAATATATTATAAATAATTCTATACATTGATGTGTTATTAACATTAATATTCTAATTCTTTTCATTATTCTAATATATATATTATTTATTAATTCTAATACATTAATTAACTAATACTCATTATATTAATTAATTAATTCTATTATATTAATTAACTATTTTAACTTTTTTAATTAATTAATCCCATATATTAATTAATCAATTTCCTTACATAATTATATCCTCGCATCATTATATCCTATTATATTAATTTGAATATATTAATTATTCAAATTACTCTTAGGTTTTGGTTTTTAGGTTTTCACTTCCGATCAACTTATTTTCTTCCTTTTCCTTTTTATATATTTATACATTTCCATCTCTCCTCTTTCTCTCATCACTTACTCTTGATGATGGGTCCCGACCTAGACTTTAAATATTGATTAAAAATGTTAAATGTGGATAAAAATCCAAAAACAAATTCTTCAAAATTTGACAACCACAAAAACTTACAAATAAGTATTGGTTTCTTATCATTTTTAAGGCACAAGAATCATAACATTTTTTAGAAAACAATATATTAAATTTGTTTAAAACTATACATGGATATTTTTATTTTAAGCTATACTAATCGCCATGAGTTAGATATACCATGGTGTTGCAAACATTGTAAATATTTTTTACTTTTGGAGTTAATAAAATAATGATAACCAAGACTAGTAGACTTAAGCACCTTAGGGGTTTTGATACCACAAGTGATGAAAGGGAAGACGTTCTAAGGGATTTATTTATTGTTCCTCTTTCTACTCTACCTTATCATCTTCATCTTATTTAAGTCATGAATAATAGAGAAAACCAATTCCTATAATTATTTCATCACTCTTATAATTTAACGAGGTGTTTCCCCTACATTCTTGGAACAAGAAGAAGTAGTCGAGGGAACTTATTGTTAGAGGGAATGCATGAAAAATTTTGAATAGGAAGAAAGAGGCTTAGAAAATGGGAAGAAAGGACAATTTTTAGAGAATAGAAGGATAGAAAGTAAAGTGACATGAATATATAGTTCAAACTAGCCATGAAAATGGGTGAATATAACTATTGAAAGGGCTAGGAAACCATAAAAATTTGCAAGAATTTTTGTGAAATCAATTGGAACTTTCTATATCTTCAACAAAAAGCAAAAGAAGAAGATACTTTTGAGGGACTGAGATGCAAATAAGGAATTTCTCTTATGTTGTGAGAGTCTAGTAATGTGGTTGCCTGTAGCTACTCTATCCTTTGTATTACTTGGTAGTGGAAGTTACTTGATTGAACTCTTTATAGACTAAACTCAAAACCTTTGTTCATACTTCACCCTGCTAGTATCATAGCATGGATGGGGGGTGGATTTATATAAGAAAACTACCTACAATTCAATGAAAATCACTTGGTTTGCTTAGTTTTGTTGGCTATTTTATTTGTATTCAGATAGTCTTCTATCTTTATTTTGCAAACTACTTATGTAATTTTACTTGGGAAATTATTCTAATTTATGGTTAATGGATAAATTACAGAGATATGTGTTAAATTCAGTGTGTTTGTTACTAATATATGGCTACATGTTTTTTTTATGATGTTTAGGATAGGTGCCAAAGCTTACTCGTAAAACATGTCTTCACTATGATAAATATTTTACTTATGCTCAAAAACTTTGTATATAAAAAATATTTGTTTAAAGTTAAAATAAATGATGAAAGTCACTAAAATTTTTTAGTTTGTTGATTTTTGGTAACATCGAAAGTGCTCTAAGCCCCAAATTTGTGGAGAGGCTTAGACATGGGTATTCTAAAGAACCCATAAACAGTTTGTGAAAATTCCAATCAGATCATGTTTTATTAAAATAGTTAATTATTTTAATGGAGACCATAAGTCTAACTTAGGGAATTAAATAATTAAAGGGCATTAATAAAACAAAGTGTGAATGATCTAGAAAAATCAAATATCAAGTCTAATATAATCTTAGCCGTTGATTAGAGATATAATCTTGGCTGTTTATTTCTCAACGAGAATACTATAAGGAAGTCTTGAGGACCATTTGGAAAGATACATGGAGTGAATCTTGAGATCAAATTCTTTTGACGGAGCAAGTGCTCAGACGAAGATCAAATCTAAGTGATTTAGTGCAGTGAGGGGTAGAGATAGCATCCAGAGAGATATTTTATTAGCTATAAAATCATTAACAGAGAGATGTCCAGCAAAGCTAATCAGGCCGACGAAGATCCATCACAGAGCCACGCAGGGTTACAGAGAGGTTGCACAGTAGCTTAGAGGGTTTCCAAGATTTAGCTGTGGGACCAGATCCAGAAGCCAGAAGTTGGGGTGTGAGACCAAGAGGCCCATATTTGATATTCTAGGAGTCAGATCAATACTTTTCTAGGGTAGCACAGTGCCTAGCGGAGGTGACACAGGTCCTATGTAGTGACTGCGCAGAGGCTATGCAAAGACCTCCAGAGGTAGCTTTTCTAATGACCAGATCAGTCGTATTTTCCAGTGATTGAGTGAGGTATTATCACAATTATTTCTGCCAGTATTTCTCTATGTAACTGAATAACCCTTGAGGTATTCAAATATGTATTCAGAAGTTGCTACTACTTAATAATACAAACCCTCAGATCTGTTGCACCAGTTTTTCCGCATTGGGTTTTTCCGGGGACTTAGCCCAAAATAAAGGTATCCTATGTGTGATTGATTTCTTGCTTATTTTCTTTGTTTCAGAATCATATTTAATTAAGTGATGGTTACTTCAGTAGTTACTTCAATAATTTATATCTGAATTAATTATGTAAATACAACTTACATAATAGGAGAAGTAAATAATATAGTTACAGTAGGATTCCTTAGATTGTCAGATCTAGGATTATTCACATGGTATTAGAGCATTTGATGTGAAACAGGAAGAGCAGATCTAACTTTGAAGAGAAGGCCAAATTGTTGTAGTAGCAACAGAGCGAATCCCCAAGGGAATTGTGTAGTTCTAGCTAGTAGGGCTAATTTTTCGAGGTTGTCTTTCTCTGAGTGAGTCGACAGAGAGGCAAGACTTCCGATTCAAGATTTTTCAGAGGTAGAGGGAGCAATGCAAAGCCTTCACGTAGAGCCATAGGGACGTATTTTTTTTGCAGGTAGTTTTCAGGCAGAGAAGCGTCAAAATAAAGAAAAAATCCCATAATGGGGAATTATTTCTTAGTGATTTCCTAGCCAAGGAATTCAAAAATTTTCCAGGATATGAGCAGCAGATCCGAGAAGTGGATCTACGAGCTCCAGAAGGAGTGCGTAAGCCTACCTAGGCTGCGCATAGGGGGAGAAAGAGGAAGCATTTTGAAAATGTTCAGTTGAGATGGCAGCTTATGGTCTTAGAGATCAGGATAGGTTGGAGGGTTTTTCCAACTTTGTAATCTGGAAGGAAAGGATTCAATTCCTTCTCGATGAATATGATCTCAAGACGTTTGTGGTGAATGTGGTTGTTGTACCTTTAGATCTGGATCAAATTAAGAAGTACCTGTCCGATATAAAAAAGTCCAAGATGATAATCCTAGATGGTGTCAAGGATCACATAGTCTCTCAGGTAGCTGGAAAGAACACCGCCAGGGAGATGTGGGAGGCCTTGTCCTTGCTGTACAAAGGAAATTTCGAGTAGCGAAATATGTACTTGGAGAAGAAGCTTCGGTTGGTCCACATGCAGAAGGGGGAGCACATTTCTCCATTCCTTACAAGGCTTCAGGAGATTCGAGATTAGTTGGAAGTCATGGGATCCACCCCATCTTCGGTAAATATGGTGAGGCTAGCCCTTAACACAGTCACGGGGGAGTGGAAATTTTTTATCCAAAGAATTTTGGGTAGGGCTACACCTCCTAGTTTGGATCAGATGTGGTCAACACTTCAAGAGGAAGAGTTGAGGAGATATCTAGTCAAGTGGAATCTTGACGGTAGCAACGGAAGTGGATCTAATAATCTGGATGATCAGAAGTTCATAAATTTTGCTCAAAATTAAAAGTTACAGGATTGGGTTGAAACTAGGATGTTTGCATAGATCTCGTCTTCCTGATTCTGGCACTATGAACGGTTCGAAAAATCGATGTCGTATAAGGAATATATCGCGTTCTGATCAAAATACCAAACAGGTAAAAATTGCGACAGTTTGATCAAGTTTGACTGGGATGCACAGTCAGCAAAAAGGGTATGTTCCGAGGAATATTCCTTCCTTAGAATCAATTGCAGGTTGAAAAATGTTCGATTTCTATTGGTTTGATAGCTATGAAGAACCAATCATAGGGTGACACGTGGCCAACCTTGAGGCTGCCATGTGTCCCCGAGACTGCATTGTAAAAGTTTATGAGGGTCCACAGGAATCGACCGCAGGATCTCCTACCCAGCACACGCACGCCTTACCACCCACGCTACATGTGTTACACTGAAATTTGTCACCATTAAATTTTAGTACTCCCTTAGAAGTCTATAATATCGAAAGTTCCTAAAGTCAAGCCTTGAAACTAAGAGAAAAGCTCATAAAAGCCTTAAATCTCTAGTACCACACTTTCTCTTAATATTGCATGCGGTCATGCACCTTTTGGCTATAAATCATGCGTAGCCAAACACACTTTCTATTTATTAAAAGTGTAGACCCCTGTAAAAGATAAGAAAAGGTGCAAGTAAAATCTAGAAGCCCAGTTTAAGTCATTTTTGGAAGCTTCTAGAAACATTCCTGCGGTGGAAAGTCCGCTCCTTCCATGTTCATGCATCCCATCCAATGAGGAGCTAACCCCTTGATGTAAAGAACTAATCCCTTTGAAGGAGGATTCTATCCCTTCTTGTATGGAGCTGTAACCTCCTCTCTTCCACTATAAAAAGAGGCATAAGGTAGCCTCAAAGGGTTACAATTGATGAGTTGAAGTTTTTAGTATTATTGGAGTCGAATTATTGTTGAAACTCAGACCCTTTTAGCTGATATTTTATGTGGGAAGGATTACATACCTGTATGTATCTCAGTTGGAAGAGTGCGAGGCTTGTCAGAGTAAAGGAAACGCCTGTTCCGGACCCCAGGAAGACCTGTACAACATCAAGGCGGACACGGTTGTAAGGCTCTTCTTATTTAAGTTAATACAAATAAGTCCGTTTTTCTCAATAAGCTATCAATTGATTGGTTTATTTTATGGATTCCTTGATAACCATAATAGATATGATTTATGAATATATGCTATGCATGTGCTATTTGATGTTTGCTTGTTTGTGATTGCAGATCTTCGAAGGCAACTCTTTCGGGCGACTGAAGGACTACTACTACGAACAGGCATTGGATCAAAGGTAGGATCATTAAGCCTTTATAACATTTAATTATGAATCGCAATATATCTAGAGAAAGATAGATTTAGTTGTCTGTTTGTTGCTAGCTATCCGTAGGACACTTGGGAGGTCTGTCTTGTCCGCAAGAACGACTTATCTATCCAACAAAATGGCGACTCCACTGGGGAAATAAATCTTGAGCTTTGATTTCTTTTATTTTTGACAGGTGAATTTTTTTTTTTGAGTTTGATTCATTTATACTGGCTTGGGTAGTTTATCCCTATAGAATCCTTGAGAAATGATTGAGAATTTTTTTTTTTCTTTAGTTTTCTTGTGTTTTCTCTTTTCCTTTAGAGACAGTGCGGGCAATTCCGCAATTTTCCTGTACCCACAGTGCGGGACCGCACTGTTTTGCACTAAATCCTGCGGACCCTGTCAAAATTTTTGAAAAATCTTAAAATATTCTTTTCTGGATTAGTTTTTTAGATTCTCAGTTATTACCTAGACCTGTATCATTTGTCAAAAAGCCTTGGTTAAGAGTTTATTTTAGCATTTTTAATTTGAATGATCTTCTAAAAGATCTGCATGGTATAATGATTTTTGCTTTGTCTTCTATCCTGCTCAAAGATTAGAAACCTTCGTATGCCTTTAGATCAATGGTATTTCCTTGCTTTCATGCTGAGTCTGACATCATAAAAGAAATTGTTTTATGAGATTTATATCCCATTTTTCTCATTTGCAAATCTTTATAAAACTTTTGTTAATAAGTTTGGAATTTCACTTAAAAAAAAACAAAATTGGATGTTTTTTCGAGTTCTTTCTGATTCAAGCAAATAATTTCTTAGTTAGATTACAAGCTAAGTAAGACATCCTCAAAATATTTGAAGTTTTAATTCAGATTTAGTCTTAGAGTTTTTAGATCTCAAAAATAGTGTTTTTAGTTTTGAGTGTTATTTCTAGAAATTGTTGTGTCTTTTGAAGAAAACTTCGTTTGTAGTTACGATCTTGAATAAAGGGATTTCTTGTTGAGCAATAGATCATTTTGAGTTCTCGTTGAAATTATATTTCTTTTCATTTATTCTTGTTTGAAGGAAAGATATGTTTTTAAAATATTGCATTTCTCAACTCTTCCTTTAGATAGAATTCATTGAAAGAAAATAGATTGTTTCTCATAGTAGATGCATTTTTTAGTATGTTTTGAGTCATGTCACTACATATCATCAATTCACTTTTGCACCTATTTTCCTAAGAAATATATTTTTAAAATCAATGCTTAAATTAAAATCAATTTAGTAATTTTCAATATTTCTAGGGCTCTTTTCACCAATATAGCTTAGGCTAGTGTCTTGGAGTAGGGAGTAATTAACTCTCCAAGACAATTAAAACAAACAAGTAGTTGATCTTGCGGTAGGAAAAAATCCAATAGTCGCTTGTATGCTTTGGGAAGCTCCTCTTAAAGGAGTTACGAGGTCATATCTGAACCAGTGGGATAATAAATTCTATCTCATTGGGAATGATAGAAGATATGTGCGTATTAACAATGGTAAACCTTGGATAGACCATTGTCGAGGAGCCTGGGGTCACTTGTCGGTATACCTTGGATTATGTCAAGGAGCCTTCAAGGGGATTGAGCTTTGTTACTCTACCCTTGTGCGTATGTCAGACCGTAGACTGTTCCCCCAGGTATATTAGTTCCTGTTGGTAACCATAGTGACCATAATATTACGGTTTTTTCCTGAGGTGATGGTGGAGGAAAGATCCCACTGTACCTGGAGAAGACGTCACTAGACTCACTTGGACTCTCCGGAGGGTTATCTTCACTCGAGATGGTTTAAGTGGAGAAACTTGCACCGGTTTGTTTCATTAAGCAGGTTGTCGGGGTAACTGTTCCAATCACCCTTTCTACATTAAATACTACGATGTTGGATTTCATCACCAACGAGTGTTTTTAGTGTGGGAAGTTACTGTTTGTGTGTGGATTGATCTCCTATATTTTTAGGCATGTGATTCATTTGTTTGTTTTCTTAGTGACTCTAGGAGTTTTCATTGAAATTTTATTTGATTGAGTGTGATTAATAATTTTTAATCGTGGTTGAATTACCAAGACAATTGCGCAGACTTCAGGGGAAGCCCCCTGAGTATACACCAAGCCAACTTGAAGGGCTGTGAGCTCTAGTATCGCCTAGTGACATTAGAATTAGATCAATAGAAGTAGGAGAGTCATCTATAGTTGTTCATCCTGATTTTCAATTACAAACAACAGAGCATATTAACGAGCCAATTTCAGTTTCCGAAATTACTGGTAGTATTTATCCTTCCAGTGAATTAGCTGAAGAACCTGAAATTTCTGAGCCTGACACTGAACCTACTGTTTTGGAACCATATTCAAGATTTTTTACTCCAACTTCTAGTGATTCTGGTTCACCTAGGGTAAGACATATCATTACTGAAAATCTTCCTCCTGACCTCATATCTATTGAAGAACTTGTCAGTCCAGACGAAGACGTAACTCTTCCGAAAACCAACAGACTTTGAATATTAGGGATCGCGAATCAATATTCTACAGTAATTTTTGAAGTGACGCTTGGTATTTATCATTGAAAGATTTTTTAGAAAACCCAGGTCTTAGTTTTTCACCACCCCGAATTCCTTTTCATCCTACACCTAGAGGTTATTATCCTTCATCAATCATGTCAAGTGAGTCATCTATTTTTTCCCAATCACCGGAAACATTTTTATACGGTGGTCCTTTTGTTCCTTCGGGGTACCAGTCACTCTCTGGTACTTTCTCAGGAGCAACTCCTCGACCAACTGAACAAGTGTTATCAACTGGTATAAATGGAGCTAAAACTGAAATGTTGAACGCAAAGAAAATTTTTATGATGTCTGGTAATATTCCAAATCCTCAACCTCAAGGTAGTCATTTACCACCTGGGGGGAAACCTCAAGGTAGTCAGTTACTGCCTGGAGGGAAACCTCAAGGTAGTCAGTTACCGCCTGGAGGAAAACCTCAAGATAGTCAGTTACCGCCTGGGGGGCAACCTCATGGTAATTTTTTATTAGGACAAACTGTAGGACAATATTATTTACCTGGAGAACAACCTCAAGGACAGTACATACCTCAAGGTTATCAACCTCAAGGACAGTACATACCCCAAGGTCAACCCTAAACTCAGTATATTCCTCAGGGTCCTTATCAACCCCAGATTCAGTACGTGCCTCAAGGTTATCAACCTCAAGGTCAATACCCAACTCAAGGTTTCCAACCACCTTCCGGTCAATAATTTTTACAAGGAGCTGGAAATTTACCACTTAATTATCAACCCTACATTCAACTAGGCTATGGTCCTTCATATACACAACCTTCTATGGGTCAATACCCCGGAATGAATATGGTGTGGAATCCATCTCAAATTCAATAGACTATGCAACCTAATGTGCAGTTACCTAATCAACCTGGACAACCTTTGGTTTCTGGTCAAACCCAACAACTTTTCCAGCCTACTGTTCAAGTCCCTGCACCTGGTTATGTTCAACAGCCTGGGCCTAGTACACCTCAGACTCCACCTCAAACTGCTGCAACTACTACAACTTCTGTTCAACCTACAACACCTGTTTCTAGAGTAACTATAGCTCCGGTTTCTTCTATCCCTGCATCAGTGAAAATTCCTCAAGCATCCATGCCACAATCGGGACCTACAAGTCAGAATACGGCCCAGATGCCTACAGGACAAGCTGGTACCAGTACGATTGTATCTATTCAACCACAGTTTACTTATCAACCGTACCAGGGACAATATCAATTTAGTTAGACTATACAAAATCCAACGTATCAGTATCAGCCGTACCTTGGGTATTATTATCAAATACCTCAACAACCCCAGTATGGTCTGGTTAATCCTGGTTACCCATGAGGTTACACGATTCAAAATGCACATCCAATTCCAGGCTATCCTGGATATCTTCCTCCTGGCACTGGTTTGATCACACAAGGTTATAAAGACCCTAGTCATCGGTTACCATTCATAGCAACTTTAGATTTACCAAATCTATCGCACCTTACGAATGATCCTATTTTTTATCTTCCATATTGGTCGCCGATGCCTAACAAGTTTCCCAGTGATATTCTGAAATTTGAAGGTAAGTCAGGAGAGGACCCATCTAATCACGTTATAACTTATCACCTCTGGTGCACATCCAATTCACTAGTCGATGATTCAATTCGATTACGTCTTTTTCAGAGAACTCTCATTGGTCTAGCTGCCAAATAGTACATTGAGTTACCACGCGACTGTTTTAATAATTTTAACGCGCTAGCTACTGCTTTCTTAACCCATTTTCAGTTGCCTGTCAGATGCGACAATGGCACAGAATTTCTGACTTCATTGAAACAGTCTACGTCTACGTACATATCTGATCATATTCCTGAATGGAGACGTAGGAGGTGTTTAGTAAAGTCTTCATTCCTGATCAAATTTTGGCTGAATGGTTTATTAAATCATTATTTCCCAAAATTGCTGAAGATGTGGCCAAAGGAGGCGTTCTTATAGAAGAGAAAGTCATTGCTCAAGCTCAGTACCTTGACCTTGTATATACTCAGTCAGGTACTCTGTATGATAAAATCCCTGATTTACCAAGACCTGGTCAGTTAACTGCAACTCCTTCTGGCTCTCATGCCGCTGATGGTGTAATTGGTTCTATTAGTATTGGTAACAGTAAGAAGAAGTATTCCAAGACCACTTCTCCTATTATCACTTTACCCGATTCACCCAAAGGAGATTCTTCCTAAGAAACTTTCGTCGATATTCACATTGTAGAGTCATCTACAACCAAATCTAAAACCAGTGGTAAGAAGAAAGGTAAGAATAAAAAGAAAAAATCTTCAAAAGAGAAAAATGATACAGCTGAACCAACTGACGAAAAATGTAAACCTCGATATCCTTGTCTCATCTGTGACCAGGATCATTTCACGAAAGAGTGCCCGCATAGGGCTGAGGTATCAAAATTCGTTAAGGGTTCGCCAATACCTATTGTCTTGAAGGATCCCTTTCCCACTTAAGATAGTAACATGGTTGGATCTTCCTCCTATCCAGTTGAGGATATTTTCATGGTTGTGACGCGATCACAAGATTATGGTAGTAAAAATACTGGTAAAGAAGCAGAAACATCCAATTCTGCATCGACTACATCTCCCTCAGTTTCTAATCCATAACAGATCGAGAAACAAAATCCTGACTTAGTGATTAAACTGCCTGCAAAATGTGTACTTCGTAAATCAAATTTCAATCCACATGCGAGAACTACTCAGAATTACAATATTGTTGAAGATTTGGCAATTTCCCCTTCAGCAATGTCGGCTTTGGAAATATTGCAATCATGCCCAGCCTAAATAAAATTGCTTTTGTCAGCCTTAGGAGCTATAGATCTCTAGGATTCGAACCTCATGATCTTTTATTTAGAGAATTTTACACCCCGCCTACCCCATCAAATGGCTTTTCAGATTCCATTAATAGTAAAAAACAAGCGAATTTTTCGTACTATTGTTGATGAAGGGGCTTCTACGTGTATTGTGTTGATAAAATGTTGGAAATCACTTGGTTCTCCAATAATTAACCAATCACCAAATATTCTCAAAGCTTTCGACGGAAGAGGTTTTCAGCCATATGGTATTTTACAAGATCTACCAATAGAGGTCGAAGGCAAAATGGTTAATCTGGTTCGCAGTTGGTCTTACACTATGACTGTTGTTGTATCATCGATATTTCGTCTCATCATGTTTCCACATAAAGGAAATATTGTTAAGATAGATCAGCTCTCATATTATTCGTTTGACCCAGCCTCTACTGATAGCATCCAACATATCGGAAAATCGACTATCCCTTATAAGGATGTTGGAGTAGGTTTGATTAAAGATTCGGCTTTGCTGGGA
Source organism: Pinus albicaulis (assembly GCA_034641835.2). Lineage (NCBI taxonomy): Eukaryota > Viridiplantae > Streptophyta > Pinopsida > Pinales > Pinaceae > Pinus > Pinus albicaulis. The sequence continues at coordinate 111,782,366 of CM076573.1, read as the reverse complement.
GCTTTTTCCCTGCCTCCTCTGAACATACAATCTCCTATTGCTAATATCAATATGATTACATCAAGTACTATGTCCTTTGATGATCCTTGGATAGTACCTTCAGAATCAGAATTGGATTCATTCAATGGCCCGATGCCTTTGAGTCCTTTTGAGTTAACATATCAAAATGTATAGTCATTTTCTAATACTCCTTCAACTGAGACTGATCCAGTGAATGTGATCAGTCAGGAATCATTTTCAATATTGAGCTTAGCTTCGACACCAATTCTGAATCCTTCTCAACAAGTATTCAATATTGATGAACATATTCATGAATTCTTGTCGGCAGATGAGTTACCATGGGAAGATCTTCATCATAGGTCTTCATTTTTACCTGATCTCGATCATTTTGAAAATTATTTTTCCTCCATTTTTACCACTGATTACGTCAAAGAACCTCAGAATCCTTTCTCACAGATCGATTCTGAATTGAATTTAGAAAATATTTTTGCAATTGTTCCTCTTGACATTTCAGTAAAACCAGGAATTGTTGAAAACATTCATATAGGTGCTTCTTGTACGCCAGATGAAATCCAAGCATATAAAGCCCTATTTCAGGAATTCCGTGACATTTTTTGCTAGTCATATGAAGAAATTCCAGGAATCGATCCGTCAATTATTGTTCATGAAATTAAGACATACCCAGATGCTAAACTCGTTAGACAAAGATTACGTGAGATACATCCGAGAAAAGCTGCTGCTATTAAAGCCGAAGTTGAAAAATTACTTCGTGCAGGTTTTATATATCCGATCCCGTTAACAGACTGGGTATCTAATATTTTTCCGGTCAATAAAAAACAAGGAACAATAAGAGTATGTATCGACTATAGGGATATAAATCGAGCTTGTCTAAAAGACAATTATCCAACCCCTTACATCGATCAAATTATCGACGATTGTGCTGGAAGTGAAATGTTCTCGTTCATGGATGGATTTTTCGGCTACAATCAGATAAACATACTCCCTACAAATCAACCTAAAACAACTTTCATTTGTGCATGGGGGACTTTTTCTTATCGTAAACTACCTTTTGGCCTTAAGAATGCTGGCACCACTTTTCAAAGGGGCATGTCTTATGCATTTCATGACATTAAGCACATTTTGCAGCCCTACCTCGATGATTTACCTGCTCATTCTTCGCATAGAGCATATCATATTACTCATTTACGAGCCATATTTATATGATGTAGGCATTATAAGATTCGCTTGAATCCTCACAAATGTGTTTTCTGTGTACAATCTAGACGATTTTTGGGATTTATTGTCTCAAAGGCAGGCATTCGTGTTGATCCATCGAAGGTTGAGGTAATCATCAATTTACCTCCTCCTTCTACTCTTTGCCAACTCCAAAGTTTGCAAGGGAAAGAAAACTTTCTACGTCGATTCATTCCTAACCACGCCGAGTTAACGAAAGGTTTCACTAGGTTGTTGAAACAGAATATTCCTTTCTTTTGGGATGAGGTAGCTGATAGATATTTTGATGCTTTGAAAAACGCGTTGACCCATGCACCGTTACTGCATCCTCCCAACTACAACCAAGATTAATTTTTGTACCTCACCGCTTGCGATTCCACGATAGGGATGGTTTTAGTTCAAGAAGATGAATTCCATAGTGAACATGTGATTTACTATCTTAGTCAGAACTTGCATCTGATTGAAATCAAATACTCACATGTGGAAAAATTGGCCTTGGCAGCTGTTCAAGCTGTCTAACATTTTCGTCACTACATACTTTTATGAAAAATGACAGTGATCTCTAATTGTAACCCTATGATGTACATATTGACCAAACAATTGCTAGGGGGCAAATACTCCAAATGGATTGTTATCTTGCAGGATTTTGATTTGGAGTTTGAAAAGTCCAAATCCAAGAAATCATTGATATTTGCTGAACATATGTGTGATTTCCCACGTACTGATACAGAAACTGTGGCGGAGCAACCAATCGCGGATGAATCCTTGTTTCTCATTATTACCATTGATCCTTGGTATGGAGATATTATTTTTTATCTTCAGACCCAATATTTTCGGCCTGAGCTTTCACAGTCGCAACGACGTATAATACGTTTCCAGTCTCAACAATATCATATTGTTGGCGACACACTATATAGTCGTGGTGCGGACTTAGTTTTTAGATGTTGTTTAACCCATGAGGAAGCTGAAAAGGTTTTAAATGACTGTCACTCCAGAGCATCTGGCAGTCATATGTCTGGGTACGCCACAACCCAAAAGATATTGTGCGCAGGTTATTTTTGGTCTTCCATGTTTAAATATTGTATTTACGCGGTCCGAAAATGTCATAATTGTCAAATATTCGATCGAAAAATGCATGCACCACCTGCTCCTCTTCACCCTATAATTGCTGTCGGTCCTTTTGCAAAATGGGGCATTGACTTCATTACATGTAACCCTCACTCGGCCGGGGGGCATGGGTATATTATTCTAGCAGTAGATTATTTTACGAAATGGGCCGAGGCGATGCCTACATTTGCAGCAGGTGGAAAAAATGCAGCTACTTTCATATTCAATCATGTGATTGCTCATTTCGGTGTACCCCAAGCGATAATTACTGATCACGAGAGCCATTTTCAGAATATCATGATGACCGAGTTAACAGACCAACTTGGCTTGTGCCATGACAGTTCTACACCATATTATCCGCAGGCCAATGGTTTAGTTGAAGCGATTAATAAATTTTTAGTCACCATGATCAAATGAATGATTGGAATTCATAAGTCGAATTGGCATACCATGCTCTTTTCAGCACTTTGGGCATATTGAACCTCAGCAAAAACATTGACAGGTTTTACCCCTTTTCAACTGGTTTACAGTTTAGAATCTGTATTACCCATTGAATGTGAGATACCGTCACTCCAACTAGCCATAGTTACTACCAAACACTTCTGAAGAGGAGAAACATCTTTTATACTTGGCTCAATTAGATGAGAATCAACACACTGCTGCATTAGCTACCGAGACTCATGCGAAAAGAATGAAAGCTCAGTATGATAGAAGTGTTACCCCTCGTAATTTTTCAGAAGGAGACCTAGTTTTGATTTATGATCAAGCCAACGATAAGCTAGGGGATGGGAAATTTGAACCCATGTGGCACAACCCTTATATTGTCAAGCAACAGCTTGCAAAAGGGGCCTATGAATTGATTGATTTTGACAGGGTCTCTTTAGGTAAACCCAGAAATGGACTTTACCTGAAGAGATATTACGCTTGATTTTGTGTGGAGACCTTCTCTGTATATTATTTACTTTTTAGCTGGTGTGCTATAGATTAGAAATGTGTGCCTAGCTTAAGTGTGCTCTTACTATTATTCCTGCTTATCTGGATACTTTTATCACAGATGTCGATGTCCTTTCAAACATATATTGGTTTTGCTGATGGCGCTTGTCATAGTACATGGAACATCTCTTCCGCAGCTTGGGTTATTTACTCACCCACTGACGAGTTAGTATCGATGCATGGGGTAATTCTCGGTCAAACGACGAACAATATTGTCAAATATAGTGCAGTTATTGAATTATTATCAGAATCCATTTCATTTGGAATTCGGAGTTTGATCGTTAAGTTAGATTCTAAACTCATTGTATTACAATTAAATCGAGTATATGCCATTATAAGTCCAGTATTATTAAGATTATTTTTAAGGGTTCGTCTTTTGGAACGAGAGTTCGATTATATTGAGTATCAACACATTCCAAGAAGTTTAAATACATTAGCAGATGCAATTTCTTCTAGTATTATAAAGAAACATTTTCAATAAACAGTAATAATCAACATTCGATAAACATGATTGGACAGGTAACTGGAAATAATAGTATATCATAGTATAAATGTAGTGCTCAAAAAATAGTACATCGTCTTTGATCATAGGCTCAAAACACCTTATGATCAGAAAAAAGTGATACAAAAAATGAGTCTACAAGTCAATCATCCACTATCCGTGGTGATGATCACGATAATACACCATTGCTCGTGCCACCCTAGTAAAAAATCTCCTGAATGGTCCAGGAACACCTATGACATATCTCTGTAGACGGAGCGGGATATCATCTATGGTGGTCTCAAGAATATCTACAGTGAGCCGCTCCAAATGGTGCTCTAAATCAGTTAGGATCTCTGCAGTCTGATCCTATGGGGGTGGTGGTGGTGTTGCTGCATCCCTTTGCCTCCGATCAAAGGGGTGGAGAATGGCTGGTCGACTCGGACCCACATCTGCATTTGAAATTTTTGTTATCAGTTTTGGACGATTTAAAAACAAAATAAAAATTAAAAATTAGAAATGTCAAAAAATATTTTTTACTTGACTCGTCCCACTGAGTTCCTGGAGGAAGGGGCATCTCCCGGTCGCCACGAAAGTCCATGCAAGCATAAGGAAAATCCTCTATAACAAAAAGTTGGCGTTCTAGCCAACGAAAATATGTAGAGGTAAATCACACAATCTCCCCACCCTCACTGTGGTGGGCATCAAAGGAACCCAACAAACCATCCTAGGCTCTCGAGGCCAACCGAAATCAAAAGGAATATGCTGCCTGCGGGGCTAACATGGGGATCCTCTCTAGAGCAAAGGTGACTACAATGGACCCATATCCAAAGTTGTTTAGCTTCCCATTCTTTGCTCTGGTAAGTCAGCCTTTCACATTTTCCAACACTGCCTCGCACCAGTTGAATATGGTGCCTCGAAAGCAATCTACTGCTATGCGCATCTGAGATCCGGTGGTTACATGCAAAGCTGCACTTCCGCACAACTTGACAACAGTAAAAGCGATCACTTTTAGCTCTGGATGGATGATAGTTTTTATGTCAATCCGTTTGTCCCGGGGATTGGCTTCATCATTACAGAACTCTAATTGTAGGCTGGCAACAGACTGGCCACCTGGCCTAGCCCCAAATAGAGATAGTGGTTCGCCTCTCCTGGACAAACCAGTCAAAAAATAGATGTCTTCTAGCTCAATATCGATCCGGTGACCTCTGATCACGAAACACTGGTCCTAAAAATCCCATTTACTCACCAGTGAAGTAAGAAGAACCACTTGAGCTCTCATGCCACTGATAGCCCAAAATTTGTAAAGCCCGCATGCTCTTAAAGCTTGCAAAGTAGGTTGATGAATTATTGCTGCTTGATCTACCTCTTTGTGCTCTCGTTCTCGCCAAATGAGCATTGTAGATATCCTACAATCAGTAAAATGAAGCATTAGAATCATTTTGAAGCAAAAATTTGGGTAATCTAGGAAGAAAATATGTTTTTAAATTTGTTACGACGCCTCCACACTTTACACTCAGGGACAATGCGTAGATACGCAGGGCCCTGTGTTAAAAGTGCGGGGACCCAAAATTTTTCTTTGTAGAAAAATGTCGGGGTTCGCAGGTTCCCAATGTCTTACCTGCGGACCCTCGAGGGCGGATTTTTCAACCTATTTTCCTCCCAAAAATGAAATTCTGACCCTAAATTAAAAAATTTAACAGATGAAAAGTAAGATAAGGAGGTTGTGGATTACATGAAACAGACGGTTTTCAATTCCGAAGGTCGGTTTTCCCAGAATATTCTCCAAAGAATTTTTTGCCCAGAGCTCTAAAAACTTCACTCCAAACTCAAATAGTAAAAATGAACTTGAAAAACTCCTTTTTATAAGTTTTTTCGAATAGATGAATTTTAAATTTGTTTATTTTTCACTTTAAAAAGTTGGTTTTTCAAACTATTTTTTATTATTGAAATAGGTATTTTTAATTTTTTGAGTTTTTGTGCAGAATAACGGATTTTTCAGGAAAAATAGTCATTTTTGACGAAGAGTAAACTTTTATCACTTTTTTGGGCTCTTTAAATTTTACGAAAAAGTGAAACCATGGAGTCCTCTTTTAAGCTCTTTTCAGACTCTCTAAAAATGAAAAGATCGCCGAGTACTTGACTATTCGAACTCGTTAAAATAAATGAACGATCATCCCTTCAGTATAAGTTTACCCATTTTCCGGACTGAAATGGACTATTTATGAAAAAGGTATACGTTGACTAATCATGGTTAATAGAGTTCTCTCTTGTATTATTTTATCCTTTTTCGGGCCTGAGAGACTAAATTTACGAAAAAGAACACCCATGGAGTTTTCTTAAGTTTTTATTCTGACTCCCTAAAAATGAAAAACACCGAGTTTCTCCTATACTGGACTCGTTAAAATTTAACAGTAAAGGACCTGTCGATTACAAACAGGAACGAACCACTCCTTCTTAGGGTTCGATTTTAAAATAAGTTGGACTCATCCGAAGGACGAGCTTATAAACAAGCAAATGTTATCCTCCTCAAGCGTGTCAAAAATAAAGAGGTACTTGCCAGAAATGGTGGGGGAAAAGAGAGAAAAGCAGATTCATTTGTTACACTTTGATTTGTAAAAGCATTATACCACTCTTGAACATGACACTTTCGGTCGCATTTCCACCTGGGTTGGGAAATCCTTTGCTTATCAGTTAATCAAACCACATTGAAGGTCTTCAGCCGGTTTCTAGGTATTAGCTTAGGGAAACTGTCACCAAACCATCTGCAGTGTCGTTATGTGTTCAAGAAGACAATCAAACAAACCATTCATCTGCAAACACTTTTCTCCATTCACGTTGACCATCCCTAAGTCAGTCCTTGCAAAAAAAAAATTCTTCAAAACTTGATCTATAGCTTCGTGTCGTGAGCTTGCTTACGACAAATCACTTTCTATCGACGACAGCTCATTATCTAGGAAGTTGATCTAGAATCTGTTAGTACCTTGAAATCTACATGCCTTAATGGCAGGTTTCTCGCCTTCGACAACAAGTTACATCATTGACCTTCGATCGAACGATTCCGTGAAATTTTCGACTTCAGATCACTTATGCACATTTTTTGGATTGTACTAAGTACTTTGAGAGCCATTGTCATTATTGGTGGTTTCTCTCACACTTGTTAACAGTTCACATCATTGACAGGTAATCAAGTGGTTTCTACCATGTTCGACTTCAACACATTTTATCGCATGGATAAAATCGTACTAGTTCGGGAAGCAGAAATCAAGACCCTCGATCTAGTTTCCACCATCCGGGCTGTGAGGATTTTTATTATTGATTATGCAGTAGACTATTCATTACAGATGGCTGCGCCCATGCTATGTCTACACTATTGATGTAATATTAAAATCATTTATGTATCAGAACAAGTGTAGTTAGTTTTGATCTGAGTATGGAAATGCCTACCTCAGCGATGATATATATATATATGTGTGTGTGTGTGTGTGTGTGTGTGTGTTGCGTTGAATGTTTTTACAGGGTTTCGACTGGGGTGTCCACAGGCTAATCCTTGAAATGATAAAGCACATCACTCTTTGAATACTCTCAAACTTCGCACTTTAGGGGGCAATTCGTTACACTAAAATTTGTCACCATGACATTTTAGTACTCCCTTAGAAGTCTATAATATCCAAAGTTCCTAAAGTCAAGCCTTGAAACTAAGAGAAAAGCTCATAAAATCCTTAAAACTCTGGTACCGCACTTTCTCTTAGTATTACCTGCGGTCACACACCTTTTGGCTATAAATCATGCGTAGCCAAACACACTTTCTGTTTATTAAAAGTGCAGACCCCTGTAAAAGATAAGAAAAGGCACAAGTAAAATCTAGAAGCTCAGTTTAAGTCATTTTTGGAAGCTTCTAGAAACATTCCTGGGGTGGAAAGTACGCTCCTTCCATGTTCATGCATCCCATCCAATGAGGAGCTAACCCCTTGATGTAAGGAACTAATCCCTTTGAAGGAGGATTTTATCCCTTCTTGTATGGAGCTGTAACCTCCTCTCTTTCACTATAAAAAGAGGCATAGGGCAGCCTCAAAGGGTTACAATTGATGAGTTGAATTTTTTAGTATTATTGGAGTCGAAGTGCTGTTGAAACTTAGACCCTTTTAGCTGATATTTTATGTGGGAAGGATTACATACCTGTATGTATCTCAGTTGGAAGAGTGCAGGGCTTGTCAGAGTTAAGGAAAAGCCTGTTCCGAACCCTAGGAAGACCTGTACAACATCAAGGCGGACACGGTTGTAAGGCTCTTCTTATTTAAGTTAATACAAATAAGTCTGTTTTTCTCAATAAGCTGTCAATTGATTAGTTTATTTTATGGATTCCTTGATCACCATAATAGATATGATTTATGAATATATGCTATGCAGGTGCTATTTTATGTTTTCTTGTTTGTGATTGTAGATCTTCGAAGGCAACTCTTTCGGGCGACTGAAGGACTACTACTACGAACAAGCATTGGATCAAAGGTAGGATCGTTAAGCCTTTATAGCATTTAATTACGAATCTCAATATATCTAGAAAAATATAGATTTAGTTGTCTGTTTGTTGCTAGCTGTCTGTAGGACACTTGGGAGGTCTGTCTTGTCCGCAAGAACGACTTATCCATCCAACAACATGTTATGACTTAACAACTATAGGTCACAGGTTAAACTTATTGTTTGTTACAAGTTGTATTGGGGGTTGGGAATCGCCGACGGTCCCAACCTGCCAGTGGTCCCCGCGTGGTATGTCACATGGCATATGGTAAAACGTTAACGTAACCACTGACTGTCACAACAAATGTAACCGCGGTCCTATAATGTATTGTCACATGGACACGATTTATTTTCATCCTCCGCGCGGTTATCGCAAACCCGATGGTTCAACCCCAGTTCAAAATTTAAACTGCAGTTTCAATGCCTGTTTTGCCCAAACGACGATTAGTAACCTGCGGGTTTGGGGTTGGCCTGTGGCCACCCCAAACGCAAAGTTTAATGCTGCGGTATTTTCGGCGGATGGTTTGGCAGGCTTGCCTAATTTGGCGGCCTATGCCTAATTTGACTCCAGCTAAGTGGAGTTCTCCACTTTTAATGGAGCTTTTCTAGGTGAAACTGGGCAAAAGAGTAGGAGACTCAATTTCGCCTATTCTGAGTGAATGAAGAGTCATTTTTGACTAATTGGAGCATTTTGGAGCCATTGGTGCATATAAAACGACCATTAGAGCACTGTAACTACATGTAATAGAAAAATTTGAGCATAATGAAAGATGGACATGCCATTGGGAGCTAGACCAGTAGATGTAGCCCTGGAGGGGTGAACTGCTTCATCATGCCTGCTGTGTAAATTTCATGTAGTGACTTATTTATATGTTTTACACACCTGTTTAGTGTTAGTTAAGCTTGTTTTACGCTTCTAACTCACTAAAAATCATCCACAATTCATGGAAAAACACCTCAATCCTTATGCAAACTAATGAGACAAGTATTCACATGTTTATAAACTGAAAAGACACTTAGCACACCAAAACTAATACAGCCATTTTAGATTACCGGAGGAGGAGGAGAATGCAACCCTCTCATCGAAGGGGAAGAAAGGGCAACAAAGAGAAAAGAGAGATGTCTCGAAGGTGAAATGCATCAGATGTGGTGAGATGGGCCACTTTGCATTAGAGTTTCTTTTGAAGAAAAAGGACAAGGATGAGAAGCATGATTCAGAAGTTGTAGTCACAAATATCAAGCAAGACGAGTTCGCTATGAGTTCCCATGCTTATCGAGGAGAGAAGTGGGGTGACATAGAACTATAGTTCATCTTGAACTTCAGCTGGGCAGGATCCTTGGGGATCCCCCCTCATGGATCAGTACCTTGCTATGACAACCCATATTTGCAGTAGCAGGATGGAGGAGTATTTAGTGATAATAGAGAAGAAATGCAGTGCACAGGGGTGAAACACAGTGCAGAGTAATGTTGCGCAGTTCAGAGCAACAACAACGCATTGCATCATAGGGACAACACAATAGTTACTAGCAGTCAGAGTCTCCAACACCAAGGTGAATCTACTGAACACTTGTTTAGTTTTGGGTGATTTTAGTTGCTTCTCTCAGCAATTGAGTTGCAGTGTAGATGCAATGTTAACATTGGCAGTGTTAGCAGCATAGCAGATGAAGCACTTGAGAGGTAGCTGTAGTACAAATGCAACAGTAGCAGTGTCATGGGCAGTTGTAGTGCAGAGGTTGGTGGAAAATTTTTCAGACATCAGCAGCGCAGAGGATGCTTTAGGATCAGAGCAGTATGTAACAGGCATGTTGTTAGAGCACTTTCCTTGCTAAGTGGGTGTGTTGATTTTTGGTAGCATCGGAAGTGCTCTAAGACGCAATTTTTCTGGAGAAGCATAGACATGGGTATTCCAAAGAACACATAAACTGTTTGTGAAAATTCTACTTAGATCATGTTTTATTACGATAATTAATTATTTTAATGGAGACCCTAAGTCTAACTTAGGGAAATTAAATAATTAAAGGGCATTAATAAAATAGAGTGTGAAAGATCTAGAAAAGCAAAGATCAAGTCTAATATAATATTAGCCATTGATTAGAGATCTAATCTCGCCCATTGATTTCTCAACTAGAAGACTATAAAGGAAGGCTTGAGGGTTAATTGGAAAGATACACGGAGTGAATCTTGAGATCGAATTCTTCAAACGGAGCAAGTTCTCGGATGAAGATCAGATCTAAGTGATTCAATGCAATGAGGGAAAGAGATAACATCCAGAGAGAGATATTTTATCAGCCGAAGAATCATTAGAAGAGAGAGGCAGAGAGATGTCCAACAGAGCCAACACAGAGCCAGTCAGGCTGACACAAAGTCAACATAGAGCCACGCAGGGCTACACAGAGGCTGCACAATGGCTTAGAGGGTTTCCAAAATTCAGTTGTCGGATCAGATCCAAAATTTAGAAGTTGGGGTGTCAGACTAGGAGACCCAGATCTGAGATTCCGGGAGTCAGATCGATCCTTTGCTGGGGTGACGTAGTGCCTAGAGGAGGTGATGTAGGGCCTATGTAGAGACCTCTAGAGGCAACTTTTCCAATGACCGAATTGACCGAATTTTCAAGTGATTGAGTGAGGTATTCTCACAATTCTTTCTACCAATATTTATCTCTGTAATTGAATAACCATTGAGGTATTCAGAAATTGCTGCTACTTAATAATACAAATTCTCATATCTGCTGCACCAGTTTTCCCACATTTGGTTTTTTTGGGGACTTATTCCAAAATAAAGGTGTCCTATGTGTGATTGATTTCTTTCTCAATTTCCCCGTTTCATAATCATATTTAATTAAGTGTAGGCTGCTTAAGTAGTTACTTCAATAGTTTAGATCTTAATAAATCTGTAAATGAAATTTACATAATAGGAGAAGCAACTTAGATAATGGAGTAGGATTCCTTAGATTGTTAGATCTAGGAATTTTCACATAGTTTAGCTCTAGAAATTTATTTCTTCTAAATGAGAATTAGAGAGCACATTAATATGTATTTCCTAAAGTGAATTTTTATGTGATTTCACAAATAAGATTTGACTGTAGCTTGTAATTCACTTGAATCCTGTCAGGTTTTATATGTCTTCTTACAAGTATTTTAAAATTCAATAATTGTAGGTTTTTGTCCCAAGCTCTGGCACATGGGATAGCCAGGGTCGCGATTGTGGGCTTACCAAAAAGGGATAAAGGGTGTAGTACAATGTTGATAAAATGTCCTAGATAATATGAGTATCCATATATCCTGACATCTAGGTCCTTTGAAAGTATAGCAGACACTTTTATGTTATTTAATATGAATTTCCCATATGTTGACAAAATCCAATCATCCAAAGGATTTGAAATTTCTCAATTTCTACTAGTTATTTGGAATCTTCCTATCTATTTATAAAATCTATACATTTGAAGGATCCAAAATTTCTTCACTTATATGGATTTAGAAGTCTGGAAATGTGGAACTTCTTTAAACCACATTTTTATGGAAAAAACAAAATCCGAATGAAAATAAGGTAGAACACATGGAGAAACTTGACCTAGAGTGTGATGTGACATATGACGTGGATGTTAATGTGTCATCGGTGACATGGCAGTGGGGACAAGGTTTGGTGATGTGGTATGCTAATGTGGCATGTCGACGTGAAATCTAGGAGTCCAAAGATTCGACGTTTGATTTAAATCAACTTTTAGGAAACTTCTATATCTCTAGAGATTTGAATATCCAAAAGTTTGATTGTTTGACTGAGTACCTTATCAAGATTCAAATGAATCTAGAAAACAATGAGGTATTTCAGATCCATATATAACATGGCCCAATGGGGTATTATGCTTGGTGATGTGACACAATAGGGTGGTGACATGTGGTGTAACCTTTCATGTGTCATCCATGCGCCAATATGACATGGTACTATGTGGTGGTGACACATTGGAAGGGACTACCACATGTAAATGGTATGGATGCTAATGTAGGACTAAGAAGGGAAAATATTCTCATGGCCATAAATTTCTTTTTAGAGATTAGATTTGGATGAGATTTATATCGTTTGAAAGATCTCGATGAGTATAATATGATGGCGATCTCATAAAAGAAATTTAACGTGAGTGAAAGAATATGAATTTTTATAATCCATCTCCTTAAAATAGATTATAGGCCATAATAAAGAAATCCTGTGCCAAGTTATATATATTTTCATTCATTATCTTAAATTTGGTTAATTTATAAATTTAAATTTTTAATAAATGGGGCATGTTACATGTTCCATCCTTAAGCTTTCCAAGCCTCGAATTTCCAAATATGACATTTCTTCAATTAAATGTGAGTGCTATTTGTTGTTATAATTCACTGTTTAATGCAAGAAGGCCGATTTAGTACATAAAAAAATTGAAGTGTAGCTTATGGTGTTTGCAACTAGGAAATTCTTAGGAGGTACTCAAAACATCCCATTTTTCGTGAGATATTTCTAATTTCAAACTACATCACATTTAAAGTCCTTAAATCTACTCATTTTTTTTGGATTTTTAAGGCTTTAGGTTGATTTCGAGAGGGATAAATTCCATAGAGCAAGAATTACTACATCGATTGAACTCACACTATTATAGAACTATGATTTTCATCAAAATTTCCACTGCATTTAAATAAGAAAACTCGTTGAAAATGAGGGTCATTTAAGTGATAATTATCCACTCCTTTGTAGGCACACTCGAGTAAATCAAGTGCCACAATAATTTATGGTTAATCACACGACATAAATTTTCAAATTGACCTTAATGTGATGGTTTAAGCCTCACACAACCTTTAACTTCAATTAGAAGTGTCAACTATTTCTTGTTTTTATGATAGAAATTTAAGTATTTACAAAATTTATTGAATGATCACATTTTTTAATATTACTCAATTGAATTAAAATGTGTAATCTAGATGTGTATAAGGAATTATATATTCATAAAATTAAAAAAAAATTGTCACTATAATAAATTTACATGGCTCAATTCGTCAAAGTGTAATATCTCGAATGGTTGGGAGGTAAGTCTTGCACTGACCCATTTGAGTTTAATTTTCTAATAAGACATGCAACTCATTATGATAAGGCTAGAAGGACAAACTCCCCATAGGAGTGGGACCCCCTCATAGGCATGTCTCCAAACATCTTGGTTATTGCTAAGTTATATGTATCCTGCTAGGTGCTAGCTTGTGGGCTATTGGCAGTAGCATAGGGTTTATAATGGTAGCTAGGTCAACTTGAACCTGAGCCTCACGGAAGTAATCTTGACTAGTTACTAACTCCTCCAAATTTGAAAAAAATATTAAGTACATTAGTATCTTTATTTTTCATGAATGGGCCATTACTGAAACGTCGAGAAACTACAACATGAAAAGTCAATAATATACACATTACCAAAATAAAATGAAGGTTAGAGTACCAAATATTTAATAGAAACTTTTATGGAGATTCTTTGATGATAGGTGGAGTTTTTACTTGAAATGTTGAGAATGTTTCTAAATTTTGATACATTTTAAACTTTCAAAAACTTCATTGTTATTATGATTCATTGTGAATACCCACACACTCAAATACTATTAAAATAATTTTTCAATGAGCATTTAAAAAATGAATATAACATATAAAAAGTATTGCATTTTATTATTTATATAGTTTTTAAAATAACATAAAGAAAGTGTCAAGTATACATCCACATATGTTCATGGGGTCAATTCAATCAATTGAAATCAATGTTGTTGGGAAATTGATTAGTTCTGTATCAATAGGTACTTTTATCAAATCCCTTTGGAAAATGAGCACTAGTCTATACTTATGAGTTTACTAGGGATGTTATTTCCATATTGTGCCTAATAAGGTACATGGGGAGGTTCATACTCATGGAATAACTCCCACTAAGTAGTTGGTGTGAATTCATCAATTAATATTATGGGCCATATTATAATTAAAGATATTTTGTCTAGTCTATGCTTATGAGTTTACTAAGAATGTTATAGTGATATTGACCCTAGAAAAGTACATGGGGAGGATAAGTAATGGAATGTGATCATACTCCTAGTATAAGGAAGAATAATTAGTTATTATAAACTTGTTAATTAATGTCATATGCCATACTATAATTTATAAATGCTATTATAATTTATAATAGAAGAAACTTCGTCAACAAGTAATAAATGAAGTTGCAAATATTCGTTACTCAATTAGTCTAAAATGCTAGAGTTCATTGGGAGCATGTTTGACAAATAAAAAGGAAAGTGCATTGCTGAGTGGATTGTGATGCCATTTGCATTATATGTTGCTCTCCCAATGAATGTGATGGCGTTTTTCTTGGTTGAGAGGCTAGCCATGAAATTTATTATTGTAAAACTATAATAAGTCATGGTAGATTGATGTAGTTGTACATGTTCTTGTACCTACACCTCCAATTAAGAACAAGTGAAGCAATTTGTTTGTGTTTTTTTATTTCTTGATTATGATTTCCTTCATTATTTATTGTTACTATATATTAAGTTTTTTCCTCGTTTCATATTAATCCTTTGTGGTTAAAACAAATGGTTGTTTAATGTTGTTAACAATATTATTAAAAAAGGATCCATTTTTCTAGAGTTAAATTTGTGTATTAGATCATTTCGTATATCATGTTTTTTAGGTTTAAAGAAGGTTAGAAGATGACTCAATTTTTTATGGGTTTAAAGATTTTCTTGGATCTATTTGCAAAGGTTTCATAAGCTATGTCGATGTTGCTCCATGTTTTCCTTGTTTTAGCTATAGATTTCTATTAAAACATATCTATTAGATTTTTTTGTGATATCTATGCTTTAGGCCATGTTTTATATTATGTTTTTAGGACATAGTTAGATTATCTACACGATAAATACAACATCATTTTTTCTTTGAAAAAATTCTAGGTCATTTTGTTAGATGTTGTATCAAATGTAAAATATGACATGTGCATGCTTCCTTCTCTTATAATTTTCATTTGAGCTTGGGTACCATGTAACATATTTAGTGAAGAAATTATTTCCAAGTTCAAGTGGTCTATCAATATATTTGTCAAGGATGGAAGCACACATGATTTCTTGAAAATCATTAGGCTCTTGTTACAATAGTTTGGGTCTCTTTAGTACAAATACTATTTTTTCGAATGGTGTGATGTTAATCAATACTTTTTTCCTTTAACTTTAATGCAAAGAAAAAGATAACACAATGTCCACAATTGATCAACTAGACATTTATTGCATGCTAAGAAGCATGCTTCCAAGTTTGTGAATAATTCTAATATTTCCATTATCATTACAAAAGCACTCTTCTATAATTTTCTTAACTAGCAATTGCACCATATGTTGCAAAGTAAATGCTGTAAAACAGTAACATATGAAAGAGTAGTATAGAGAAAATGCTCTCACATGAATCATGCAAGATAGCTACAACTTAATATCATCCATAAAGAATAACAACTTATCACCCAATATATACTTAAAAAATATAAATACTTTAAAAAAATATATCACAAATACATATAAATATTTAAACAACAAAAATATGGATAACAAAAATTATTGAGATATAACCATAAAATATATTCTTGCATTTGATAAACCAGGATAAATTCGTAAATAGCAATGGCCAGTAAACCATTACTACAAAACATAAATTTGTCAGTTTCTTTAGCAAAGAACAATGTCGAATTAGTCATTTATAAATCATCCAACATACTTCTCGAACCTTCAAACATATTTATTTACTTAGGCATTATTTTTTCCCTACTATTTAGCGTATGGTAGTTGTTATTTATATTAACCATTCCATTAAAACATTTTTGTTTAGACATATATTTTTATTTTCACGATTCTATTATAGCACGTCGAGGAGGCAAAAAGCAGCGATTGGTTAGAGTTCCTATAAGCCCGCGTGACCGTACAAATATTTTCAATAAAAGTACTCTGCAATACGCGAGGCAATAACATTTTTCCAATAAAACCCATCATTTTTCTCGTCCCTGAATGTTTCCTTTTAGTGGAAGTTCCATTCGTCAAGAAAATACAATTTAGGTATCTTTGTTCCGACTTTGTAATTGATATTTTATAAATATTTTTATATGAAAATATATGTTTACACAGGATTATTTATTTTTGAAAAATAAAATTTAAAATTATTATATTAAAATTTATAATTTAATATGTTAGAATTTAATTTGAGGGGATAATTTTTTTCATTACTTTGCATTATCAAAAATAAATAATTATTTTTTAATAACAAACTCATAATCATTATATCAAATTTTATCATATAAATTCAAAATTATTACATCAAAATTGATTATATAAATAATAAAAAATGAATTAAATGAAAAAAATCTTCATACTTCTCAACCCAAAAATAAACTTCATTATTTTCATTCTTGCCAACTCAAAGATAAGCTTAATTAACTTATAACAAGATATTAGTATTACAAATATTCTTACCATTAGATATTAGTATTACAAATATTCTTACCATTAATATTACAAAAAAATCTTACTATTAATTATTATTTATAGATTCTAAATTCACATTACATAATAGCACATAGCATCACATATTAGTTTACTCCATTTCGGTTGATATGCGGGCCTTGAGATTGATGTTTGTTGGGGCTGCAAGTTGGATTTGACAGGTATCAGTGGAAGTGCAGGTATTCTCAAAAATTTCCCTCTGCAATATTTAAAAACATACAATCCATAATGATAGTCCAAGCACTTATCTCCCCACCATCAACCTAATCTCAGATAAACTCAAATGAATGAAGGGAACAGAAGGTCCAAGTGCTTACGTTCACACCATTTACCTGAACTTATCTCGAGAAGAGCTTTAGTCCAATCAATCACAATTTTGGAGTCACCCAGAACCTACAATTTATGAATTCATTTTTCCATAGCTCACATTAGAGTCACGATGATTTTTTTGAATTTGTAATTGAGAAATAAAAAAATTTATTGTTTGATGTTTTATTGACAGTCAAATTTGGATATATTCTTGAAATCTATGTAGAAATTTTAATACAATTATATATTTCCTGGATTCTCCTGATCTAACAATTATATGCCACTGTCAAATACAGAATCCTTCTACTAAACTCTTTGCGGAAATTTAATCGCCAATTGCAAACACATAAAGAAAGATCAATCACACATAACACAGATGTTTTTATCAGGAAAGCAAAAAGCTAAAAACTCCACTATCATATATTATGTATATATCATGGATCATGAAACAATCTCATACAAAACTCTAATCCAAGAGTTCTCAGTACAATATACAATCATCTCACATTGGCATACAAAAATTGGCTAATACATGCACCAATTTACTGCCTCCTGACAACCTGCCTCCACTACGCAATCCTTGCTGATCACAATCCCTGAATGAATGAGATACTGCCTGGTCTTGACTCCGAAATCCTCATTGGCATCTCCAATGTGTGCGTGGTTTCATGAGTGCACCCACTAATGTCACAACATATAGTCAAACTGTCCCTTTCACCTATCTCTCAATTGGGTCTCCACTGTATCTGACATGCATGTAGTTAACAATAGTAAATCTTCAATTGCATGTGAGATCACTCCATATGAATTAATTTAATATTTAATTCACTGATCTCTCACTAGTGTATCTTTAGTTACAAATAGTTACAACTAGCACAACTGAGTTTAACTCACTTAACTGAGTTAAAATACTTTACAACTCACATACTACACATCCAACTCTGTTACAACTTCGAATCACTCAGTTACAACTAAGTCCACTTGCATGTCCCACCAACCAACCTTAGTACTCGAAATTCCTTCAGCTAACTGCTTTGCCACTTCAGTTAACTGAAATCAAGTGCTTCAATAGAATAGATTATTATTTATTGTCCAATTATTATTAAGAGATAATAATAACCGACATGCATTCTATTTTCAGACATGAGATCTATAAATAAATTTCTCCCATGCATCTAAAAATAGAAACTCATCTATAAATAGAATTTGCTCACCATTCTAAAAATAGACTCCTACTATAAATAGAATTTGCTCAACATTCTAAAAATAGACATACACCTAAAAATAGCGTGTGGGCCCCACCTAGTGTAGGTGCTTAATTTTCACTAGGGTCATCATCTTGTTGAATCTCAACGCTCCCTCTCAGCAAGAAAGGGATTATCCTTCACCTCGATCCTGTCTCTATGGTATTCGAATTTGCTCTTGGTGAGCGCCTTCGTCAGAATATCTGCATCCTGATCTTCCGTAGGAATGTACTGAAGCAACATGATCTTCCCCTGCACAAAATCTCTGATATGATGATACCATATATCTATATGCTTAGATCTACCATGAAACACATGATTAATAAAGATTTCAATGCAACTCTGATTATCAAAATGAATCACTGTAGGATCTAAATGAGAACCAAACAAACCAACTAGGATCTTTCTCATCCAGATAGCCTCACATGCATATTGACTTGCTACCATGTATTCCACTTCCGCTGAATTGAGTGCCACGAATCTCTGTTTCCCTATGTAACAAGAAACAACTGTAGATCTGATACTGAAGACCCCTCCTGATGTGCTCTTTCTTTCCGTTGGGCTGCCTGCCCAATTTGCATCCGTGAAGCCATGCAACTTCACCTCATCCGTCTATCTATACCATACTCAAATGTGCCATTGAAATATCTCAGGACATGCTTGCCTGCCTTCCAAAAGAGCTTGGTAGGCTTAACCATCGCTCGACTAAGATGGTTCACCACATAACATATGTTCAGTATTGTATTTACTAAATACATTAGTGAACCCACTAACTGTCGATAGATAGTAGCATCCACTACCTCTCCAGATGTAGCATCCTATTTCCTTCAGTTTCCTAGAATAGGAGTATCCATGGGTTTGCAGCCTTCCATGTGAAACTTACCCAATATCTCCCTTGCATACTTGCCTTGAGACACAAAAAGCTCACCATATCGCTACCATATTTCCAATCCAAGGAAATAATGAAGGAGGCCCATATCCTTCATCTCGAACTCCTTTGCAAGGTCTTCCTAGTGTATCATCTGCTCATCACTAGTCAGTATTAAATCATCAACATAAAGAACAATGATTAAAAGCTTACCCTCCACCACAATTTGGTATAGGTTTGCATCCGCCTCACTCTTGGTGAAGCCAAGTCCGATGAAATAGCTGTCGATCCGAGTGTACCAAGCACGGGGTGCTTGCTTTAGCCCATACAATGCTCTTTTGAGTCTGAACACATGAAAATCACTGTTGAAGATCTAAAATCCTTTAGGATGCTCAATGTACACTTCTTCCTCAATGTAACATTAAGGAACGTAGTCTTCACATCCATCTGATGAATGTGCCAACCCATCTGTGTTGAGAAAGCAAGGATGGTCCTTATGGAAGAATACCGTGTGACAGGTGCAAAGGTTTCTTCATAATCAATCCCCTCGATCTATGAGAAGCCCCGAGCCACAAATCTGGCCTTGTATTTCTCAACACTCCCATCAACAACTTGCTTTACCTTGTATATCCATACTGAACCTACCACTGATTTATCAATCGGTCTTAGAACAATTTCCCAAGCACTGTTTCTGACAATGGAGTCATACTCCTCCACCATTGCATGTACCCATGTGGGATCCTACATTTCTTCCTGAAAGAGAGATGGCTCAGTCACAATACATTTTCTCATGAGAGCCATGTATCCAATGAATTGGTCAGGAGATTGTCTTCATCTGTGCTGTGAAGTAGGGACTCCTACATTTTGTGCCTCATCAAGTTTCAGCCTCTCAGCTTTTATGGTACTCCTTTCGCTAGTTTTGATATTTGGATCTATGTGAGTGGACTCCTCCACTCCATGAACCTCCTCTTGTGGCTGATCCACATATAGAGACTCATCTTTGGGAACCAAAAGTTTCTTCTCTGCATGTAAGTCTAGCTCCCTCTCAAGCGACAACTTCATGGCTTTCTCCTCATTGGATTTTATATCCCGTCGCACCACAGTCATTCGACTGTTTGGAAAATACACACGATAATTATGGGGTGTTTTTGTGTACCCCACAAATATCCCAACTTCAGTAGTCGGCTCTAGCTTCTTCCTGGCGTTCTTGGTCACATGCACATAAAAAAATGAGCCAAAAATATTTAAGTGAGAAACATCTGGTTTCTTACCAGTAAAAGCTTCTTCTGGTAGACTCATGCCAAGTACTCTATGAGGACAATGGTTTTGCACATAAACCACAGTGTTGCATGCTTCCACCCACAAATGCATTGGTAGGCCTTGATCATGCAACATTGATCGTGCAACACCCACGATCATTCTGTTTTTTCTCTCCGCAACCCCATTTTGCTGTGGGTTATGAGGCACTATGAGTTCTCTTCGAATTCCTTCTTTGCTACAGAAGTATTTAAATTCATTCGAGATGTATTCTCCACCATTATCGCTTTGCAGAGCCTTCACTTTCTTCCCCAACTCTTTCTCAACCAATGCCTTAAAATCATAGAACTTTGAGAATGTTTGATCCTTCTTCTGTATGATGAAGATCTAACATTTACGAGAAAATTCATCAACAGAAATAACATAATACATGTGTTTTGTTGTTGAAGCAACCGAGAATGGTCCACACATGTCTGTGTGAAATCTCTCCAGGATCACCGAAGCATGGTTCTCATTTTCAAGAAAGGTGGACTTTACATAATTCCCCATGGCGCAAACCTTGCACTGATCTAACTGAGCAAGTGTTCCAATTTTAAGTCCAGTAGATATTTTCTGCATGACTTTCAATGCTCCATGATGAAGATGGCCCAATCGCTTGTGCCATAATTCGCCCTCATCCCGGCTCACCACTTTTTCTGCCTTGCCCATCATGGCAGCACAACCTTCTACCTCCAGCTTATAGAGGTTCTTGACTCGAACCCGTATCCTCTTGGCTTGACCCATTGTTTTATGTCATAGGAAAGCTTTTCCATCGCTGAAAACAACGTCATAGCCTCTTTCCTCCAACATCGTGACTAAGACCAAGTTTTTCTTCAAACCTGGAACATTCATAAAATCTTTCAATTGAAATGGTTTACCTGACTCCCTCTCAAAGTTAATGGTACCAATGTCAGTCGCACTGTATCGTCCATCGTCACCCATCTCTATATGCATTTGGAGATATTTCTCCTCCAAGTCACTGAAAAGCTCCTTATCTCCCATCATGTGGAAGGAAACACCAATATCAAGATACCACAAAGATCCCATTGCGCTTGAAACCAAGCATGCAATAAAAGAGAAATCAAGTTCAAATTGTGAGGCCAGGGCCTCACCATCTACAACTCCGACAAACTTCTTGTTCTTATTTTTCTGTGGGTAGTTAGTGGCGAAATGCCCATGTTCATGACAGTGTAAACACTTCACCTTGGACAAATCTAGCTTCTTGCCTTTAGCCTGGGATTTTGAGTGGAATTTCTTCCCCTTCCCTTTCCTTGCCTTGGCAGCCAAAGAACAATACTCTTCATCATCATGCTTTGATGAAGAGCCATCTCTAGTGTTTTGCCTGAACTCCTCCCACACTAGATCTGACCACAATCATTCCCAATCCCATAGTTTTTCCCGTCCATTGACAGAGTCTTGATAACTGTGTCAACTCTTAGGAAGTCCCAAGAGAGCCAATCTCACCAAATCATCATCAACAACCGTGATTCCCACACTCCCCAATTCATCCCGACATTGGAAAAACTTTGTGAGATACTTAGGAATATTTTCGCCCTTCTCCATCTTGATCTTTCTGAGTTTATCCTTCAGCGCCAATTTCCTATGGTCGCTGCTGCTTTGGAAAAGATCCATCAAAGCCTTCCACATCGCAAATGGAATGGCTTTCCCATGAAGTCTTGAGACAATATGGTCTCATACACCTTCCAACAAAATTCTTCTCATCTTCGCTACTTTCTTTTGCCATGCATCAAGTAATGCAGCATCCGTCGAAGTGGGCTTAGGAACATCACTGTCGATGAATTCCTTCAAGCCATTATATTCAAGTACCGCCTCCATCCTATCCTTCCATGCAATTTATTTTGAGCCGCCCTCGAGTGCATACTCTAGCCACAAACCATTGAAAGCCATTTCGATGTTTACTCAACTATTGCACCAAGAAATTCTTGTAGTAAATTCGAATTGTTTCCACCAACAAACTCAACTACTGCTTCAAAATTGCAATCTTCTTTGATCTGATACCATCTATAAATTTTAATACAATTATGTATTGCATGGATTCTCCTGATATAACAATTATATGCCACTGTTAAATACAAAATCCTTCTACTAAAATCTTTGCGGAAATTTAATCGCCAATTTCAAACACATGAAGAAAGATCAATCACACATAACACAGATGTTTTTACCGGGAAAACATAAAGCTAAAATCCCCACTATCATATATTATGTATATATCATGGATTGTGAAACAACCTCATACAAAACTCTATTCCAAGAGCTCTCAGTACAATATACAATTGTCTCACATTTCATACAAAAATTGGCTAATACATGCACCAATTTACTGCCTCTTGATAACTTGCCTCCACTGCGCAATCCCTACTGATCACAATCGCTGAATGAATGAGATACTGCCTTTCCTTGGCTGCACAATCCTCATTGGCATCTCCAATGTGTGTGTGGTTGCATGAGTGCACCCACTAATGTCACAAAAGATAGTCAAACTGTCCCTTTCACCTATCTCTCAACTGGGTCTCCACTGGATCTGACATGCATGTAGTTAACAATAGTAAATATTCAGTTGCATGTGAGATCACTCCATGTGAATTAATTTAATATTTAATTCACCGATCTCTCACTAGTGTATCTTTAGTTACAACTAGCATAACTGAGTTTAACTCACTTAACTGAGTTAAACTACTTTACAATTCACATAACTACACATCCAACTCTGTTACAACTTCGAATCACTCAGTTACAACTAAGTCCACTTGCATGTCCCACCAACCAACCTTAGAACTCGAAATTCCTTCAGCTAACTGGTTTTCCACTTCAATTAACTGAAATCAAGTGCTTCAAGAGAATATATTATTATTTATTTTCCAATTATTATTAAGAGATAATAATAACCGACATGCATTCTATTTTTAGACATGCGATATATAAATAGACTTCGCCCATGCATCTAAAAATAGAAACTCATCTGTAAATAGAATTTGCTCACCATTCTAAAAATAGACTCCCGCTATAAATAGAATTTGCTCAACATTCTAAAAATAGACATACACCTAAAAATAGCCTGTGGGCCCCACCTAGTGTAGGTGCTTAATTTTCACTAGAATCATCATCTTGTTGAATCTCAACAATCTACAATTAATATAAGGAAAATATCCACTCCTTTACGAAACCTTTTTCTAAAACGGTTTTCCTCATTAACTGATTAATAATAACAATAGTTAATCCTAAGGTAGACATTATTTTAATCGTCTAACATCAAAATCAATAGTGAAAAATGGTACACGTGGCAATTTAGGAAAGTTGTTTTCAAATAAGGACGCTTTACAACGTAAACACGGTTACCATTGTATGATCCATCTTTGTGATGTGTGAACTACAATATGTGTTTGCAACATAAACATCCAAAATGAGTTGTGAATTTGAATTTGTATATCATAATCATGGGATTTTTGGCAAATGCGTTCGTTTCTAAATTAGATGGATCTCTTTTTAGAAATATGATGGAATGCGAAATACAAGAGTGCAAAGAAGAACATATTCACTTTTGGAAACTTTGAGATATAACAAGAACATGTTCAATGATTTGATATTGGAATAATTGTATTGTTGTAAAAAATGAAATAGTTCTTCTTCTTTATCACATATGATATTGTCATCTTTGTCCAATATTTATAAAATCATTTATCTATCTATTGAAGAAAGAAGAGTATGGGATTTGATGATATATATTTATAAATGAATTTTTTAATGTCATATGAAGCACAAAAATAGATGCATTTTTTATCCATAAAAGAATTCATTTCCTCTATTTTGAAATTCAACTGTGAAGAAATAAACTATGACCTCTCCAAATATTTCATTGTTATTTGAAATCATGTTTTGAAATGTCGATATTAAACGTCTATAGTAATAACTACAAATGACATGATTCTTCCTCATCAATGAGCCAATATTTACTTTAGTTGTATCTAGTATCTTGTGATGCATACCATAAGGGGTTTTAAAGATGTTAAAAAATAGTGAATGGTACAAAAAAATGTACGAGTACGAAGTTATGTTATCATTGAAAAAACATACATATTGTTTCATGTTTTCAAGATAATTAGGTGGGATTTTATGGCATTGAAATTAAATTAGTGATTATAACATTTTATCAAGGTTGTTTTTGTACGTCTCATCTTTTGTAAGCAAAAATTTTCTTTTAGTTCTCTTTCCCCACACACATATTTTTAGATGTGTTGCAAATTCATTATCAAAATGTAAAAGTTCCCATTATCCTATCCATTGATGAGAAAAATGATTGATAAGGTCACTACGTTGACTAGATCCATAGAATAGTGTTAGAAAATTTATTTCTTCGGAGAACTTGTCTTGAAAAATTCCCAATGGTTTAAATCCTTCAAAAAAGGCGAAATTTGAATGATATTTTTCCCTAGGTCATCGTAAGAGCTGAAAGGCAAATTCCTCATTCCTTTGTTTTAATTTTTATACTAAATGTCTTAATATCAAATTATCTGAATTTCTTAGTCGCCATTGCATAATAACACATGACATCTACAGATAAGAAAATACCTTAATAGTTTGGAAAATATGGGAGCATTGCTACCATCGGAGTCTTCCATGGAAGATCGCACAAGGTTTCGATGGCCAGTTTGAGCAGATTGCACAAGGTTTCCCTCACCACAGCGCTGCCTGCAAGGGGCAAGTAAGTAAATAAATTTCTTGGAGAAGAGCTTGGTGGGAATGGTGGTCTGGATGTTAGGTAACAGATATGGGGCCAGTCGGGTGCTTGCAAGTTATAACATCAGAGAACTCTTATAGAAATTGCAATAATACAAAAAAGGTCGTATCAGTTGTCTGTGTTTTATGGGGGTTAGCTATGATGAAAACTTGCCGGGATCTTCTCCATTGGTTTGGTTGAGAAACAGTGGACCTCCGGTTTTTTTCTTGTCTTTCTCTATCGGGCTCGGATCTCTGTGGTTGATTCTAGACGTGGAAGCGTGTAAGGGTTCCGATGTGTAAAAGGTGGTGGAAATTTTTGGACCCTTAGTTAAATTGAGAGGTGGGGGGGGTGAATCAGTTTAACACATTCATGGACTTTTAAAACTTTTCATTAAAACTTATTTACACCTTCATATCATGTCCAACTTAATATGTGAGTAATCTTAGAATGTGAGCAACAAGTATTAATATAATATAACAGTAGACTTAATATGAGAGCAGCAGGTGTTAAGAAGAAGATATAAATCAGATAAACACATAAACATCATGCACAGAGACACCAAATATAAGTGGAAACCCATAAAGGGAGAAAACCACATCTTATTATTGTTGTGATGCAAAGGCAAGCTCCAACTCCCTCTCACCACTATTTTTCTGCAGGCACCAACCTACAGGAGGCTCCAACCTCAGTCGGCTACAACTGACAGCTATCAAGCTGCAACTTGATAGGGAAGCTCCAACTTCCTCAATTTATCAAACTAAATGTTTGCTGATTTACCTCAGATATCAGCTCTGTTCTGTAGCTTCTCTTTCTGTTTTTCTTTTCTTAATCTTCTCTGCCTGTCTCTTTTATACTCTGCCTTCTCTATATTTACTCTCTCTCTCTTCTCTTATGCATATCCATTTGATATTATTTATAGAGTTCCTCACATGACTGTTTGTATTTCACAAGGAATTTTGAGTGAACAGTCATGACTCTTTGGCTTCTGTCTTCTCATTCCTTTATCCAACTCAATTTAAAATTATAATGATATGTACAAATTTACATGCTATAGTGGGATTTTTATTTTCCTTAGGATACTTGCCAATGCATCACAAACAATAAAAAATTTAATCACAACATTTACATTCAGATTTTCAGTTACACACTTCAATTTCACTCATCTTATTTTTTGGATTTTGGCTTTACTGGATTTGTCTTTTCTGCTGCTATTGAGTGACTGTTCTGAATATTTTGGTTCACCTCTGTGTCTTTTCATCTGTTCACTGTACTTGTGTGCACCAACCATATATAACTGCTTTTCAGGTTTATTCTCAAATACATACAAATCTGGGCGATGTCTGTTCATTACCATCTCTGTTCTCAGGCTACCTGCTTGCATTCTCTGTACATATATGAGTTTTAAACTTAATGGTTGAAACTCATATTACAAATTCAATTAACCTTTTCCCCTGTACTATCATTCTGCCATCCATAGTCCCGCTTTGCTCTCAAAGTACCCCGTTCTCCTCCACGTGGTGTTCCACAACTTCTTAGGTTTTATTTATCAATTTCGAAGAAGTTGACAAATAATTATATTCAACAAACTTTGGAAAATTTTAGATATACCAACCCTGATAACTCCGCAATATTTCCAATATAAAATCAACACCAACTTTGGGATTTTAATTACATGGTAAAAAAAACTAAATATTTCTGGGCTTAAGTGAATCCCCCGATTTCACCACCGATGGAACACTTTATATTAATACCCAACGCTTTTCAAACAAACAACTTTGTAATAGCCTTTGACTCCGAGCCCACACATATAATCAATAACCAATCCAATACACGCACCGTACCTTAGATTATCCTTCATGCATCTTCATCAAAAGACTACCGTCTGATGGCTCCCCTCCAGATCGACGGCGCTCGACAATATCGCGCGACTTCCCTGGTCGATCGTTAACTTGCGATGGTGCGCATTGAACGACGGTTTTGGAACTTTGCCCGACGCCACGTGTCGAACACTCAATGAAATCACTCCGAATTTGAAAATACAGCTCGCTCTGCAAAAGCGGTGCGATGAAACCCGGAAACCGCCTTCACTGTTCACTCGGTCACAGTTCCACTCTACTACGCAGGGTTCCGGTCTCGTACAAGGTTCCGCCTTTATTATTTAAAAGGGTTCTATCATACAGTCGACACCGAGACTCATAGACTAATCAATACCACGACATCGTTAGACCTTCCATACTTACACATAAGCATACAACGGGAATTGTGCCATTACACAGAGGTGTATAACTACGAGCCTTCCGGAGTTTATGTAATTACACCAGATTATCGCCTTGGTTCTGGAGCATGGAGCATCCAGTTAAAATTCTATACAAGTTTCTAAAGACAGATGCGAAGCCTTTCAACACAATAATACTGAATCAATTCTTCACATAATTCGACCAAGAAGACATTCAAACACAATAATACTGAATCAATTCTTCACAAGATTTAACCCCATCTAGACACACTATCCTCCTAATCTGTTGCTGAAGAAGTTCTCTACCTCAATTCACTACCTTTGCTGCCTCTGTTCTCCTTGACTGATGCTTCTCCTTACTTCTCTTTTGCTATCTCTATTTGTCTCTGTTTACTCTGATGTCTCTGCTGCCTTTCTGGTGCTCCTCCTTTGTCATCTCGTTTGCCATCAATGACAAAATTTCCAACAGAAATGTGGTATGATTTTATTCTGTTGCTCATGAATCGGGGCCGGTGTGACTTTCACTGCATTTCCTCATAAGCCTCTTATTCTTTGTGGGCTGGTTGGGAATTCAGTTGCTCTCTCAGCCTTTCTTTGGCTCTGGTTTTTCTGGAGGATCGATCTGGTTTTTTGGTTGATAGAGCCGGAACGGGAAAATTTGAATTTCTTTCCGAGGTGGCTCTATGTCGAGGGGCACTTTCGGCAGACGTAGTAGCTGATCGGCCGGGATCAGCGATGGGTGGTCATTTAAGGATTTTCCTTTATAACTTTTAAATGAGTATCCTGACTTTTCCATTTTTGTTGGATTGACACGTGAAGGGCCGACCACCTTTTATTTTCGATGTCCTTCTTCCTTGACGTGGAGGGTCTGTGTTAGCCACTAGGCATTTATCCTACCTGGATCCTTTCGGTTCCTTCTACACGCTTTCTCCCTCGCTACCTCTTTCATGTCAGGTTTTGATTCTCTTTTCGAGGACCTTGATGGGTCGGATGTTGAGGCGGCTCTTGTAAATGCTTTGGATCAGGTGGAAGGAGGCATCGCACTCAGATATATCTCGTCACCACAACCTCGGTAGTCGCCTAGTTTTACTGCTGATTCAATTTCTCCGGGAAAGGAAACTCTGGGCACTGCGGATCATAAAAATCCATTTCGAAGATATCTCATCCCAAGGCTTTGGAAAAGCTGTTCAAACCTAGGCCTGGATGTAGTTTACTCAGTTTTGGTCGAGATGTCATGTGGGAGCGCACAGTAAGCTTACAATATTGCTCGTTGGTTGGTAGGTGGCATTTCGATAAATTTAGGAAGGTGGCTTTTTACCTATGGTTAATGGAGGCCTGGAGCAAAGTCATCGGTTATAAGCCTTTATTCAGTAAGCTGGAATGTGGTTGGTATGATTTTCACTTCATAACGTCTGAGGACCTATCCGAGATTTTTTTAGGAGAGTTTGGGTTAATGGCAGGTGTTTCTTGGCTCTGCATCAGTGGCAGGTGGGCTTTCACCCTTTGCGAAATGTGCCTATAAACCATCTTATTTGGGCGAAATTGCCGGGACTACCGATGGAATATTGGACCTTGTCGGCATTAAAAGCTATCGGGGATAACATAGGTACATGCCGTTTTGTAGACCCCAAGTGCACCGGGGAATTTGATAAGCGGGTGGCATGGATTCTAGTGGAGGTGTCATTTTCGGGTGGACTTCCGGCTGAGGTGGACCTCGAATGGGAGGGTTTGGTCCATAGACAGGTTCTTGACTATTGGTAGACTCCATTTCGATGCCACATTTTCCATCGGACTGGTCACTTGATGCGACAGTGAGCTCGTCATAATGTGGCCAGTCGTCCAGGAGTTGGTCAGACGTTTCTTGAGGAGGAGAGACTAGTTAGCGCGGACAATCGGGGCAGGCAGATGATCCATCACTCTAATCCGGGTAAGTCATCATACCATTATTCCAAATCATCACATATTGTTGTCTCAAATTTAACTATGGAAAAAGACCCATCAAATGATGTTGATGCTCCCATTATTGTTAGCATGGGGTAGAGGGGATACTACTTTACAATCGATTTCAGTAATGGAGGATATTAGCCATTCCCCTATCCTTATTCCTGGGATGCCGCAAACATATTTAACAATGATTGTTGTGTCTTCGATATCCCCTCATCGACTCTCTCCCTCTGATGGGCCTACTGATTAATAGTTTACCCCTCATAATTCAATAGGGAGTGAATTGGATTTCTTAATTCAGAACCCTGTTACTGGTTTGGTCCCTATACCCGTCGACACAGGGTGCCCGACTTCTTCCACTATAATCATTAACCCTACCTTGGGGTCCAATGTTACTATTCGTAAAGGCAGAGGTCGAAATCGGGGTAGACAAAAGTCTATCCGGATGGATTCGCTTGAGGATTTAAATCTGGATAATTTTCGTGATGTTCCAGTTACACAAGCATTATCCCGGGTCCTTAGAGCCTTAACCCCCTCTTCTGAGTGTCCTCCATGAAACTGTGTTCATTAAACATTAGGGGGGTGGGGGGTCGGGACAAATTGGCCTCCGCGAGGGATCTTTTTTCTTCTTTATGTCCTACTGTAATATTTCTTCAAGAGACTATGACTTCCGCTGACTGTACCCACCAATTTTTTCGGGCTCTGTATCCAGATTGGCATTTGGCTGCCACAGATGTAGAGGGCTGGTCGGGAGGACTGGCTGCTTGCTAGGACCCTAGTCGAGCTTCCTTCAAGGCATTTAGCTTCGGTGGGGGAATATTACTGACTGGTCATCTCAGAGGTTTGTCTCGACAGATTTATTTGGTTAATTTATATGCACCTTATAAGGATAGAAGGAAGTTTTGGAGGAATTTGGAGACTACTGCACTATTATTGCTGGATAGTGCCATCATTGCTAGGGATTTCAACTATACCATTGGAGAAGGAGAAATCTAGGGCACCCGTGGGAGGAGGGACCCGATGGAAGATTACCTCTTCACTCTTTTTAAGGCATCCAACCTGGTGGATTTAAGATTGGAGAGGGAAGGGCTGACATGGTTCAATGGTCGATTGGGAGATGAATTTATTGGGAAACAGATTGATTGTATCATGGTACAAGCCTCCCTCTTAGGCTCGATGGAGGGATTAAAGACGCGGGCAGAGGATTTCATCATCTCAGACCATCGACCCATTTCTGTGGAATGGTCCTTTGAGAATCAGCAAAAGGGCTACCCATTTAAATTTAATCGTGTCTGGTTAAAAGATGTCGGCTTCAATCGACTGGTTAGATCTCACTTTGAAGAATGTAAAGGAGAGGGTGAAAATTCGACGATGAATCGGATCGCCAATAATCTTCGGAGCCTTAAATCTAAGGTTAAGCAATGGGAAAAATCATAAAAAACAAAACTTTTACAGGACCTCAAGCTCACAAATGCGGAGATCTCAGATATTCTGAAAGATATTGATGAAGGAAAATCGATACCAGAACACTGGGCTCGCCTTAAAGAGTTGGAAACTAAAAGATGCAAGATTTTGCTCATTCATGACAAACTTGGCGTCTAAAGAGCCGTGCGACGTGGTTGAAAGAGGGAGACAACAATGCTAAGTATTTCCATAAGTTTGAAAATGGCGAGAAAAGAATAAACATGATATGGAAGCTGGAGGAAAAAGGAGTCTGTATCAACACTACAAGAGGAATCCAAGAGGCAACGATAAGGTTTTTCGAAAACCTGTATAAGGGCCGAGAAAATGTGAATCTTGTAGAAAAAATGATGGTCTTGGATTATTTTCCTCAGATGTTCGAGACTGTTGAAAATGAAATAATGGAAAGATCTGCCTCCCAAGCAGAAGTGACAAAGGTACTGAAGTCTTTTCGACAGATAAAAGTCTGAGTTCAGACGGGTGGACACCGGATTTTTTCTCCCATTTTGCTGACATTTTCCTGGAAGATATTATTCATATAATTGAGGAAGTTAAATCTATAGGAATTTTTAAAGGAGGGATAAATTCCACTTTTATTGTGTTGATCCCAAAGAAGAGTGACCCCAGGGGTTTAGAGGACTTCCACCCTATCTCATTATGC
This sequence comes from Pinus albicaulis, assembly GCA_034641835.2. NCBI lineage: Eukaryota > Viridiplantae > Streptophyta > Pinopsida > Pinales > Pinaceae > Pinus > Pinus albicaulis. The sequence continues at coordinate 111,750,745 of CM076573.1, read as the reverse complement.
AATACACTTTATAAGATTGTCTCCAAAATATTGGGGGAAAGATTAAAAGGAGTTCTTGCCAGATTTATTACATCCGAATAGTCAGGTTTCCTTCGAGGGTGGAGCATCCACGATGCAGTGGCTATAACGCAAGAATTCATGCACTCTATCAAGTCTAGGAAACTAAATGTGGGGATCATGAAAATCGACCTTAGTAAAGCCTATGATAGACTTGACTGGAGTTTTCTTAAATTGATTCTACATAAAATTGGGTTGTCATGTGATTTTGTCCACTGGATCATGAGCTGCATTACTACCTCCTCTATGTCTATTATAATCAATGGAAGAGCTTCTAATTTTTTTAGACCTAGGAGAGGGTTAAGACAAGGATGCACACTCTCTCTATTACTGTTTATCCTAGTAATGGATGCAATCAGTCTAAATATAAGGAGAGCGGTTTCAGCTGGGGATTTTGAAGGCTTAAAGATATCCAGTAAAGGGGATATCTCTCACATTTTTTTTGTTGATGACATAATTATATTCGGGTTCCTGATCATAAGATGCTGGAGGGTGCTTGGTCAGAATTTTTATAATTTCTACTATGCATCAGGTATGGAGGCGAATAATGGAAAATCTCAATTCTATCATTCGAATGGGTCTGAGGAGGTCATTCAGTACATACAGGACCAACTCAAATTACAAGTGGTAAAACTTGAGGAAGGAATTACATATCTTGGTTTTAGATTGTAGGCAACAAAATACACCATAAAAGACTCGCTGTGGGTGTTGGAGAAATTTCAAAAAAGAGTCAGTAACTGGTCAAATAAATCGTTGGCTAGAGGAGGTCGACTAGTTCTCACTCAGGCAATATTACAACAACTTACTATCTATTGGGCTCATCTGTTCCAAATTCCACATAAGATTCTTAATAAAATTCGAGGTTTGATGGCCCATTTCATTTGGAAAGGAGGCATTGGGAAAGGTTCTTTCCACTTGATTAAATGGGAGAAGATAGCGGCATCAAAGAACCTTGGGGGATGGGGGATCATTGATTTAGATACCTTTGGGAAGGCTCTTAGGTTGAAATCACTGTGGCGATGTCTTAGCACCCCTGGTCCATGGAAGGATATCATGGAACAAAAATATTTTAAAAATCACTCGGTTACATATTTATATATGAGGGATCATATACAACAGATAAAGGTTTCTTTGATGTGGAAGGGATTCCAGGTAGTCTGGTGGGAATTAAAAAATAGAATTAGATGGAATTTTGGGAACATAGTGAAAATTAAAATAGGACAAACTGGGCTCGAAGGTATAGATGACACAAGCTATTGCAGGGAGGAACTTCTACACTACTTAAATAACAAAGGCATTTTCTTTTTATGTCAGATCATGGATTGGCAGGGTGATATTCCGATATGGTACACGACTGTTCAACTCGAAATATTGGTTACAACTGGAAATGGAGTGGATTAGTTACTGTGATTCGCTAAGAAGCATGGGACTGCATAGAAGCAGACAGGGCAACCACATTCAGTGAGGGGGGGGGGGGTAAACTTAAAAATGGACAGATAGCCATCGATGAACTTTATCATACTTTGATGATTGATCGAGTACAGGGGGGGACACCTGGTTGGATAATGGACATGTGGAGGACTAATATACAAAAAAAATAATTTATCTTTTACTGGTTGGTATGGAAGTACAAAAACTTGACTTGGCACAATTTACAACGATGAGGGATGAAGGGGCTTGGAATTTGCAGACTCTGCTGGCAAGAAGTGGAAGATAATATACATCTATTTTATAATTGTCCCTTCTCCAAGATGGATCTCTATGAAATTTGCAGGAAACTCAAATATGAGGTGCCAGTATATGATAATGCTGAGAGCTACTTCATTTGGTGGTACATAAAGGGTAAGCATCTTACAATCATCCATATTACTTTCCATTGGATTATATGGTGCAACAAGAACATATTGGTATTTGAGGGTCAGTCTAGCACACTAGAGAAAGTTAGCAATCAAGTGATATTGGAAATGGAAAATTCGATGATTATTGAAAAACCTCCAGTGGAGCGGTCAAGTAGAGCTAGACCACATGAAATAGACTACCCAGGAGGTTTTTTCGATGGAGCTGCCCAAAATTAGAGATGTGGATGTGGTGTAATTTTGATGATTAATCCAAGCCACCATTATAAGATGTACTGGTTTGGGGGTAATGGTACGAATATGAGGGCAGAAGCTATCGCACTATGGGGTATCATGTGGTTTGCACACCACCTCTGCATGGACAGATTGTCAATCTATGGGGATTCACAAGTCTTGATTGATCACTTGAACAAGGGATCAACCCTCCGACCTGAATTTCTTACATCTTGGATGGGTCGCATTTATATTATGCGCAATTGTTTCTCATCTATCACCTTTTGCCATATTTTTAGAGAAAAGAAAACACAGGCGAACATGTTATCTAAGAAAGGACTACAGGGCACATATGTTGAAATTCACTATGAATTCTATGAAGCTGATGGTAGAGGAGCAAAAGGCTCCATCATAATATTCTAATTTTTCTTGTTTATGTGCAGATCATGTAAGAGGAACACATGAAGTGAAAAAAATAACAGCAAAAGGTTCACTATCAGTTTAGGTCAGGTATTGGCCTATTAGCAACAAGTGAAAGTAATATGAACGGTCACCAACTCTGAAGGAGAGCGAAGTGACCCAAGCATACTGGGAACATATGACTGTTTCAAATTTTGCTTTGTTTTGTATAGTTCCGTTTGTTCGATCCATTAAGTTTAAATTTTGAACAACAATGGTGCTGAGTACTAGGTGTTTGTAATTGCGATTAGGAAACAGATGACAGTTTTCAAATTTTGTCTTGTTTTTAAAGCTCTGATTTTCGAACCACACAGTTAATATTCAAATAGTATTTGTGTTGATCAGATGATGACTGTAAAGACTATAGAATTATCAGGTTGGCTGCGATACCACTGATATTTGTTAATTTGAGACAAAAATGATGTAACTATGGAAACATATATTATAAATTATGGTAGATATTGTGTTGGTACTCAATATAAATCAGCTGTTTTTCCTATTGATTTTTTTTTTTTCCCTAGATCATTGACTAAATGTGCTTGAGCATACCCATGCACTATTGTTTCATATATTTTTTCAAAATCATCATCATCATCAATGGAATCTAATAGTTCTATGTTGGATAGTCATCATTGTGTTCTAAAATCTTTTAATTGAATATTTCTTCAATCATTATTGACAATAATACTTCACTCTTGTAGTGAAGTGTTGCATAAATTGTAAAGTGAAATCATCACATTTTTTTATTGAAACATTTTCAAACAAATAGGTTTATATATTATGATTTTTTTTAGCATCATTACAATTGTAATTGAGTCATCTAAACTCTTAGGAAATTAAAATCAACTTTTAGGCAATGCAACATGAACTCAATTTGTATTTGCAAGGACATTATTATTGTTCGTGTATGCCTGATTTGAACCTTTTTGTATCTACGTTTCCTTATTTGTGAAAAGGGCATCCTAGGTGACACAAGTCTTTCTTCTAAAGTTATTAAGGCCTTAATAAACAATTATTATTATTTTTTATAATTTAATTTAATTTAATTAATTAATTAGTTTATTTATTTATTTTCTTTTCTTTGGATTTGTGAATGACATGCAAAAAAAATGCAATTGTTCATTTATAAGTGATTTTTTGCATTACTTATGAATTATGTCCTTCAATTGAATGGATTTTTCTTCCTTGTAATTTGTGAAAGATGCATGACAAGATATTATGTTGTTCTCAATGTCAAACATGTCTTTTTGGAATTGCATGCATTAACAAATTGCACATAGATTAGTTGGTGCATCTTCAATTGAATCTAAATATGGTACACTTTATTTTCTATTTTTTGCATTTTTTTTCAGACACATGGATGCTCCATATCTTATATTTCTTGTTTCAAGTGGAAAATTTTTGCAAATGGCCATACATGCATTATATCATATCCCAACTTCTTTATGAATACATTCAATTGTTAAATTTGTTTTGTTTTTTCTATTTTATTATGTTTTCAAATAACTATTTCCTACATAAGTTTTGCTTGTTTCTCATTCTACTTGTTACTTGAGTAGAGAATGATACACAATTTTTTTTTCCTAGTACTTGCATTATTTGGACCAACACTTGCAGGGATGTTAACTTTCTTTAGTTCTAATTCAATGGCATAATCAATATGTTCAATTCACTAAATGAACCTAATACCTTTGGAATCCATTCAATGCAATGGTTGGAAATGTGTATACTAGGAAACTAGATTAAACTGAGCAATATAGTTTATTTTCAATGAAGTATGAGTTGGATGGAATTTTAGAATATTAGGTTTTGACTCTGGACTCCAAATATAAATATTGATGTAAAGTATCTCACATAACCATTTTATTTCAAAATGATCTCATTCTACATTACCATGGTCATATGAGACTAAAAAATTGATTATAAGATTTCCAATCAACCATAAATTGTTGTTCATTATTGATATTTTTTACAAGATGTCTATTCAACATTTAATTACTATATTTCCATTTACATTGTAAGCATTATAGGAAGTTCTTGAAAATATTTTTCTTAAAGAAGGCACATCAAACCATAGTGCGAATTTTCAAATTGGCTCAAATAATGAGTCATGACAATATCCAAAAATAATATTGACCATATAAATTTGTTCCATAAGCGATTTCTCAATGTACAACATGTCTAATGAAAAATGTTCACACAAAATGCACATATAAATGCACTATACATTCTTGTTCAATATTTTGTAAAGTTCATCATTTCTTTGTATGCCAAAATTGGCCCAAAGTATCTACATGATGGATCTTTATTATCATTGAAAGGGCTAGTTGACTATGTCAATTCGACTTGACAGTAAACTATGTTAGATATGTAATTTGGTTGATTGTCTAGTTGAATAACAATGTTACCGATGAAATAGGTAACCGCAATGTTACCTACTTTTTTTTGGTAGCATAAAAAGCACCCGATTTTGAAAAGTGGTGATGCAGAATCACCATTTTTTTTTTTGGTGCACATTTTTGACACTCTAAAATTTTTATTTATGAAGTATGAATATTTGTTTTAAAATGTTAGTGATTTTCATGCTAATTTTGATCACGATTTTTTTTTTGGTGCACATTTTTGACACTCTAAAATTTTTATTTATGAAGTATGAATATTTGTTTTAAAATGTTAGTGATTTTCATGCTAATTTTGAAATGTATTGATGCAGCATCAATTTTTTTTTTTTTTTTTAGAGCGGTGATTTTCATGCTAATTTTGAAACGTATTGATGCTACATCAACCTTTTTTTTTAGAGCAGTGATTTTCATGCTAATTTTGAAACGTATTGATGCTGCATCAACCTTTTTTTTTTAGAGCAGTGATTTTCATGCTAATTTTGAAACGTATTGATGCCGCATCAACCTTTTTTTTTTAGAGTGGTGATTTTCATGTAGGTAATAAAACACAAACTTAGATTAAAAAAAATATATAAAAACAGTAAAAAAAACCAATAAAAATGTAAAAAAAAAACAAAAATAGCTCATAAAAATAAAAAATTTAAACAAAAATAAATTAAAAAAACAAAAATATTTGAAAATTATATCAAAAGAAATGACAAAAATTGAAAAAAAAAACACATAATTTAAAGAAAAAAACTAAAATTCACCAAAAAATTTAAAAAAAAAAAAATCAAAAACATTTTTTTCTAACTTATTAAAGAAAACAATATATTAAAATATATATATATATATATATATATTTAAAAAAAAATTAAATAATTAAAATTACAAAATTAAAATTTAGAAAAAAAAATTAAATTTAAAAAATTAAATTAAAAAAAATAATAATAATAAGGAAAAAAATACAAATTTTAAAATTTACAAAAAAAAACAAATTAAAAAAAAAACAATTAAAATTGAAAAAGAAAAAGAAAAAAAAAAACAAAAAAAAAAAACCTATCATTAAAAAACAAAAAAAATGAAAAAAACCACGTGCAAATAATTAAAAAACAAATATACATAAATTTAGTGTTTTCTTTTTTAGTGAAACAATTTATAGATTTTAAAAATGAAAAATTAAATAAACGAAAAAATTAAGAAAAACAATTAAATTAAATTAAAATTTAAAAATTTTAATAAATAAATTTTAAATTTTAAATTTAAAAAAATAATTATTCTATAATATTAAATATAAAAAAAATTAAACAAATTGAATTTAAAATAAAAAAATTGAATTAAAAAAATAATTTTAAATTTTTTGAAATTCAAAATTTTTTTAAAAAAATCAAATTAAAATAAAAATATTAAAAATTAAAAAAAAAATAAAAAATAAAAATAAAATCAAATAAAAATAGATGTACATATATATTAAAAATTTTAAAAAAAAAATAAATAAAAAAAATTGAAAAAAAATATATTTTTTGAAATTTAAAAAATAATAATAATAATAATTAAAAAAAATCAATTAAAAAAAAAAATTAGAAAAAATCAATTAAAAAAAAAAATTAAAAAAATAACAATTAAAAATAAATTTGTCGTGGTGGTCGGGGCGCGGCTCACCCGCTGGGCAGCGCCACGAGGGCGGCCCAGCCGACCTCCCGGCGCCTGGCGGGCGGCGCCACGGGGGCGGCCCAGCCGGCCTCCCGGCCCTCCGCCCGCTGGGTGCCGGGAGGCCGACTGGGCCGCCCCCATGGCGCCGCCCAGCCGGCCACCGCCGCTCAGTGGGCGGGCCGCGCCCCGACCACCACCACAATTTATTTTTAATTGTTTTTTTTTTTTTTTTTTTAATAATTTCAAAATATAATTTTTTTTTTAATTATTTAAAATAAAATTCGTTTTGTTTTAATTTTTTTTAATTTTATTATTTTTTTGTTTTAAATTTTTTATTATTATTATTATTTTTAATAATTTTTATTTAATTTTGCCCATTTTTTTTATTTAATTGATTTTTTTTTTTTTAAATTTCATAAGTCTTCTTTGTTATTAACTTTTACGTTTAGTTTTTTAATATAATTTTATAAAATTCAATATATTTTATATATATTTTTTTAATTTATTTCGATTTAATATTTTTTTTAAATGTTTTACTTTTTTTTTTTTTTTTTGTTAATTACATAAAATTTTTATATTTTTTTATTTCAATTAAAATTGTGTATTTAAAATTAGATTTTTTTTTTAATGAAACTTAATTTTTTTTAATTTTTTTTTTTTTTAATTATTTTTTATTTAATATTTTTTTTCTTTTTTTTTCAATTTTCCATTTTTAATTGATTTTTAAAGTTTTTAAAGTTTTTCGTTTAACAATATTTTTTTTTCTTTTATATTTAAAATTTATTTTTTCTTTCAAAATTTATTTGTTTATTCATTTATTTATTAAAATTTAATATTTTTGTTTTTAAATTTAATTTGTTATTTTAATATTAACCTCTTTTTTTTTTTTAATTTAATAAAATTTGATGTATATACCTATTTTAATTTAAGTTCATATATATATTTTATTTTTTATAATTTAAATTTAATTTATTTTTTATAGTTTATTTGTTTTTTTAATATATTGTTTTAAATTTGATATTTTCATTGTATTTTATTTTTATTTTTTATTTTTAATTAAGTTTTCTTTTTTTTTTTCCTTTTAATTTGAATAGTGTTTTTTTTTTTTTTTGAATTTTTAAATTTATTAAAATTTAATATATTTCCTTAAATTTAATTATTTGTTTTAATTTGTTTTTTCTTTTTTTAAATTTAACAAGCATTTTCTTTTTCTTTTTTAAATTTAATTTCAATATTTTATTTTTTATAATTTCCATCTTTTTTTAACTTTTTTTTTTTTTTTTAAATATTTTTATTTTGTTTTTATTTTTATTTTTTAATTTCTATATTTTTTTAAATTTTAATCTTAATTTTTTTTGGTTTATTTTTAAAAAAAATTTTCCTTAAAATTTAGGTTTTTTTTAATGATTGAATTAAAATTTTTACTTTGTTTTTATTTTTATTTTTCTAATCTTCATATATTTTTAAATTTTAAGCTTTTAAATGTTTTTATTTTTTAAATTTATTTTTTTTTCTTAAATTTTAGGTTTTTTTTTTAATGTTTGAATTTTAAAAATTAAAAAATGTTACTTCTATTTTTTAAAAATGCCAAAAGTATGACACAATTTTTTTTTTGTTATTCCAGCATCAACTAGTTTTGTTTTGAGGGTGTTTTTTCAATCCCTTTTTCAAGAAACAATTTTGTTTTTACCATAATTTTTTAAAATGTTGAAATTTGACCTTAAAAAAAAACGAAGTGCATTCTGGAAGAGACACTTTTTTTTTTGGGGTGTTTTTTCAATCCTTTTTTCAACAAACAATTTTGTTTTTAGCATAATTTTAGAAAATGTTGAAATTTGACCTTTAAAAAAAAACAAGTGCGTTCTGGAAGACACACTTTTTTTTTTGGGGTGTTTTTTCATGTTTTTTGAGAGTTTTTGGGCTAGAGTTCCCATTTTGAGGTCAGGTTACCTATTTCATCGGTAACATTGTTGAATATGTAAGTTGGTTGATCTCACAATTGGGTCAACCAACCAAGGTAGTTAGATAATTACAACCTCCTTGTAACTAATTCTTCAAGTATAAATATGTGACTTATGTAATAGAGAGAAGTGGTTGTAGTTGTTCTTGTGCTACAATAATAAAGTGTATATTGTTGGTTCTCCCAATACTTTGTGATATTTTGCATCTCTTCTCTATCTGTGTATTTGTGTAAAATTGTGTGTATTGTTGTATACTTATCTATTCAATGATGCTACTAGTAATTGTTCCTCACAAGTCCCTAGACTACAACATTGGTTTGGTGGTCGATAATTCCAGAACTTGAGTTTGTACAATCAGGATTACATAGATGTTGATTTCGGAAGAGATTCATGAGTGGTGGGAGTGAAACATTTATAACTATCTTTAAAATATTTCAAGAAGAAATTGAATAACTCTATTGAAGCATATGAACAATTATTCATGGAAACCAATGAATAATTTCTGAAAGATATTCCCAAAGAAATAGGAAAAAACATGAATAAACCTACTAATGAATAAGCACAATCCATATGATCAATTAATGCTAAAAATAATTAATGGAATTTGAAAAAACTTGCACGAGTGGGTTGAGAAAATTGCTTGAGACTACTCTAAAGAGCAAGTAGTTTAAGATAGAACATTAGTCAACATAGTCAACTCAAAAGTTGTATGATGATCTCCATGACAATTTGTTTTGTACCACACTCTCTCTACTACATAACTTTATGTTATATAAAGGAGATAGTTATATCATTGAGCACTATGCTCCTCTTCATCAAATAGAAAATACTAATTAGGAGGAATAAAAGTGGTTGGGAAGAATTGCTAGAATCCAATTGCAAGAATATATAAGATGTGTTGGATTTCTTCTTAAGAAAATGAGCCTGGAAATCTTGTCCATTGCAGACTTAGAGTAAGTTGGGGTCAATAATGTGTGTGTGGGGTTGGGGGGGGGGGGGTTGTGATGCTTCGTGAGATGCCTCAGTTGGATATGAATTGACCACACTAAAAAATCATTATAGACTTAGAGTAAGTTGAGGCCAGTAAGGGGGGAGGCCCCGGGGGGGGGGTTGATGCTTTGTGAGATGCGTTAGTTGGAGTAATATGAATCAACCACATTAAAGAGAATAATGCCAAAAATAAAGAGGAAGTTGGCCAAAGGAGCATACACATTAGGAGAATGATCGAAGAAAAATATGACATGTCAAATGCAACATTTTAAGCCTTTGAATGACATTTAGAAGCTAGAATTGATAAAAAATGCAAAGGAGACGAGAGGAAATACATAACACAAAGGATCCCCAGATTTCAAATAGAAAATAACCCTAAGAGTGACTGATCATTGGTACGTTGGACTCATTTGAGATCAACAACAATTGACTATATTCGAGAGGAGTAGCCTCGATGACTCCTATGAGAAATACACGTCTATAATTGGTTGAGGAAAAAAATGCCACCCTCCAATTGGTAAATACAATAGAAAGTATGGATGTTTACATTGGGAATTATTTCATTTTGATCTCCCATCAGAGATGTTATTCCTCGCATTAGAGATTTGATCCAACAAAGGTTATACCTAGATCTTGAACCCTCCAAGGTGTGATATAGAATGGATGAACATGGAAAATATGCAATAAATTGTTGTTTGAAACTCCATAAGTAGATGAAAGTTTGTTAGGATGTTCAGGGGATGAAAATATACTCCTTCAAGTTAAGGATATCACAGATGTGCCCCCCTATTGAATCTACTTATTGGAGAGGAAGATTTTGCATCAGTTAATAATCAAGATGAATCAACATGTCCTCATGAAATTTGGTTCATAGATTATATAGATAAATGTTTCCAAACATATGAGATAATCCCAACGGTTAAAGTAATAGAAGAATTAAATAAACACATTTCAATAAAATTAGAGATATTAGTTGAGCCATCCGAGTTGATTACCCAAAAACCAACTTCCTCAATTAAAATACGATTATCACTATTGATTCTCCCAAATAATTGACAAACACAAACTCCTCATAGAAAATTAAATCCAAATCCTTCAACCAAGGATAAAATGGGTCTAAACCACATCCCCATATATGAGGGATATGATGATATCAAGTGGCATTAGTTTGTATGTGAGAAATTTTGGGATGCGTCTGATATCATAGGTAAGGATAAACAAATGACTTAGTTTGGAGCTTCCTTGTGAAAAATATTCCTCACATAGTTTATGAACCATATTGAAAATTAGAAGCAATCAAAATTGGAATTCAAAAGTAGTTTCCTTCTTATGTAAAGCTAATTGTATTAAACATTTTGAAGCTCAAAAGCTTAAAGAGATAATATAGAAACCATGAGAAATAGTTTAGGGCCACAATAAAAGATTTAAGGATTTTCTTAAATAGATTCGTAATTTCATTGATGAACAAATATTGGTGAAATGATATGTATTAAATGACCCACATGCATGCATGGCATGTAGTCATGTGAAGAGGCCTTGAATAAGGAACGTGATACTTAAATAGATGATAACTAGTTGTCAACTTCCTCAACGAAGAAAATACTAGAAGAAAATTTGGATATCCTTCAACAATCATGAAATAATTTGACTATAAAAAAAAATGAGCCATGGTGCACTATTTTTTCAAATGAAATCCATACAAAATATCACTTAAATATAATGACGCAATAGAAAAATATACATACGCTTGTCGATTACAGGCTAAAATATATTACAAAAATTTTTAATGTCTAATAATTCATAGTACAAGGGATCTTCCTCACAAATTAAGTATTTTCAAGCCTAGGTGGTGTGCTACTGTAAGGAAAATAGCCACTCAACACAAGAATATAAATTAAATGGTCAGAATAAGTCTAATTTCCACAAATCAAATACACATGAAACTAAATAGAACACTGATCAAGGATATGAAAATGGATATCAAGGCCACATAAGAGGAACTTATTAGAGTAGAGGAGGTAGAATTGGAAGAGGAGGTCAAGGAAGATATCACTAATTCATCTTTTGGAAAGACAATCATATTAGCCTTGACTGCCCCATCAAGAATAATATCAACTATAATTTTTGTAACATATGTGGTGTGGGTGACCAATCATTAGAATACTATCCCATGGTATGAGAGAAAGTGATGAATAAAAGAACAATGAACTTACTCCACATTGTGCTAAAATATAAAGTGCTTGAATCAAAAAATATACATGTTGTTACCAGGTATAGAGCAGTTCAAGAGAACCACATGCATAAATAATCATTGGTTCAATTGATAAGGAACAAAAATATTTATCCAATCTTGACTAAGAGGAATAAGTAATGTAAGAAACTATGGATTTCTTCAAGAATAATGAGCACGATTAATCCATTGAAAGTGGGGGAAGACATCAAAATGTAATGCAAAAATCATTAAATATGTCTTTTTGGATGAATTTTTATAACTTACGAAAGAAAAATTTATTTGGTTGACTACTTAAAATGATAAATATATTAAGGGAATATAAGGAAGACCAATGGTCCTAGAAGAACCTTAGGATGATGCTTAGGAAAAATATCATAACAACTATGACCCCTAAGTTGATCTCAAAATTGACAACTACATCGTATGTTGATTTGTTGTCAACTTTGGATCATAGAGTCAACATTCTTCGATGAGACAAATGGATAGAGTTGGAAGACCTACACTTGTGCCAACAATTAATTACTTAAAATTGGTAGATAAAATATTTATAAAACCAATTGGAATCTTGAAGAATGTGGAAATAATTATAATGGGATTTTTGACTATGGTCGACTTTGAAGTGATCAAACTTGTCCAGGGTGCCCCTACATTAACTGCATTAGTTGGACGGTCTTGGGGCATAACATGAAAACCACTATCTCTAGAGAGAGATAAGATTAAAATTAAGGGAAATGGAAGAAATATTGGTCAACGTTTAGATATTGAATTATACAATTGGAAATTAAAAACTATGAGTCTATTGCAAAGGAACGTTGGACAGTTAAGGTCATAATAATTAATAAATTTTACTCATGTTTTTCCATTAAAGTAGTAATTGTTGTTTATGAAAAACATATTAAGCAAACACAACCCTCCTACCTACAAACCTAAAGTAAATACTAGTCATTCCATTATGTTTGAGGAAAGAATATCTTTGTTAGCTCATGTCAGTGAGGTATCAAAAGTAGTTGGAGAGAAGAGATGAATGCAAAGCCTCTTGCAACCTTTCCTTGGACAAGATGCTTGTTGGCAGGAGACTCATGCTCCTCATTTTCAGATATGGAAAACTATTGCGACATATTTTGTGGAGAAATTTGGAGGTAGGAAGCTATCGACGTAATTTGACATACTAATATTTTAACTAGGGTTTGACCTTGTAACCCACATTCACTGATGAAAAAATGAGTGGAAAATATTGGGCTACAAAGACGAAAGAATTTGGCCACAAATGTTTCTTGGCATATTAAATGATATAACCTATAAATGGTATAAAATAAAGGAAGCATGTGGCGAATCATTCAATTGGAATGACCTCAAAGAAAATTTTGTTAAGGATTTTGAGTTCAAGCATGAAGAGGCATATCTAATGGAAGTAGTCCATGAGATAGAACTTTCATTTAAAAAACAAAGCCAAATCAATTAGAAAAAAGAGGAAAATCTAAAGTCAACATTGGGTTGACTTTAAATTGCAATCTTGTGTTAAACCAACAACAAGATAAACAAATTGCTTGTTAGTTAGATATGGAAAACATAAGTTTTATGGGTCAAAGCTTAATATAGAAACATGTCTATCCCATAGTAACCAAGCATGTAAAGACAATATTAAAAGCATCCAAGGAAAAAAAATAAAATAGTAACCAAGCATGTAAAGACAATATTAAAAGCATCCAAGGAAGAAAAATAAAATACAAAAAATCTCAACTTCCAAGTAGCTTATAATGAATTAATAGAATAAGAACAAACATTAGATGAATCTAATCCCCTACAGTGGATGAATGTAGATTTAAAGACACTATAATTTGATATATCAACATATATATGACCAAAAATTGTTTGGTTAGTTAACTAATGGACCAAAAAACAAACAATAGAAATAGTCAACTACTGTTTGAATATCAAGATGTATTCGCCCATGATAAAAAATATCTTAAGGGAATTGTAAATGATTCGGGTCAATTTTGGATTACCCTTTTAACCAAGACCTTTTGCTTCGGATGATGTGTTAGAATTGCATTTTTTCAAAGCATTAATGAACACAGATGCATATATAATTAAGAGGAAAACATGTCAACAATCATACGACAAAAACACAAGAGGCTTAATAACGGAGTTCGTCTAGTGTGGACTATGTCTCTGGGCCTTGGTGTCTCGATGGTGTTGGCCACTTCATTCAATGTTGTAACTGGTGATAATGTACATGGATGTTGTTGACTTACCATACAAGGAAAATCCCTCGACATGAGTGGTAAAGTCTCTCCACGAGACATTTCGTTACAAGGAACTATCACTCATCACAAACCTCCTTTCAGCATGACAAATTCACACATGGTGATAAAGAGTATCTCGACATCAAGGAAAAAAAGGGATCTCACAACATAAATCACCATATATTACAAATACATACCACATCAATACACATAAATATTCCACATCTTTCATCAGCACGAATCAACAACAAAAAATAATCATGAAGAATCTGCATCATACATCAAGTAGGAATCGACATGACATAAAGCATCCTACAACAATAATCAATGAAGTACATGGAAACAACATCTCATATAACTCAGCTCTAATGCTGGCTAAAGAATAGGCTGCTCAATCGCTAGATCTGAATGCACCATCGAAAACGTGGCGTCAAAATGCGTGAAATCAACTGTCCACATGCTGAAATCCAACACCGTCATCCCATCCTGGACAATGGCCAAAAAATATAAGGCTCAGATGGAAAATCTGACTGCACCACCAGATTCGTGTCATCGAGAGGTGTAGATGCGATTGTTAATTTTCTGAATTCTGACATTGTCGAAATCTGGGACGTAAGGAATCTTTTAGATTCCCTCAAGATTCTTGAAGATTCTCCTCCACAGGGAATATGCAAAACTGCTGCTGAAAAGGCGAATCTGATATCACCATTACGTTCCCTGTGAAAATATGAGAAAAATGACTGTAAACTTGAGCTTATTCTAATAAAATGAAATTTTACCTCCCTTAGGGAATTTCTGGGCATCAAAGGAATGTTCTTCGTCTCAAAATTCATGCCACCATTTTGCCTCCTCTGCATCGAACTACATGCCCGGGTCTGGCTTGATACACTAAGCAAAAGATGAGTTTTTATACTTCTTTTCCGATAGACTTCTCAACACTGCAACAACTGGTGCATTGTTTAAACTCTGGAATGGTGGGGAGGAGGTCGGGCGGTCAAACCCTGCCCCCTCCCAAACTGGTCACATTAGTTTTTTGAAAACCAAACAATAAGGTTATTAATGGGGGGATAGACTCGCATTGGGTGGCCCGCCCCACCTTTTAAGTGCCCCTGATCTACTATATATGTATTATATACGGTGTTATGGTTAATAACAAACCAACACATTTGTTTATCTTATGTGATTTTAATAACCATTTTATATATTTTTTTTTGGATGGTTAATAACAAACCAACATATTCGTTGATTTAACGTTTATCAAAATGATTTTTTTGGATTTTTTTTAATATATGGTTTGTTTGGATTTCATATTTAAATATGAATTTTGTTATATGGTTAAATAACCATTTTTAATATACAATTATTTTTTAATGATTTCTTTTTTCATGTGGGCATCTAAATATTGTTTTGTCTTTTATGCAGGTTGTGGACCAATGGCATAGCACCATGTGTCAAATGCTGAGTGGCTGCCATGTGGGTCCCACGTGCTTACTGGGATGCCAAGTAGCATGGTGTGGGCCCCGTTTCCCTTGCCTTAACAAAACTTCAAATTTCTCTAACTTTCTTATACGAGCTCGGATTGAGGCGTCGTTCGCACCATTGAGATTAGGGCGACAAGATATTCAATCTGAAGCTGAGTTTTCCACCTTCCTATCACTTTTAATTTTGAGCTTTCATAAGCCCTCTTTGTCTTGTGTGTGTCTCTGGAGCCACCTAGATCAGTAAAAGTGATGGGGGAGATGAAAATTGACATCATCTAATAAGTGAAATTGATAAAGAGATGACCTTATAAATTTTCCCATAAATAAAATCCAGTGGTGGAAAGGGAAATCGATGGGATGTTAGTTGTTGGAATCATACCCAGTTGAAAAATCAGAATGGGCAAGTGCTATGGTCATGTAGCTAAAAAGGAAAACCCAAAGAAGCTAAGGGTATGCGTCAAATTTTTGGGGCATAACAAATTGACAATAGTTAACCCTTTCCCAACATCATTTTCCAATGAGATAATTAATGAAGTTGCTAGGTATGAATGCTCTTCTTTTACCAATATATTTTCCAGATACAATCAAGTACCAATTGCAAAGAGGATAGAAAAAAAAAAACCTTTTTCTCTAAATTTGGGTATTTTACATCCCTAGTGATGCCATTTAGTCTTAAAATGCATGACTCTAAAATCATGGTGAAATCCTTCAAAGAATATATCTATAAGGGGTATTTTTTTCAATGACAAGACCATCTATGGCCGACGCAAAGACCACATACAATGATTAAGGATAATGTTACAAATGTGTTGATAGATCCACCTTTCTCTAAACATTTAAAAATGCATCTTTGCCACCACTATTGGCATGCTAATAGGGAATATTGTATACATAGATGATCTTAAACTATACATGGAAAAACTTAAGATAATCCTTGATTTAAAGCCCCCAATAAACAAAGTAAAAAATCAAAAAATTCTCGGGGCTACAAGGTGCTATCTAAAATTTATATGACATTATTTCAACATCACATTCCCAATGGACAAGCTCCTTATGAAATATGTCAAATTTATCTCGAGTCAAGAGTGTAATAAAAGTTTTAAATTATTAAAATGAAAGTTAGTGGAGGCACCCATGATCTAGATTAGATCTTTATATTATTTTTCATCTACCTTGATGCTTTTAGAGTGGAAAATTTGAAGGAATCATGTTAAGCCTTATATAAGCCACATTTTAACCCAAAAACCCCTTATTAAGATGTAGATTTAGAGTGATTACAATTCTATTGTTATGTTGTTATCTATGCTAGAACCCTTCACGGTCCCATTTTATCATAATTGTACCCTTTGTCTCCTATATATACTAAGGATACCTAGTCTTAGGATTAACAAATATTGTCTTGTTTATTGTAAAAGGAAGTTTCCCTTTCGAAGAGGATTCTAATGATTTTTTTCTTATCATTTTAAAGGTGCAAGGATCATAAAATTTGGTATCAAAGCTCATGATCCTAAGGTTTTGCTGCTTCAAATGGGTCATCATGGCATTTTCACTATAATTTTTTTTTGGGAGGTTTCATAAGGTGAAAGTTGGAGAAGACTAAGAAGACATATTGAGAAATATTTAGTTCAATTTTTAGATCTTTGTTCACAATATTTTTGGATATATGGTCCAAGGAAGATAAGATTTACAAATTCTCCTAAATTTTGTCTCAAACAAGTTAGTTCAACATTTTCTCTATTATTATTATTATTATTATTTCTGTGAGGCTTCAGATCATGAAACTTGGATCACGTTGAGGAAAAATCATGGTGAAAATATAGTTCAAGTTACAGATCTTGGTTTGCTATATTTTCGAAGATATGATCTAAGGAAGTTAGGGTTTTTATATGCTCCATAATTTAGTATCAAATATGCCACTTTGGAATTTTTGCTATTTTTTTTTCTCTAAGGCTTCATAAAGTTAAACTTGCACTATATTAAGGAGAACTCTAGAGGAATAAGTGTTTCCATTTTTTAGAATTTGGTTCCATACACTTTTGAAGTTCTACCCAATGGAAGTTAGGTTTGTGAAAAGTCATGAATTTTTTTTAAGCAGGCTAGCTTGGTATTTTTCTATATCTTATTTTCTAGGAATTTTCATAATGTGACATATTTAGGAAGTTTAGAAGACATATAGAAGTACCTTAATTACAAGTTCTAGAATTATATTTCAATATTTGGACACATGTCACACTATACAAGTTTTCTTGTGGGAAGAGGCTAATATACAAGTTGGACACATGGCACACTATATAAATTTTCTCCATGGAAAATATTCTCTTGGAGAGTTTTAGGCCCCTATAATACTTGCTAGGTCCCTATAATACTTGCTAGGTCCCTATAATACTATTGTATCCCCTTATTGTTATTGTTAGTGTAGCCCCCTTATTTTTATTATTGTGTCCATGTAGTCCCCATATTGTTATTATTGTGCCCCATAGAAACCCACTATTGTTTATTTTTGTGCCCTTACATTATTATTTTTATGTCAACTAGGATTATATTGTGACCCCTTGGACTCCTATATATATAAAGGAGGTTTTGTCATTTGTATCATGCAATAATTGTTAATTTATGTAATGTAAAGGACTTTTCCCCCCTCGAAGAGGCTGATTTATAAGTCGTTGATCTATCTTTTCTTCTATTTTGTGAGCTGGTTTCATAACATTTGGTATCAGAGCTTTGGATTCTAGGGTTTCGCTTCTTCAAAAAGCTAATCGTGGAATTTTTGATATAACTTATTTTTTACGAGGCTTCAAAAGAAAAAAAATTTACCACATGGAGCCAAAATATTAATGAACTTCCTGTAAAAATTTTAGACCTTGGTTTGCAATATTTTTAGAGATATGATCTGTGGAAGTTAAGGTTTTTGCAGGCTCCATAATTTCATCTAAAAAAGGTGATCGAGGGAGAACCATCATAACTTTTGTTTCAGACATCTGACTCAAATTCTGTAAAAATTGGCCGAAATTACACAAAATTTAGTTTCTTGTGTATCAATTTCAAAGCTGAACGACAAAAAAGTGCCATGTGGCATGCCGTACGAGTTCACTCTACCAAACTAGTCCATAATTTTTCCATTGTGGGAGATTCAAAATAAATTGGTCCTGAAGAATCCAAATCAGGTTTGACCCATGGCATTAGAAAGATAACTCAGAGGGATACTACAAAACCAAAGTTGAGATCTTGAAGATCCAAAATCGCAGAGATAAATTAGGTTCAATATCGATCTCCTAAAAAGCAAGAAAAATGTGTGTGTGTTTTTTAAACTTGCATAAATCTTGTTTGAAAAATCAGTTTGAAGTGATTCCAAGGTCATATTGAAGAATATATATCAGTATTTGGTTATAAAATTCCCCCCAAAAATAGTTCCACACCAATTAAGCACTCATAAATCTCTATTATGAGTCATGAAGAGGAAGAAGTGCAACATGATATATCAAAATTACGAGACCAAGTGCAACAAATTTCACTCTAGCAAAGAGTGAAAAAAATGAAATGGAAGCTAAGATGGATGGTTTGAAGAAAGAAATGGATGGATTGAAGAAAGGCATGGAAGCTAAGATGGATGGTTTGAAGAATGGCATGGAAGCTGTTAGCATTGCAAACATTAATGGTGTAATCACCATTGTGTCAATGTTCTCAAATTTTATCGCATCTTAGTCCATGTCCAAAGTTTGAGTCATTTCCAATAAAAGTTAACAAAGAGTCCCAACCTCAAGGTATTTTTAAGTGAATAGGTATCATAGTGTTCTACAGTCCTAAAATAAGTTAAAATCTCCATTTTGGCTTATTTTTAGTGTTGAAAGTTAGTCGATGTTTGGGTAATAAAATTGCAGTCATCTGGTTTGGAATAATAGCTGCCTTTCTTGCAAATTCATTGCCAAAATAGTCAAAACAGTAAAGGGCAGCTATTTCTCTAAAATGGAAGTCATATATTCCACACAGTGAAAAGCGCAGCTATTTCACTGAGATTTTGGTTATCTTAGAAAAGAGGCTACAGGTAAACAGGTAATCTTTCGAAGGAGGAAAATTAAGGCTTCGTGGCAACCAGAGTTCTTTAAAATAAAAACGCAGCGGAAGAAAAAAACTGAACCAACAAAGTGGGAGACCCTGACTATCAAGAGCATCAAATGAATCTATATGCATTTTAATTCAGTTGAATGAAAAGAGTGTTGCTGATTAAGTGTGATGGTGAGAGAAATCCATATTGCCCTCATTCATTCCATCTATGCTCTTCTTACCTCTAATTTTTCCAAATTATGACACTCCCATGGTCTGAATCCCATTCAAACCCACAAAACCTGAACAACTGTGTGATATAAACCATAAACCTTACCGTTATATATATATTACATATCATATATATAACAAAAGTCCGCTAAAACCTTTGGTAGGACCCTGTACCTTCATCGCATATTGACCATTGCAAATCATAAAAATTAACTGCTATATTCTTAATACTAAAATTATAAATCGCCGATGCGATATGAAGTGGGACCCAGTCCCCGCCACGCTTGCCTTCCATTTGATTTTCCTTTGAAAAAAAATTAAACTTGCCCTTTTTTTTCTTCGTCTTTCAGCTTTACCCTTCCACCTTTATCGTTTCATCGCTTTTCATTCCCCGATCGTGATCAAAGTGGGGTCCTCATCGCATTTCGCAGATTATATGTGTTTCAAATTGGAACTAAACTTTAAAAAACACGATTTCTGATTTGTGATTGCGAATACATCACATTGCATTTGTTTTATCTTTGTGAGCGACCACAACATATTTATTTTAATTGTGATGCGGTAGGATGGCCCCACCTCAGCAGCTCCGCCCCCATTGCACAGCTGTTGCAATACATACATAAATCATATAAACTTCATAACACTTACTGCTTAAAATCTTTCGCCGATTCATAACACTTCCCCGATTTCCAGTGGGTCCCTCTTCCTCGCACTTCGCAAAGTTTAGGTGTTAACCCCGCAGCTTATAACTAAAATCTAAAGGTTGCGATGTGTGCCTGTGATCTGGTCCCACTTATTCCATGCCACATAATTTCACCTCCTCCCTCATGCATCGCACTTCACAGTTTTTAAGTTTACAACCTTTGCAGTTATAAAAAAAAATTAAGGTTGCGATTTGCGATACGGTTGGTACCACCTGTGTGCCATGTCATCCTGCCTCGAATAACCCTCCTTGCTTACCATTCATTCTGCTCCATGTCTCCCCTATCAATTAAACCTTTTTCAAAGGGTTTCTTTGTAATTTCTATGAAATGAACCTCCTCCATTATATCCAAAAGTTTCGGGTTTTCCGCCATTATAAAGGGTTTTCAACCAAAGAAGGGAAAGGAAAAGCGGAACAACGACAAAGATTCTCTCAAACAATTTTATACCACTACTCTTAGTATCAACACGTTTTTCACTAGGCACCAGGCAACATTCAAGGAACAAATACACACCATTTTAAATACTGTTTTGCACATATTAATAGGAGAGATCCACATGTCATTCCCATTGTTTTTACACTTTTTGCTGAAGATTGGTTGCACTAAAATAAAAGAGCGGTCTTTGAATAGATTGCCACCTTACACAACGATTTCAGAGTGACAGACTTCATGATGCCTTCGTGATGTTTATCTTGTTTTTAATATAACACTTTGTAATTAAGACTAAGGGATAAGCCTCACCTCTTGCACGAGGTTGTAATGACTTTTGAAATAGATTTACCTTTTTCTGTGGAAGATGGAAGTATCATATTTGGTATGTATATGTCAAACTGATATGAAGTCAGGGTTGGTTGGTGGTTATTGAATTCTGACTTATATGAACTATATTTTTTTTGTGAATGAAATGGAATAATACTACTGAGGACTTATTACCAATTTTCTGTGTGTATTGTCTACTTTACTTGTGTTTCCATATCTCCTTTCTTCCAGTTCCAGTTTGCAAATCATCATATTGTTATGTGTTTTTATTTGTATCTTAATCTTTTTATGTGTTTTATCAGTTTTTGTTAGTCTCACATAGTGAGAATTCCTAATAAAATATATATTATAACAGTGGAAGAGCATCACTCCTGATAGTTAATCTTCATGATATTTCAGTGAGAATCCTGTTAGACTAGAAATAGCTTTCTCTCAGTGGAATATTGTCAAACTGCTACTTTTGTGAATTTCTACTAAATCAGTAGATTTTTGTTTTATAGACCTACTGATTCTTCTCTCATCTTACAGTTTCGTCTCCTCATAGACTACAGAATTGCACCTTTCTACCACATCAAGTTACAATACCTTCATTATTAGAGCTGTGGATTTGACTGAAATCTCTTTTCAGTGAATCAAATTTTGTACCACCTACCAATATCACAAAGCAAATCATTAAATTTCTTTATAGTTTAAGATGTGTCTGGTCAGGCGCTTGCTGTAGTCCAAGTGTTGATTCTAGCACCAACATATTTTGGTGTGTCTTCCGGGAGGCGAAGGCCTTGTAACGAAGTATTCTCCCAAGTCTATTGTTATGAATTGATGATAATCAGTTCTTGATGGTGAACAAGAATTGATGACCTGAAGAAGACTGCAAATATGTTCACTTAGCGATTCCACGAAGAGGAAGAGGGTTTCAAGACCTCCTTCTACAAGGAGGAATCAAAGATCTCCAACTGTTAATCTAGTTGCCGACCCAAAGAAAATCATCAAAGATGCTAAAGGAAAATAGAGACCAGTTGAAGCCACATCTCAGTCAATGAATAAGGTACACAAAAGTACGTTCCAAAGCAAAAGGTACCTCTATCTACTTTAGAATCTAAAGAGGTTTTAGTTTCAAAAAATTCTACTGAAAAATCTCAGGTTGAAGCTACTCCTCTAGAAAATAAAGTGGATATTGTTAACCTAGGCTCAGATGAAGGTTTTTCTTACTCATCACCTAGTAAATCTGAAATAAGTATTGTTCTAGTCAAAGAAGGAGAAACTGAATTTCTAAGTGTTGATAAGAAATCAGAAGAGTTTGTCCTAACTGAAGGGGAATTAGAACAAGTATTGGTTATTGCACCTTTTCTTGAAAGGGATATTTTGACCGTAGAAGACTTCAATACTATTTTAAATTTCCTTCAGACTCATCCTGAATACCGATCTCTTTTCACCCCTTAGCAAGAATATTTTCATTTCTCTCCAAATCCAGCTGTTGGGTCATCTTCCTCTCATCCACTTGAAGGGACTGTACCTGAAGGTATTACTTTTAATCTATCTGATTTCCTTGCTCAGAAAAATAAATTTGAATTAACTCCATCCCCTCAAGAGAAAATTTTAGATTTTGATTCTTATACTGAAGGAGAAGTCAAGACATCCTCTGTTCATCTTTTTGAAAACCCACTCTTCTCAGTTACAAAGCCTGAAAAATCAGCTCAAGATCCCCAATTTTCTTCTATCCTCAATCATAATCAGAATTCACCAATTTAATTCCTATTTCCCAAACAACTACATCAATTTTACTTCAGCAAAATATGGCTCTGCCTGCCCTTACAAGGATGCAACAGATAGTGGTTGCGAGATATGCGCCACTTGTTCTCCCTCAACACATGCATGCACTTCCCCAAGGAGATTACTTTAAATATCTTCCAAAATACACCGTGGAGGGAGAAGGAGTTTATGAAGAAAAACATTTAATGGCTTTCTATAGTTATGCTGACAATCAGAATATTGAACATGAATATGTATGGTCAAGAATTTTTGTTCAGATATTGGATGGTGAAGCTCGAAAATGGTTTATAAGTTTGACTCCAAATTTAATTACAGGAATTGATGAATTAGAAGAGATATTTGTGAAGCATTGGGGTGATAGGAAAGACTATGTCTATTATCTTACAAAATTTGGAACTCTGAAGAAGAAGACATATGAGTCATTAGTTGACTTTACTAAGAGGTTTAATAAGATTTATCAGAAAATCCCTAAAGAGATTAAACCCACTGAAACCACAACTATGATGAATTTTGCAAATGATTTAGATTCTGATTTTTCCTTATGGTTGAGAGCTGAAAAGCACAAACACTGACAACTATGCAAGAGGCTGCAATTGGAGTGCGGTCTAATCTCATGGCTTCTAATAAATTAAAAATAGAGGAAGAAAAGGAAACAAAAGGCAAAAAGAAGATGAAAGAAGATGAAAGAAGAAAAACCTTCTTCTTCTAAATCTCTTTTAGCAGAAGAAAATATCGATCAAATGTCCAATTTGATCAAGGAACTTGCCTCTAAGATGTCAAAATTAGAGGTAGAAAATAAACCAGATGCTAGATCCAATCAAAACAAAGCTAATGGAAATCAGGCTCCCTTCAGGAGGCATTTTTAGCCTCAAAAAATCATACAACACCCAAGGAGGAATGCTGATGATCAAAATGTTCAGCCTCCTTTGAATAATTTTGTTGAAGAAGAAAAACAAGGAAATGAGGAAGAAAATGAAGAAATAAACCATGTGGGAGAAACTTCACAGTCAACATGTTTGACATTGTAGGAATATGAAGATAGATCAAGAATTTGTTTGTTTTCTGATGATATGAATGCTCAAATTTATGCACAGAATGATAAAAAACATCAAGAAGTTCAAAATAGAAATTACCTTTTGAGGTCAAAAGGTCCTGTTGAGCAGCCTCAACAAAAATTAGATTCAGATATATAAGCTACTAAACAGAAGGCCAAGGTAAATGAGGTTCCTCCACCTCAAAATTCTACCCCAATTGTTAAAATTACTGCAGAAAATAAGGAATTAGTTCCAATTTATTTCAATTTCAAATCTGAATTGAATAAAATCAAAATTCCAGTTCCACTTATGGAATTATTGAAAAATCCAACTTATAAAGAGTCTTTTAAGAGTCTGCTGCAGCCTCCTTTCGCCCATGATTCAGTCAACCTTGAGGATGAGCACCCCACCATTTATCTAGGCTATCATGTCTAAGACCAAAATGATGATAACTCACCTCCTTTCTACCTGTCACTCAATATACATGACAAATTGTTGCATAGTTGTCTGTTAGATTCTAGAGCTTCCCACAATCTCATGCCAAAGAAAGTAATGGATGAATTGGGATTAGAGATCACCAAGCAATATCATGACCTTTACACCTTTGACTCAAAAAGAGTCAAGTGTCTAGGAGTGATTAAGGGTTTGGTTGTTTCCCTTATACAAATGCCTATGAAGATATTAGTGATGGACATTGTGGTTTTTGACATTCCTTCTAGATTTGGGATGTTACTTTCCAGATATTGGTCTAAAAAATTGGGAGGTACCCTTTAGATGGACATGTCATATGCTACCATCCCAGCATTTGGAGGGGAATTCAGAAGGTTGTATAGGGAAACTCAAGTGGCCTACATCATTAGTGATCAGGACAATCCATCAAACCATCCCATATATGGTGAAGAAAAAGAATTGGGGTCATCAATTTTGTACCTTGCTGCTGATGATAATGATTTCCAGCTTGAAATAAGTGAAAAAAAACACTCTCATGGTGAAAATGCGCAACATTCAGAAGGAGGAAAGATCTGGAAATTATACTTTGACGTAGATTCTTCAAGAGAAGGACCAGGAGCCGCTGTAGTCCTCATTTCTCCTACTCAGCAGAAGGTGACCATATTATATAAACTACAATTTTCTACCACTAACAACACTACTAAGTATGAAGAACTTTTGCTGGGTATGAAGGCATCAAAATATTTGGGAGCAGAACAACTAATTGCCTTTGGTGATTAAGTAGGTGAGAAATAATTACCAAGTAAAAAAGTCCAAATTGAAGAATTATAGAAATGAAGTCTGGGATTTGATTGAACATTACTTTTCAACATTTAATATAAATTTTTTCACTAGAGAAGAAAATCAAATTGCTGATTCACTAGCTATTGTTGCTAGTAATTTCAAAGTTCCTCTAGATGTCAATGCATTCTATGATGTTCAAATTAAAAACAGACCTTCAATTCCTGATAACATCAAGTACTGGAAAGTATTTGAAGATGACAGGGAGATTCATAAATTTTTGGAGTGTGTAGAAGGGTTTGCAGAGATATAAATTGATGATGAGCAAGAAATTGTTGAAAACCAAAATAAAAACCCTTTTAAGAAAACTATGGCTGGAAAAAACATTATAGATCTGAAAACTAACTTTATTCCTAAGGTTTTAGTTCCTTTAGAAAGACTGTTTGATAATAATGATGTTTTTCTCAAGCTTGAAAGCAAGGTTGATGGAGAGAGTACAATAGAATGTAATATTGGTACAGAATATCAGCCAAGATTAGTCAAAGTGTCCAAATTCCTTCCTCTGGAATCCAGAAAAAGATATATCAAATTGCTGAAGGAATTTTCTGATATTTTTGCATGGTCTTATAGTGAGTTGAAAACTTATGATAAGAGAATAATGAAGCACAAGATCCCTTTGAAAACAGATGCACAATCTGTAGCACAAAAAATCAGACACATCAGTCCCATGTTGCTTTCGATCATTGAGAAAGAAATCAAAAAATTATGGGAAGCAAATATTATTCCGCCTTTGAGATTTTCTAATTGGGTAGCTAATATAGTCCCAGTCCGGAAAAAAAAAGGAGAAATAAGGTTTTGTGTTGATTTTCACAACCTAAACCTATGCTCCTTGAAAGATAACTATCCACTGCCCAATATGGATTATATCTTGCAGAAGGTTGTAGGATCCAAAAGGCTGTCAATGATTGATGTATTTTCAGGCTATAATCAGATTTCAGTTGACAGGCAAGACAGAGAAAACACAACATTTACCACACCCTGGGGCACATTCATGTACAACAAAATGCCATTTCGTTTGATGAACACAGGTGTAGCTTTTCAAAGGGCAATGGATATTGCCTTTGCAGGAGAAAGGGATAGATTTGTGGTCATCTATTTGGATGACATCACAATATATTCAAAATCTAATGAAGACCACTTGAAACATCTGAAGCAGAAAGTTTGGTTTGTCCTTAAACCCCAAAAATCCTTCTTTTGTTGTCCAAGAAGGTAAGTTATTGGGACATATTGTAACAGAAAGCGCCATCTATATTGATCCAGGAAGAGTAGAAGCTATTCAGAAGATTGGTTTGCCAAGAAATAATAAGGAATTGCAGTCATTTTTAGGGAAAATCAATTTTCTGAGGCGTTTTGTTCCTAAATTTGCAGAGATGATCAAACATAGAAGTGTTTTGCTGAAAAAAGATGCAGAATTTAAGTGGCGAGATGAAGCTAAAGATTCTTTTTCAAAAATTAAGTCTTCTTTTACTGAAGCACCAGTTTTAATTAGTCCTAACTTTGAAAAGGATTTTCTGATTTTTTCATATGCTTCAGAAGAAACAATTAGAGCTGTCTTACTACAGAAGAACAAGGAGGGTTTGGAGCAGCCAATTTCATTTTTCAGTCGTGCTTTAAGGGATGTTGAATTGAAGTACAACTTGACTGAAAAACAAGCATATGCACTAGTTAAGGATTTGAAGTCTTTTCGAGTTTATGTGATGCATTAAAAAATAATTACTTTTGTGCCCAATATCACTGTTAAAGGTGTGTTGCTGCAGCTAGATACATAAAAGAAGGAGAGGACAATGGCTGACCAAGATTTTGGAATTTGATGTTGAAATCAAACCAACTAAATTGATAAAGGGCTAGGGCTTGGCTTGCTTGATGGGTGAATCTAAATGCAAAGCTTTAAATCTAAATGTAGAGGCAGCTGAAGGAGAAGATGGAGAAGGTAATGATAATTATCCTAAAATATTTAATTCAGATTGGTACAAGGATATAGTTTAGTTGTTAAATTTCAACTGTCCACCTGAAATGGAGAACACTAAAAGGAGAGATTTTAAATTGAGAGCTATGAAGTATTGCATTCTAAAAGACCAAATTTATTGGAAGGATCCTGTTGGAGTTTGATTAAGATGTGTAGATGAAGCAGAATCTCAGGAGATTATGACATAGATACATGTAGGAGTGTGTGGAGGGCATTTATATTGGAGAGCTACTGCAAACAAAATATTAAGAGCTGGCTATTATTTGCCAACTCTTTTCTTTGATGTCTATGCCAAAGTCAGAAGCTGTGTTGAATGTCAGAAATTTGTTGGTAAACAGAAATTACTACCATTACCTCTCATCCCTATTTCAACAGATGTTCCTTTCCAACAGTGGGGGCTAGACTTCATTGCTGAAATTCATCCACCTTCATCAGGACAACATAGATGGATTCTCACAGCTACAAACTATTTCACCAAATGGATTGAAGCTATACCAACCAGAAATGTTACTGATATGATAATTATTAAATTTCCGTTGGAAAATATTATGTCAAGATTTGGTTGTCCACAGAAATTAGTAACTGATAATGCAATGGCCTTTAAGTCCACCAATATGTACAACTGTTGTCAGCAATATGGGATTGAATTGACTCATTACACACGTTAATACCCTCAAGGTAATGATTTTTCTGAGTCATCCAATAAAAGTTTGGTAAGGATTATTAAGAAAATGCTGCCTGAAAATAAGAGGAATTGGGAAACTCAGTTGATACATTCTCTGTGGGCAGATAGAGTAAGTGGTAAAAAATCAATTGGATTGTATCCATTTCAGCTTGTATATGGTACATATGTTGTAATTCCTTTGCAATTAGCTCTTCATGTGATGAATTTCCTACAAGATGAAGTTGATCATGAAAACCCAGTCCAAAGGAGAATGCTAAAGTTGATAGAGGCACACCAAATCAGAGAATCATTGCTGGAAAAAGTTCAGAAGTATCAGGCTAAAGTGAAATCAATTTTTTATAAAAGAGAAAATCAACAGTTGTTTCATGAAAATGATTTGGTGCTGCGTTGGGATGCTAGGAGAGGAGACCATGGAAAGCATGGTAAGTTTGACAATATGTGGTTTATGCCATTTAAAATTGCTGAAGTTTTGAAGAATAATACTTTTTTGCTCAAACATCTGGATGATGATCAATTGACTAGAGGCCCAGTCAATGGTCATTTTCTTAAAAGGTTCGTTATTTAGTAAAGTCAGTTGAGTCACTCCATTGTAAATATCCAGTGTGATGTGTCAATAAACTCCATGCCCAATGGTACTTATGTCTATATATATAGTAATTCTTGAATCTAGTATGTCAATGGTCGATCCTAGTCTCTATTTTTAAGAAGTCTTCTAAGTTTCAAGAGTTTTTGAGGCACTGAGTCTACAGTCCTTGAAGCTTCACAGGGAGGACTTCATCCCCAATAGGAGCCACTGTTAGAATTGAAAACGTTAATGGTGTAATCACCATTGTGTCACTGTTCTCAAATTTTATCATGTCTTAGTCCATATCCAAAGTTTGAGTCATTTACAATAAAACTTAAAAAAGAGTCCTAACATCAAGGTATTTTTAAGTGAATAGGTGTCATAGTGTTCTATAGTCCTAAAATAAGTTAAAATATATGTTTTGGCTTATTTTTAGTGTTGAAAGTTAATCAATGTTTGGGTAATAAAATTGCAGTCATCTGGTCTGGAATAATAGCTACCTTTCTTGTAAATTCATTTTCAAAACAGTCAAAATAGTAAAGGGAAGCTATTTCTCAGAAATGGAAGTCATATATTCCACACAGTGAAAAGCGTAGCTATTTCACTGAGATTTTGGTTATCTTAGAAAAATGCTATAGGTAACAGGTAATCAGTTTTCGAAGCAGGCAAATTAAGGCTTCATGGCAACCAAATTTATTTAAAATCAAAGTGCAGCTGGAAGAAAGCAACTTAACCAACAAATTCAGAGACCCTGATTATCAAGAGCATCAAATGAATCTATCTACCTTTTACTTCAGTTGAAAGAGAAGAGTGTTGCTGATTAAGTGTGATATTGAGCGAAATCCATACTACCCTCATTCGTTCCATCTACCCTCTTCTTACCTTTCATTTTCCAAAATTCTGACACTCCCATACTCTGAATCCCATTCAAACCCGAACAGCCGTGTGATATAAACCATAAACCTTACTGTTATATATATATATATATATATATATATTACATATCATGTATATAAAAAAAAGCCGCTAAAAACTTTGGTAGGACCCTGTACCTTCATCGCATATTGAACATTGCAAATCATAACAATTAACTACTATATTCTTAATTCTAAACTTATAAATCGGCGATGCGATAGGAAGTGGGACCCATTCCCCGCCACGCTTCCCTTCCATTTGATTTTCCTTTGAAAAAACATTAAACTTACCCCTTTTTTCGTCTTTCCGATTTACCCTTCCACCTTTACCATTTCATCGCTTTTCATTCCCCAATCGCGATCAAAGTGGGGCCCTCACTGCATTTCGTAGATCATATGTGTTTCACATTGGAACTAAACTTTAAAAAACACGATTGCCGATTTGTGATTGCGAATAAATCACATTGCATTTGTTTTACCTTTGTGAGTTCCCACAACATATTTATTTTAATTGTGATGCGGTAGGTCGGCCCCACCTCAGCAGCTCTGCCCCCATTGCACAGTCGTTGCAATACATACATATAACATATAAAATTCATAACACTTATCACTGATTCATAACACTTCGCCGATTGCTAGTTGGTCCCTCTTGCCCGCACTTCGCAAAGTTTAGGTGTTAAATCCATATCTCATAACTAAAAGCTAAATGTTGCGATGTGTGCCTGCGCTCTGGTCCCACTTCTTCCCTGCCACGTCATTTCACCTCCTCCGCCGCGCTTCACACTTCGCAGTTTTTAAAGTTTACAACCTCCATGATTATAACAAAACTTTAAGGTTGCGATTTGCGATACGGTTGGTCCCACCTGTGTGCCATGTCATCCCGCCTCTAATCACCCCCCTCACTTACCATTCATTCCGCTCCATGTCTCCCCTATCAATTAAACATTTTTCAAAGGGTTTCTTTATAATTTTTCATAAAATGAACCTCCTCCGTTATATCAAAAAGTTTCAGGTTTTCTGCCATTATAAATGGTTTTCAACCAAAAAATGGAAAGGAATAGCGGAACATTGGCAAAGTTTCTCTCGAACAATTTTCTACCACTACTCTTAGTATCAACACGTTTTTCACTAGGCATTGGGAAACATTCAAGGAACAACTACACACCATCTTCATTACTTTTTTGCACATATTAATAGGAGACACACAATGTCATTCCCACTTTTTTTACACTTTTTGCTGAAGATTGGTTGCTCTAAAACAAAAGAGTGGTCTTTGAATATATTGCTACCTTACACAACCATTTCAGAGTGACAGACATCATGATGCCTTCGTGATATTTATCTTTTTTTAATATAGCACTTTGTAATTAAGACTAAGGGATAAGCCTCACCTCTTGCATGAGGTTGTAATTACTTTTGAAACAGATTTACCTTTTTCTGTGGAAGATGACAATATCATATTTGGTATATATATGCCAAACTGATATGAAGTCACGGTTGGTTGGTGGTTATTGAATTTTGACTTATATGAATTGTAATATTTTTGTGAATGAAATGGAATAATACTACTGAGGACTTATTACCAATTTGCTGTGTGTATTGTCTACTTTACTTGTGTTTCCATATCTCCTTTCTTTCAGTTCCAGTTCGCAAATCATCATAATGTTATGTGTTTTTATTAGTCTCTTAAGCTTGTTATGTATTGTATCTATTTTTGTTAGTCTCACATAGTGATAATTCTTGATAAAATCTATATTATAATAGTGGAAAATCATCACTCATGATAGTTAATCTTCATGATATTTCAGTGATAATATTGTCAGACTAGAAATAGCTTTCTCTCAATGGAATATTGTCAAACTGCTACTTTTGTCAAAATCTACTAAGTCGGTAGATTTATGTTTTACATACCTATTGAATTTCCTCTCATATTTCAATTTCCTCTAATCATAGACTACAAACTTGCACCTTGCTACCACATCAAGTTAAAATACCCTCTTTAGTACAACTGTGGATTTGATCGAAATCTCTCTTTAGTAAATCAAAGTTTATACCATCTTCCAATCCTATAAAACAAAACATTAAAATTGCCTTAGAGTTTAAGATGTGTCTCATCAGGCGCTTGCTGCAGTCCAAGTGCTGATTCTAGCGCCAACAGAAGCTAAGATCGATGGTATAGAAGAAAAAATAAAAGGAAACATGGAAGACATGAAGAATGGTTTAAAAGCAGAGATAGAAAGTTTGAAAAAGCTGCTACAAGAAATGATTCCTAATGGCGAAAGAGTAGTAGATGAAACTCATGATGAGAACAAAAGAAATGTTAATCATCATTCCATAGACTCTAATATTGGATTTAAGAACCACCATATTCCAAAGATCGATATGAGGAAGTTTAATGGCAAGGATCCGGTAACATGGATACTACAGATGGAGAAATATTTTGATCTCCATAATGTGGAAAACGCACAAAAGGTACGCATTGAAACTTTATGTTTAGAACAAAATAAATTTGTATGGTATTGATGGCTTTGCTCTCGTAAAAAAATTGGTAGTTGGTCAACTTTTGAAGATGAAATGATAACACATTATGAGGATACAAAGAGCAGCACCTTCTTTAGCCAATTGATAAATCTCAAACAAAAGGGTTAAATGGTGGAGCACATTGAGGAGTTCAAAAAATTGAATATAAGGGTAACTGATATTCCAAAGGAACACATGATTGATGTATTCATAGGGAATTTAAAGGATAACATCCAACATGAGGTTCACCTTTGGGAACCTGATTCATTGGAGAAGGCATTTAGGTTGGCAAAAAAAATTGAAAGAAAAATTATGGCGACAAGGAAGCCTACCACTCACAACTATAAAGATGGAAGTGTTTCTACTCCTATAATTCCACAACCTACAAGGATGACACCAAAAAAATTGGAAGAAAATATAGCAAAAGGGATTTGATATAGTTGTGATTGAAAATACACTAAAGGTCATAAGTGTGTTAGGAAGAAATTATTTTACATAGATTGTGAAGAGGAGGAAGAAAAGGAAAAATAAACTTCAAAAGAAGAGGATATACACTAGGAATCAACCTTAGAGGAAGAAGAAATGAATCTGTCCATATCCTATAATGCATTAGCATGAATTACCACTCCTCAAACTCTCAAGATAGAATGAAATATCAGGAAGAAAAAATTAATAGTGCTTATTTATTCACGTAGTACCCATAATTTTATTCATTTTAAGATATCCAAGGAATCAAATTGCTTCCTATACCCAACACCAAAGTGTCAAGTGACGGTTGCAAATGGAGGAACTATAAATTGAACTATAAATAGCTCTGGAAAGTGCCATAATATTAATCTAACCATGGGGGAATATGTATTGAATAGTACAATTATCTCCACTCCATTGGGTGGTGTTGATGTTGTACTAGGAGTACAATGGTTGCAATATTTGGGGACGATAGCTTTTAATTTTCAAGAACTTTTCTTGATTTTTTTTAAATATTTTATTTATTTATTTATTTATTTTTTCGTAAGGAAAGGGAGTTTAACTATGGGGTATCGCAGGGAATTCGGGAAAGATAATCAGCTCGAATGTCATGAAAAAGCTTCTGAAGAAATAAAAAAGAGGTGTAATTTCACAATTATGCTCACTAGAGGTTCAAACACCAAAATTGTCAATTTCTCCAGATCTCCATAAAGACTTGGAAAATCATTTTAAGGTGTTTGAGACTCCTAAAGGACTCCCAAATATTCGTTATCGTGATTGTGTTATTCATTTGATTCCAGGAAGTGTTCTTCCAAACATCAGGCCTTACAAATATCCTTATGCTTAAAAAAGTGAGATTGAACTTATGGTTGCAGAAATGCTAGAGGTTGGTATAATTCAACCTAGTCAAAGTTCTTTATCTACTCCAGTAGTATCAGTGCATAAGAAGGATGGATCATGGCATATGTGTCAGGATTATAGGGAGCTCAACAAGCTCAGTATTAAAGATAATTTTCCCATCCCCATCATTGATGAATTATTGGATGTATTAAATGGAGCAATTTACTTCACCAAGCCGAATTTTCATTCTTGATATCATCAAATTAGAATAAAGACTAAAGACATTTCAAAAAAAACATTCATAGTTCATGAGGGTAATTATGAATTTTTGGTCATGCCTTTTGGCCTTACTAATGCACCTTCCACATTTCGAGGTTTGATGAATTCCCATTTCAAACCCTTCCTTAGAAAATTTGTGTTAGTATTTTTGATGATATACTAATCTACAAAAAGTCTTGGAAGGATCATGTTCAACATGTTGACAGGGTGTTCAAACTATTGGAGGAGGAAAAATTATATGCAAAAACCTCCAAATGTTTCTTTGGAGTATAGGAGGTGGAATATTTGGGTCATATTGTATCTCATGATGGTGTTAAGGTAGACCCTAATAAAATTAAATCCATTAAGGAATGGAAAATACCAACAACCACAAAGCATCTTCGAGGATTTCTGGGGTTAACAAGGTATTATCGAAAGTTTTTCAAGAATTATGGAAGAATATCGGCACCTCTAACATCATTACTAAAGAAATATGCATTTTTTTGGAATCTAGAAGCACCTAGGGCCTTTGAACATCTTAAAGAGGCAATGTGCCAAGCACCATTCTTAGCTATGCCAAACTTCACAAAAACTTTTATTGTGGAATGTGATGCCCCAGGAAATGGAATTGGTGTGGTTTTAATGCAAGAAGGAAGACCCATTTCTTTTGAAAGTCGTCAGATAAAAGGAAAGTATTTAATGAAACCTATTTATGAGAAGGAAATGTTGGCAATACTACATGCACTAAAGAAATGACGACCTTACCTAATAGCCTAAGACACTTCAAGGTAAAAAAAAATCATGATAGCCTTAAATAATTTTTGGAACTAAGATTATATTAAGAAGAAAAACTAAAATGGGTTTCAAAGATGTTGGGTTATGACTTTGAAATCATCTACAAAAAAGGGAAGAAATTTTTTGTTACAAATGCACTCTCAAGAAATGATGGGGATGTGGAAGCATTTCTATTATCCAACCTGATTGGATAAACGAAGCAAGGTCTGAATGGAAGAATGATGAAGAGGTGTGGACACATTAAAAAGTTATAGCAAGATCCAAATACATCAGAAAAATTTAGCTGGAAAAATGATTCATTATGGTACAAAGATCACTTATATATTTGTAATAATTACCAACTCAAACAAAAGATTCTTTTGGAATTGTAGACCTCTGCCTTAGTAGGGCTCTCAGGATTTTTAAAAACTTACCATAGGGTTAAGAAGGATTTTTTTTTGGGATGGCCTTAAATCTGATATTCAAAATTTTGTGGCAGAATGTTTGGTTTTCCAACAAAATAAAGTTGAGACAATTAAGTCCCCAGGTCTGTTACAACCTTTATCCATTCCAAGTCAACATTGGGAGAAGGTTTCAATGGATTTTATCACAATTTTACTGAAGTTCAAAGGAAATACTGTCATCATGGTGGTAGTTGATAGACTTACCATGTATGCACACTTTTGTGCATTATCTCATCCATTTAAAGCCAGTACAGTTGCTACTGCATTTATGGAAGAAATTCAAAAGCTACATGGAAAACCAACGATTATTGTAAGTGATAGAGATCCCATTTTTACAGGAAATTTTTGGATATAATTATTTTCTTGTTTGGGTACTCCATTAGTTCATTGCTCATCATAGCATCCTAAATATGATGGGAAAATTGAGATAGTGAACAAATGTTTGGAAGGATATCTTTGTTGCTTTGTATATGATAAACATACATAATGGGTCAAGTGGTTACCTTTGGCTGAATGGTGGTATAACACTTCCTTCCATACTGCAACAAAAATGACCCCATTTATGGCAATTTATGGATATCATACACCCTCCATCACATCATCTTTAATAGAAAATTGTAAGGTTTAAGAAGTGGAAGATCACACCGAGCATCAACAACAAGTTCTCCAATTCTTAAAGGATAACCTCACCTTGGCGTAAAATTGAATGAAGCAATAGGCATACCAACATCGTAGCAAAAGAGGTTTTGATGTAGGCGACTGGGTATTTTTACGGCTACAACCAACAAACAAATGTCCCTCAAGCAAGCCAAGAAGGATAATAAATTATCACCAAAGTATTATGATCCTTACAAGGTGTTCCAAAATATTGGTACTATGGCACACGAATTGGAGCTTCCTGCATCTTCTCCAGTGCACCCAATTTTCCATGTTTCATGCTTAAAGAAGGTTATAGGTGATAAGCTCCCACTTCAAAAAATATTTCCAGAACTTGAAAAGGAAGGAAAAATCATATTGGAAACTGAAGTAGTCACGAAAACAAGAACTCGACAGCTACAACATCGATCAATTTCAGAGTATCTCATCAAGTGGAAGAACTTACCCGCTAAAAATTCGACATGGGAGGATGAGAATTTTATATAGAACTAATTAAGCATTGAGGACAACACCTTTTTGAAGGAGAGGGGCATGCTAGGTCCCTATAATACTAGTGTGTCCCCTTATTTTTATTATTAGTGAAGCCCCCTTATTTTTATTGTTGTGCACTTACAATGTTATTGTTATGTCGGCTAGGATTATATTGTGACCACTTGGACTCCTATATATAGAAAGGAGGTTTTTTCATTTGTATCATCCAAGAATTGTTCATTTATGTTATGTAAAGGAGTTTTCCCCCTCGAAGAGGCTAATATATAAGTCGTTGATCTATCTTTTCTTCTATTTTGTGAGATGGTTTCATAACAATACTAGTGTATCCCCTTATTATTATTGTTAGTGTAGCTCCCTTATTGTTATTGTTGTGATCATATAGCCCCCATATTGTTATTGCTGTTCCCAATAGAAGCCCACTATTGTTATTGTTGTGCCCCTTACATTATTATGTTATGTAGACTCTGATTATATTGTGAACCCTTAGACTCCTATATATACAAAGGAGGTTTTGTCATTTGTATCATCCAATAAATGTTCATTTATGTGATGTAAAAGAGGTTCCCCCCTTGAAGAGGCTATTTCTCAAGTCGCTGATCTATCTTTTCTTCTATTTTTTGAGGTGGTTATATAACATTTGGTATCAGAGCTTTGGATTCTAGGGTTTCGCTACTTCAAGCAAGTAATCTTGGTATTTTTTCTATGAGGCTTCAGAAGCTAAAATTTAGAACACATAAAGTAGAAATATTCATGAACTTTGTTACAAATTTCAAATCTCGGTTCACTATATTTTCTGAGATATGGTTCGAAAAAGTTATGGTTTTTGTAGGCTCCAAAATCAATCTCAAATAGGTGACCTAGGGAAAATCATTATAACTTTATCTCCGAGCATAAAATTTAAATTTAGTTAAATGTGAGTAAAATTAAACGGACTATAGTTTTTTATATATCATTTTTAGCGCTGAAGGTTTAAATAATGAAGCATGTAACTCCGTACAATTTTTCTCTACGGAACTATTCTATAATCAAGTCATCGTGGGATATTGGGCATAACTTTCTGTAGAAGAATACAATATTGGTAAGACTTGTGGAGTTGGAAATAAGACTCAAAGGGATAGCACACGATGAAATTTCAGAGCTTGGAGATCATAAATTACAAAGATACAACAATTTCAATATCGAGCTCCTAAAAATGAAGAAAAAAGTGTATATTTTTTAAAAATTTGTATAACTTTTGTATGAAAAATAAATTTGAAGTGATTCAGAGGGCATAGTGAAGCATAGATATTGTTTTTTGACTCTGAAATGTCTTGAAAAAATAAAATTGGACACACCTATTAAGAAACCAAAAAGCTCAATCATGGTACATGAATAAGAGTAAGAAACACAACATGATATATCAAAATTACAAGACCAACTGCAAAAAATTTCGCTCTCGCAAAGAGTAACCAAAAATGAAATGGAAGCTAATATGGATGGATTAAAGAATGGTTTAAAATAAGACATGGAATATTTGAAGGATGAAATGAATTTTAATATGGATGGTTTAGAATATAAAAAAAATTAATATGGAAGGTTTGAAGGCAGGTTTGACAAAGTTACTACAAGAAATTCTTTCTAATGGCGACGAGGCATTACATGAAACTCATGATAAGAATAGAAGGAATGTTAATCATGAATTTAGAGACTATTACTTTAGGTTAAAGATCAACCACATTCCAAATATCGATATGAGGAAGTTTGATGACAAGGATCCTGTAACATGGATACTTCAAATGGAGCAATATTTTGATCTCCGTGATGTGAAACACACACAAAGGGTATGCATCACATATATATATTTAGAACCAAATAAATTTGTATGCTATAGATGGCTTTGTTCTTATAAACCAATTGTCAATTGGTCAATTTTTACAGAGGAAGTGATAACACATTATGAGGATACAACGAGCAACACCTTCTTTAGCCAATTGATAAATCTCAAACAAAAGGGTTCAATGTTGGAGAAAATTGATGACTTTTAAAAATTGAAATTCAGAGTAACTTATATTCCCTAGGAACATAGGATTAACGTCTTCATAGGGAATTTAAAGGATAACATCCAACATGAGGTTCGCCTTTGGGAACCTGATTCATTGGAGAAGGCATTCATGGCAGCAAGAAAAGTTGAAAGATAAATTATGGCAACAAGGAAGTCTACCACTCACAACTATAGATATGGAAATGTTGATGCTCCTACCCTTCCAAAGTCTACAAGGTTGACACCACAACAATTGGAGGAAAAAAGAGAAAAAATACTTTCTTACAGTTGTGGTATAAAATACACTAAAGGTCATAAGTGTGTTGAGAATAAATAATTTTACATAGATTGTGAAGAGGAGGAAGAAAAGGAAAAAGAAACATCAAAAGAGGAGGATATACACCAAGAAACAACCCTAGAGAAAGAAGAAATGAATTTGAAAATATTTTTTTTTTACCCTGGAAAATGGTTGTAACTGTTATTTGTAAAAAACGAATAGTTACATGATGAAAACATCAGATGTGTTTCGTTTTAGAGAAGGGAATGGTTCAACTAAGAGCTAAACACAGTGGCAGGGAATGCCACATAGTGAAAGCTATAGACCTAGGATGTATCCCAACAATCGAGAATTGAATGTGTGCAAAGCACAGGGGAAAACATAAATACAATAACACTGAAGAAACAGATCCAAATTTGAGAACAAAAAACTAACATGTGAAAAAATGAGAAGAAAAGGATTATAAATTAATGAGGAAGACCCTCGAAAGGCCGCATATCTGAGTGATTCCTCGCCTCATTCAACTTATCCGTCACCTGCCATAAGCTAGGTGCCAATACCATGCGAGTGTTGGAGAGATAGTCAGCCAGACAATTCCTCTCCTTGAAGGCATGGGTGACCTCAAAGAAGGTGAACAAAGATTTGAGCCACAGTATGATACTAAATGGATTAAGTTGATATTTCTACATTCGTGACTCTTCCTAAGCCAATTAACAACCAACAACGAGTCCCCATACATTTGCAGTTGAGACACAACATAATCCAGGGTGAAAAGCATAAGACATTTACAAGAAACTAGCTCGGCCCAGTTGTTTGAGACCTCTCCCACCCCTAATTTTTTTTAAAGAAATGAGAATTCGAGAGGTGTAGTACGAAACTGCCCCCATAGCGAGCACCTTGGAAATTTGAGAGGCATCGTCGAACAAACCCCAAGGATTACCGTGACCTAGTTCAATATCAACGATCAATATGGGGGGCACCCTGACCTTCTGTTGGGGGAAGTGACTCAGAATTTCCACAACCTCTACTACAATACAATTTGGATTCGATACCATGTCTAGAAATATGGCCTTATTTTTGTCCAACCAGATACCCAACATGAGAATGAGCGGAAATTAATAAACCATATTGTGCTCCTAAATTGTAAACCACCTTCGTCAGGCATCATCCATCGACAAGCCATCCCAATGGAGTCTAAAACCAAAAGAATTGGCACATCATGTCCAAAGTTGCTTACTGAAGGTGCAGTTGAGGAAAACACAGTTCAAAGAATCCTTGCCATTATTGCAAAGGGTACACCACCCACACCCTACAATGAATATTTTTTGGAGGACATTCCACACATGAATCTTATTTTCCAGAAGACACCACATTAATAAATTCGCCTTGGGCGGAAATTTTTACTTCCAAATTTGTCTCCACCACCAATGCTCCTCTCTGGGGGCCAAATCAAGAGAAACTAAAGAATAACCAGCCTTAGGAGTATATACCCCTGAGGGAGAGGCCCTCCACACCAACTGATAATCCTAATCTGTGAGGTGAATATGCCCCAATGACAGGGAATTTAAATAATCATCCCATATTGACCAAAATTCCGAAGCAAGCCCTAAGTCCTCAATAGATCTCCAACCCTGGCTCCAGATTGTTGAAGACCTTGGATCTGCCACTTGATCCATGCCAACCATACCCCTGTCTCTTAAGGAATCAATCAAATTTGGAGGAAGTAGATGTCTTTGACTGTTACATGGCCAAGGGTCTAGTCCCACTCTGACCTTGCTACCCCTCCCTATCTGCTAGGCTAAAAAGTTTTCAATAATACAAAATGAATTGAGCAGAGCTCTTTAGGTGAGCAACGAATTGGCACGGGGCTTCACCTCCCTTCGAATATAGTCCTGCAATGCCTTTGCGGAAATGTACTTCTGGGTGAATATATTGTCCCATAAAAACTATTGGAGGAAAGAAACCTCTAACCTACTTTTTTTGCCAACGCTTGAGCGAAAGTGAAAATAATATTCAACCCCCAACCCCCTAGAATTTTGGGGAGAGCTATTTTTCCCCACTTGACCCAAGGGAGCATGGATTGATCTTGATTACCAGAACACAAGAATATAAAGCAGAGTCTCCTGATATTTTCCAGGATTACTTTCAGGATCCATGGTAGGGAGGACCAATAGACCAGAATGGCCTACATCACAAACTTGATCAAGACAAATCTTCTGACACGAGACAAACATCTTAAATACCAACCTTTAATCCTCTTTTCAATCATGGTGATAAACCAGTACTAGTCCTCCTTTTTATAGCAATTTTGCTTGAGTAGGAAGCCAAGGTATTTGAGGGCTTCGTCCAGATCTTTTATTTTGTAAGGGAAAAATTAAGCAAGCCTCCTTCGCTCCTTGCCATCTAATTTGTTAACCATTAATATGGATTTTCTAGGATTGATAATCATCCTTGTTGCCTTGATAAATAACTAAAGGATATTTTTTAGGCTAGCTAACTTTGCTAAGCCACCATTGGTAAAAATGAGAATGCCATTGACGAACAACAAGTGAGTCAAATAATATAGTATAGCCATAAGGGATCCATGAAATTTCCCTCTTCACTTAGCGTTTTAACTAAGGCGGATGAGAGCTTCTGTAACCAGTAAGAAGAGTAGGGGAGGGAGTGGGAAGCCTTGACGAAGCCCTCTTTGGGCATCAAAGAAATAGGACAAAGCCTTATTTATGAGGAATGAAAATGAGGCAGACTGAATACAATTCATTACCCAATTAAAAAAATCCACATCAAACCCCAGATGAGTTAGCAACACCCTCATATATATCTAGCTAACCTTGTGAAATTCTTTAAAAATATCTATTTTCATTATAACACCCTTCAAATATAGCATCTTGAGGCTGTGTAGGTCTTCCGGAGCAGCCCCCATCGCCTCATGGATTTATCTATTCTCCAAAAAAACCGAATTTCTCCTCCTTTTTTAAGGCTAAAAGGATTGGATTTAACTTCATAGAAATAATATTTTCTATTATTTTGTAAATAACATTACACAGAGAAATTGGTCTGAAATCTTCAAAAAAGTTTGGTGTATCCCTCTTGCGAATCAATGCTAGGAAGGTCAAGTTTAAAGCAGGGAGGATCATAGTTTCCCTTCGAGATTCTTCAACAAACTTTAATAGGTCACCCCCCAATATCTCAAAAATCCCCGGGAAGAATTCCAGCCCCCACTAGTCTGGGCCCAGTCCCTTATCCTTCTGAAATTTGGATAACACATACTTCAAATCCTCTTCAAAAATCAGGGCCATCAACCCTCTATTTACTTCTTCGTGTAATATTTGGTTCATATTGTATCTCATGAGGGTGCTAAGGTAGACCCTAAAAAAATTAAATCCATTAAGGAATGGAAAGTCCCCACAACCATAAAGCATATTCGAGAATTTTTCAAGTTGATAGGGTATTATCGCAAGTTTGTTAAGAATTCTGGGAGAATAGTAGCACTTCTAACAAAATTACTAAAGAAAATGCATTTTCTTGGACTCTAGAAGTAACTAAGGCCATTGAACATCTTAAAGAGGCAATGTGGCAAGCACTAGTCTTAGTTACGCCTGACTTCACAAAAACCTTTAATGTGGAATGTGATACCTCGGGAAATGGATTTGGTGTTGTTTTAATGCAATAAGGAAGATCCATTTCTTTTGAAAGTCGTCCAATCAAAGGAATGTATTTACACAAATCTATTTATGAGAAGGAAATGTTGGAGATACTACATGCACTAAAGAAATGTCGACCTTACCTAATGGGAAGCTGCTTCAAGGTAAAAACAGATCATGATATTGTTAAATAATTTTTGGAAAAAATATTATCTTTAAAAGAGAAAAAAAATGGGTCACAAAGATGTTGGGTTATGACTTTGAAATCATCTACAAAAAAGGGAA
This sequence comes from Pinus albicaulis, assembly GCA_034641835.2. Classification (NCBI taxonomy): domain Eukaryota; kingdom Viridiplantae; phylum Streptophyta; class Pinopsida; order Pinales; family Pinaceae; genus Pinus; species Pinus albicaulis. The sequence continues at coordinate 111,708,557 of CM076573.1, read as the reverse complement.
GTGGAATGTTGTTGCATATGCACTCTTAAGAAAGGATGAGGATGTGGAAGCATTTATTTGTGCCATTTATATTATCCAGCCGGATTGGATAACCAAAGCAAGGGATGAATGGAAGAATGATGAAGAGGTGTGGATGGTGTGGACACTTATTCAAAAGTTTCAGCAAGATCCCAATACATATGATGCATTTTGCTGGAAAAATCATTCATTATGGTACACAGATTGATTATATCTTTGTAATAATTCCAAATCAAATAAAATATTATTTTGGAATTGCACACCTCCCCCTTAGGAGGGCACTCAGGATTTTTAAAAACTTACCACAAGGTCAAGAATGATTTATTTTGGATGGCCTTAAATCCGATCTTTAGAAGCTTGTGGCAAAATGTTTGGTTTGACAACAAAATAAGGTCGAGACAATTAAGACCCCAGGTCTATTAAAACCTTTAGCCATTCCAAGTCAGTGTTGGGAGGAGGTCTCAATGGATTTTATCACAAGTTTACCCAAGTTTGAAGGAAATAGTGTCATCACGGTGGTAGTTGATAGACTTCCCAATTATGCACACTTTTGTGAATTACCTCATCCTTTTAAAGCTATTACAATTTCTACTGCATTTATGGAAACGACTCAAAAGCTACATGGAAACCCAAAGATTATTTTCAGTGACAGAGATCCCATTTTCACTAGAATTTTTTGGACGTAATTATTTTATTGTCTTGGTACTCAATTATCCCATATCTCATCTTATCATTCTCAATATGACGAGAAAACTAAGATAGTGAACAAATGTTTGGAAGGATATCTTCATTGCTTTGTATCTTATAAAAAAACCCAATGGGTCAAGTGGTTACCTCTAGCTGAATGGTGGTATAAAACTTCCTTCCATATAGTAGAAAATCTAGCTCCATTTGTGGCACTTTATGGATATCATCCACCATCCATCACATTATCTTTAAGATAAAATTCTTAGGTTCAAGCAGTGGAAGATCACATCGAGCATAAAAAACAAGTTCTCCAAATCTTAAGGGATAAACTCACTCTTGCGCAAAATCGAATGAAACAATAGGAAAATCAGCATCACAATGAAAGAATTTTTGATGTAGGTGACTGGGCATTTTTATGGCTACAAAAATACAAACAAATGTACCTTAATAAATCATAGAAGGATAATAAATTATCACCTAAGTAATATGGTCCTTACAAGGTGTTTCAAAATATTAGTACTATGGAATACAAATTGGAGTTGCATGCATCCTCCCGAGTACACCCAATTTTCCATGTTTCATAGTTAAAGAAGATTAACAGTGACAAGCTCCCAATTTAAAAAATGTTGATATGACTTGAAGAAGTAGGAAAAATCATATTTGAGCCTTAAGAAGTCATGGAAACAAGAACCTGACAACTACAAAATTGATCAATTTCAGAGCATATCAATGATTAGAAGAACTTACCTGTTGAAGATTCCACATGGGAGGATGAGGATTTTATACAAAATAATCCAAAACTACTCAAGCATTGAGGACAACACTTTTTTAAGGAGAGGGGCATGTTAGGTCCCTATAATACTAGTGTATCCCCTTATTGTTATTATTGTGCCCATGTAGCCCCCATATTATTATTGTTGTGCCCCATAGAATCCCACTATTGTTACTGTTGTTCCCTTACATTATTATTTTTATGTAGGCTCTAATTATATTTTTACTCCTTAGACTCCTATATATACAAAGGAGGTCTTGTCATTTGTATCATCCAAGAATTGTTCATTTATGTGATGTAAAGGAGGTTTCCCCCTTGAAGAGAATACTTATCAAGTTGTTGATATATATTTTCTTCTATTTTGTGAGTTGGTTGCATAATAGAGAGGCTTTTGAAAAGGAATGTGGAGATATAGGGAAATAATGAACATAAGGAGAAGCATGTTCTTAAGAATCAATCTCATATGGGGAGTATGATATCACAATTGGAGAGCACATATTTTGAATAACAAAACCATAATCATAAACTTTTAATACAATATCCACATCATTAGGGCTTCAAGTCAACACCAAGGAACTACTACAATCTGAAGATTGATATGAGTAAATTTGAAGATAATGATTTTATAAATTGGATATTTCAGATGGAGCAATACTTTAATCTACACCAAGTGACATCCCTACAAAAGATAAATATTGCATCCATGTTTTTAGAACAAGACCAACATGTATGGCATCAATGCATTCATGAAAGAAAAAAAATATTTTTTTATACCTTGGTATATTTTTATAGAGGAAATTTTAGAGCATTATGGGGATATTAAGAGCAAAAAAATCTTTAGTCAATTGGTAAATATTCGACAAAAAGGTCTGTTTATAGAGCACACTCAAAATTCCAAAATTTTAGTCTCTTTGAACCTAAATCTCTAGAGCATGCTTTTAGTCTAGAAAGGAAAGTTGAAAGTAAAAATATGGCCACTAATAACTATAAAGAAAACCATACTCCCTTTCCTAAACCAACAAGGTTGACTCCTCAACAAATGGATGAAAGAAGAGAAAAGGGAATATGTTTCAACTATGAAATTAAGTATAGTAAGGGGCATAAATGCAACAAGAATAAATTATTCTATACAAATTGTGAAGATGAAGAAGATCAAGAAGAGAAAACTTCACAAGATCTAGAGCTAGAAGAGACTAATCCAACAATATCTTGTCATGCACTGGTTAGCATCAATACTCCACACAAACCCCCAAGATAGAAGGGTATTTCAAAAGGAAAAGGGTAACATTATTGATTGATTCAGGTAGTGCCCATACCTTTATAAATTAAAAAATAGCAAAACTTCTTAATTGCTTTGTATATACAACACCTAAATTTCAATTGATGATTGCAAATTGAGGTACCATAAATTGTTCAGGGAAGTGCCTTAGTATTATGTTGAATATGGGGGAGTATTTATTGGTTATTCACATGATTCCAATCCAAATGGGTGGTATTAACATTGTATTAGGGGCCCAATGGTTACAATCACTGGGAATAGTGGCCCTTAATATATAATAAATTTTCATAAGAAATTTACTAGAAGGAAAAGAAATTGAACTTAGAGGTATCTAAGGGAAACCCAGTAAAGTGATAAGCTATAATAGCATGAAAAAATTGCTAAAAAATGGACACCAAGGTGTAGTTTCACAATTGTGTTCATTATATGTTCAAACATCTATATCCTCTACTCTAGTGGATCTTCAAAAAGTTATCAACAATCATGCTAAGGTATTTGGAGAAATTCCTAAGGGTCTTCCACCTATCTGAAATGATTTCTGTCTCTAAATTTGTGTCTTTTGAATACTAAGTGATGTCTTTTAGTATTAAAAATACACAAGTGGGTTTCTCTAAAATCTCGGTCAAATACTTCGAAGAATATATACTCTATAAGACAATGGATATTTATTTCAATGACTAGACCATATAACTCCTACTCAAAGAGCACATACGATGATTAAGGATTATTCTAGAAATGTTTTGATAAAGCCATCTTTCTCTAAACATTAAAAAATGCATCTTTGCCACCCCAATTAGAATATTTATAGGGAATATTATACACAAAGATGATATTAAACTAGACATAAAAAAATAAGATATTACTTGATTAAAGGTCCCCAGTAAATAAAAATAGAGATCGAAATATTCTCAGGGTTGCGGGATGCTATCAAAAATTTATATGACATTACTCCAACATCACCTTTTTAATGGAAAATCTCCTTAGGAAAGTTTTTGAATTTATTTGGAGTTAGGAGTGTAGTTAATATTTTGAATTATTAAAATGAAAGTTAGTGGAGGTACCCATGACATGGATTGGATCGTTATATTATTTTTCATCTACCTTGATGCTTTTAGAGCGGAAAACTTAAAATAATCAACTTACTGGTTCATTTTATTGGTGGGTCCTAATTTGGAGAATTGAGGTTCGAAAACCCTTGATAGGCATTTTAATTCATTATATCATGTTTTTTGGGATACAAAATTTCCTCATTTAGCATAAGACCTTGAAATGTTGTTCTACACTTAAATACCTTTCCAAAGGTGTAATAATTACATTATTTTGAATTCATATGTAAAATTTATGCCTCTTGGAAAATGACTTGTTGGGTTGACTACCATGGTACATGTGGATGCCACATCATCCCTTGTTACTCATGCATATGCGGCTATCCACACGTGGACATTGAAGAAGAATCTAGAAGATCCAAACCTCTAACTCTAATTGAGGGATGAGGTAGTCAAACCTTACCCCTAGTTGACTATTAGGTTATGTTATATACCAGGCCACTAGGAAGAGTAGGAGTTCCATTCAATGCTATTATATTTTATTCCATATTTGAGTAGAGAAATTGAGAGTGGGAATAAAGAGAGTAAAACAAGGTGGGGGGGGGGGGGGGTAGGATTCTATAGTTTCCATACATTCCATAGGTCTCTAGTAACTCCATAGAGATCACCTTATTCTATGTACTTGCACATTTTACATATCAAAAGAGAGCAGAGTAGCCTCACCTTCTAACTTTATTTTCTCTGATTAGGGTTTCCTAAAGGAAAATATTTTCTTCTATTGTGGATGGCGTGTGTACTTTTTTTAGTTTTCAATTTCTTGAATTTCAACTAATAAAATTAATAAAGTAGAAAATTATGTTAACTAAAGAATTTGGAATCTAAGGAAAAATTAATAGTAGACATTTTAATAATTTTATTAGATATATTGTGATGAACTATTCCAGTGGAATATCCATCAGAGTTTATAGATCAACCCATCTTACAATTTCCTGAAAACCTCACATGCATGTATATGTGTCTAACATTTCCATTGTAGGAAAATTGACATAACTATATGACAAAATGATTGACCATATGACTATTAATGCTAAAAACTCAATAAAAGATAGCATATCTATTAAAAAACAAAAAGATAAGGCTTATTTATGATTTTTATTTGCAAACAAATTGCCATTATTTATTGGAAAATCCCTTTACATTTTACACTAATCACCAAGCCTTAAAGTATTTAGAAAACAATCTGGTTCATTAAGGGAGAATATGTCAATGGTTATTACTATTCCAATAATTTGAATTCGATATAATTGTCTGACCAAGAAAAAATAACATTGGACCAAATCACTTGTCCCTACTAGAAATAGGTGAAGACCTGATAGGGATTTACAATGAGCTCCCAATTGCCTATATTTTTTTTGGTCCAAGGCCACTCCAGCATAGTTATAAGACATATTTCATTTTTTAAAGGAAGGGAAGGACCCCAATGATCTTTCTAAAATGAAGAAAAAGGTTCTAACATTAAAAGAACCCTTGTTCACTCTCATGAATGTATACCTATATAAGCTAGGATCTAAAAATATATTAAGAAGATTTGATTTGGAACACGAGTATGAATGACTTATTGATGAAGCTCATGCTAGAATTGAAGGAGGCCACTATCAATCAGATAAAACAATGTGGAAGATACTTCAAGCGGGCCTTTGGTGGGTAACTTTACATAATGATTTTCAAACAAAGGTTAAATAATGTGATATTTTCTAGTGAATGGGATAGCCTTCATGGAAAGATGAAATGCTTTTAACTTGGTAAATCCATGTTTAACATTTGAAATTTTGGCAATTTACTTCGTTAATCCATTCCCTTAGAGAGCTAAAATAGCCAGAACAAAGTACATAATTACTGCAATTGAGCACCTAACAATATGGACTAAGGTAGAGTTGGTCAAATCTTGCATAAAGGAATTACAACCAAATTTATATATTAAAGCATAGTCACAAGATCTAGATGTCCCCTAACTTTTATCATTGACCAAAGAACCCAATTTGTTAATAAGAAAATCCAATTACTATAAACAAATTTATGATTGACCATAGGAGGAAATCAACATGTCATCCCCAAGCTAATGGCCCAGTCGAGTCCCTTAATAAAACTCTTTATAAAGGGATAAATAAAATATGTGAATCTATAGAGATGATTGGGATGATAAGGCCCCAATTGTACTATGGGTCTATAGGACTAAGTACTTAATAATTTTCCAATACCTTAATAGTTTATGAAATATAATAGTGTTTGAGTTATGCTCTACAATCCAATATGAGGGAGATGTCATGTAACATTACATTTAAAAATAGTAAAATAATACTTACAATAACCAATTAAAAAATAGTAATAACAACAAAAAAACAATGTAGGCCATAAATAAAATACTTCAATTTCCACCATTCACTTTATATAGACAAAGTAATTAAAGTGAATAAATAAAAAACTATTTTACTTTTTAATATTAAAGAGACATGTAATTCTTTCACTAATTAATATAGAGTTGACTCATGCCATGTAAAAATAATATCATTAATATTACATGATATGTAAATCATTTTATGTTCAGTTGACATGTAATAGTTAAAATAAAAATATACTAATAACAAAAATAGTTAATATACTAATATAATGATAGCTATAAATAAAATGTTCCAATCTCCATATTAAATAACATAGTTTTATATTAAGTTTATATAAATAAAAACAAAGTAATTTAAACTAAAAAAATTCTTATATTTTCAATTTCAAATTTCATTGTAAGGAATATATGTGATCTTAACACAGAGTTGATGTATAGCATTTAAAAATTATTAATAACAAAAAAAATTAATATGGATTTTATACATATAAAAGAGAGAAAATTATTCTTTATGGAAGTTTGTAATTCATTCATTTTAGTTGACACACATGCATAGAGAGAGGGAATCCTATGGCTATATGTTTTCTACTTCCAAATATGATTGGGGCACATATTAACATTTTAATATGTATAATATCAATTATAAATAAACTAGCAATTGCACCATATGTTGCAAGGAAACACTGTAAAGCAGTAACATAGGAAAGAGTAGTATAGAGGAAAAAACATGTGATATGTTATGTGACTGAATTGAATATTTAACTTATAAATATGAATTATTTTATTTAAAATAAATTATAGGTTTGGAGAATTGTTTGGATAAAAAAGGTCTGCAAGATTGAAAAATGAGGTTTGGAAGCAGTTCGCAGACAATGAAACCATATATAATAGCAAATTGCAAGAAGAACATTGGGAATGAGTCCGTGAATTATAGATGCAATAATGGATAATATAGAAAAAGAGATGAAACTCTTGACACATATACTTGTTTATGTTATTTTAAAAATTATAATGCTCTAAAACAATGAAACCATATCTAATAGCAAATTGCAAGAAGCACATTAGGAATGAGTCTGTGAAATTATAGATGCAATAATGGATAATATAGAAGAATAGATGAAACTCTTGACACATATACTTTTTTATGTTATTTTACAAATTATCATGCTCTAAATGATTATCGATAATTGAAAAAAAATACTATCATTTCTCATCAGTAAGGATTGAAGAATAATTCCAACCAGTGTTGCATGGGTGGAGCTGAGTACAGGTCCAATTATGGCAAGGGTGGAATTATTTTGAAGTATCAGTGCAACAGTGCAGGGATTTTTATTGTCTAGGAGGTTGTCAAAAGAGGAGAGGGAAGCGGTGTGGAAATTTTCATTTGTAAGGGAGGTTTAAAGGAGGTTCTAGGTATCAATGCAACTGACAGGGGGTTAGAAGAACATATGAAATTCTGGTATTTTTTAGTTAGCATGTCGCAAGTGCAGTATTGCTCATGTGCAATATTTTTCATTTTTATTTATTTTAGATGTGTATAGCTATAAATAGTTGGGATTTTCTTAATTCTCTTATGTTTAATTTAAAAAATAATATTAATTTTAATACATGTTTTAATCTTCAAGTATTTATAAATGATTGAAATATTTTTTGTAATTTTAATAAAATAATAAATTATTTTTATTGAAAATTTTGTTTAGATAAAAAATAATTAATTATATTATTGTATGAGGTTAATTTAACTATATTATATTTAGATTAGGAATTTTTTTAACAAAGTCTTAATTTCAAAAGAATTAATATATACTCATTTTAGCCTCATAGATATCAAGATATCCAATGTTAGTTGAGATCAAACTGGTTAAAGTGCAAACCTTCTTCACGTTTTTGTTCCTAAAAAATGTTTTCACCTTTCTCTTAATAGAATGCAGTTCTAGAATATACTATGATCGAAAATATTCAGCCGAATGAATGCAAAACATAGTAATAATAATTATTTGAAACATAAAAGGTGTTTATTTTTCATCAATTTAAATTTGAAAATGGACAATTATCTTTATTTTTTTCATCAATCTATAAACCCATATCACACCGCGCGAAGATAGAGAAGATTGTCATCACATTCAAAACATTTTTCCATTTTATTATTTCCTATTTTTCAAAATACATTTATTCTCAACCTCCACAACCGATGCAAGGCAATGATCTGCTAAAAGGTAAAACCCCAACCACATTTTTATTCCAGTTAACCAGAGATTTATATGGATCTAACCACGGGTTTAGGCTATGGCTGCTTGGGGACCATGACAGTGAGCACTCCATTTTCTATTGTTGCTTTCCCCTGGTCCACCCTGTCATTTTCGGGTAGCCGGAAACGCTAGAGAAATTTACCGTGAGAACGCTCAATACGATGCCACTTGTCATTATTTTTGTTCTTCTTCTTTCTTGTGCTCACCACTTATTTGTAAAACTCGGTCATATTCCACCTCTATCTTTACCTCTTCTTTCTTCAGGCCTGCCAGGAACAACCACGTAAATCCCCCGCGCTAAGTAAAATTACAAACAATGGAACACAAACCCTCCAAAAAGAAAGATAAATACCTGGATAATATGGGGAATTCACAGATTTAAGAGGATCACATAAATCTAGTGAGAATAGATGGAATACACTGGATCATCTGCCAAAGAAGCGAGGAACGAACGACATGCTTGCAATGAATTATTGATTCTCAAGACAAATGCGAATGCGAGAGCTTCCAGAAATTCGAAAAATCTTCTTGATGTTGTTGAGATATGTGTAACTGATTAATAAATATTTTATTTGAAAAATCTGTAACTGATTAATAACAATATTCAATCCTAAGGTAGATATTATTTCAATTGTCTAACATCAAAATCAACGGTACACAACGATACAAGTGGAAATTGAGGGGAGTTGTTTTCAAATAGTGACGCTTTACAATGTAATAAATATTTTAATATCAACTATATATATATATATATATATATATATATATATATATATATATATATATATATATATATATATAACACCAACATTTTATTAGATAAAAATTTTAATACTGATTATATATTATATATAGAGACAATTCTTATTCCATTAATAAATTATTTAAGGAGTTTTGTAATTAATTCATTTTTTAATATGGAGTTGATATGTAACATTTTGAATATTGATAACTATATATAGATAAAATAAATAAACATGTAACATTAAAAATAATATTTATAGAAAAATTATTTATATAGAGAGAGATTCCTATGAATACATGTTTTCTATCTCCAAAGATAATTGGGGGCATGTATTAACATTTTAATTTGTAGAATGTGAAGCATAAATAAAATATTTCAATGTCACATATATATATGGAGATTTGTAATTCATTCATTTTTAATATGAATTTGACATGTAACATTTAAAATATTAATAACAATTATATATATATATATATATATATATATATATATATATCGAGAGAGAGAGAGAGAGAGAGAGAGAGAGCTGTTTTAAAAAATATTTATAACAAAAATAATTCTATATATAGAGAGAGAGTCCTATGGATATATCTTTTCTACTTCCAAATATGATTGGGGCATGTGTTAACATTTTAATATGTAAAATGTGAATCATACATAAAATATTTCAATGTCAACTATGACATATACTATATAAAACAAAAGATATATATATATATATATATATATATATATATATATATATATATATATATATATATATATATATATATATATATATATATATAAGACATTTTATTAGTGTGTTGCTCAAAATCAACATAGATCCCTTTTAACTTCAAATCTACTAAGAGCCAAGAGGAATCAAATATTTCGATGCGCAAACATTTCTTTAAGTTTTTCATTCAAAAAACGCTTTCATCTTAAGAGATTTGACCCCTCTTGGCGCTTGGTAGATCCAAACTTAAGATGGATCTATGTTGGTAGATATGAAGCTCACGTAGCTAACACATGAACCTAACCCATGAAAATATGTGAAGTACATAAGTGATGCAGTCATGCATGTAAGAAATGGTGGCATGCTCACACACATAATTAACACACTCATTTCGATGGGCGATACAATCATAGCCATAAGAAATAGATTCACCCACAAGTTACATAATCCAACATAAGTGACACACTCACACATAAAAAACACACCTAACATAAACAATGCACTAAATTATCCAATTAGCCATACACTTACATAAGCAAAAAAAAGAAAAAATAAGCGATATAACAATACATAAGCATCACACACACACACACACACACACACACATTCACATAAGACACACACTCACATGCATATATTATATATAAGTGTGTCACTTATGTGTGTGTGATCACATAAGTTACGTGTGTGAGTTCCCATCTCTTATGCATGTGACTATGTTATTTATGTGCCTGAGTGTGTTTCTTATGTGTGTGAGTGACAAATCCACACACACACATACACACGAAGTGATATATTCACATAAGACGCACACTCACAAGCACATATTATAGATAAGTGTGTCACTTATGTGTGTGTGATCACATAAGTTATGTGTATGAGTTCCATTCTCTTATGCATGTGACTATGTTATTTATGTGCATGAGTGTGTTGCTTATGTGTGTGAGTGAAAAATCCACACATAACGAATTTTTAGGTTCATATGTGAGTGAGTTCATCACTTATGTGTATGAGTGGATATCATAAGTGTGATTGCACATCGTATGTGTCAATGCATTACTTATGTCAGTGAGAGTGTATTGGCTTCATTTGTGAGTTTCACTTATGTGTTTATGAAAATTGCACCCACACATAAGAAATGATCTCACATCTAACCTACACACCTACATAAGTGATATATTCTTTTGAAATAATAACTAATACCACTTAACTAAACTATGTTTTATATCATGTTATTTTATAACTATATTTGAATTGAGCAAATAACCTATTAATAGATTTATACTGGCTATTATATGGCTAAGCACAAATATGGCATATTGACTACAAACACACTAATATACTCACCTAATTAAATGGAATAAGATATACATGCAATATATACACATTCATCAAACAATACACATGGATTACATGAAAAAAAACTTAACTAATCAGGAGGAAAACCCACAACATAATAACTAGTACTAGTCTCTTATCATAGAATGAATACTTACATCCATAGATCTTCATTCTAAAATCAACCATACTTAGAAATTCATTATTGATCTCCCAAATCATTATGTCTATGGAACTATTTACAACTACCACTTCTCTTTTTTGTCTCTCCTTAACTATAAGTGGAGGTCAGGTTGACAAAGTCATTCTCAATATTTTAGTGACGGATTAGTTGACATGATTAACTTTATGCATAATAAACTAAAAATGAATATAATTTACAATAAGGGTATTTTATACCCAATTATAATCCAACCTTAAAACACTTAGTAGCCCCCTACCTACATCTATATGCTTAATCAAGTCAAAGTAAAATAGATGCTTCAATGCTTTCATCATTGTAGTTATTGGACCAACTACTTCCCTTCTTTTTGGTCTTCCTTTTCTTTCAACATCCTTGCATTTTAAGCTTTGAGTTCTATGCACCCAACACCCAACTAACAAAAAAGTAGAAAGAGTAAATCCATGCCTTTAGAATGAGAGAGAATAATGAAAGAGTAGCATCTTCAAGGGGAAACCTCCTATTACAATATAAAAAATGCACAAGATGAGAAGATTATGATCTAGAACAAGACCTCCCTGTTATAATATATAGGAGACAAAAGCTACAATTATAATTAAAAGGTATAGTTGACCATTAAAGGGCCTAGTTGATCAATAAGGATAACATTAATATAACAATAGAAATTTAATAACCCAATATCTAAGCCTTAACATGCCCCTCCCCTTTAAACACACGTTTCCTTGAACTCTTGATTAGCTATGGTTGTTTCTACATGAAGAACTCATCTTCCCATGTTGTCTCTTGTATATGTATGTTCTTCCATTTGATGAGGTACTCAGTAATTGCTCAAGTTTGTAGTTCCCTCATCCATGTTTCAACATGTAATACACATAAAACTCTAGGTCAAGGTTGGGGGTCGTAACACTTTTTCCCCTTCACTTCTAATTTTATTCCTATTGTCACCATCATCTTTAGCTCATCAAGACCTTTTGAATGATGTCAAGTTCACCTCAATTTGAGTTTGAGGTGCAAAGTTACTACCCTTAGAAAATTTTATACCATTATCATATCAATGCATCCATACATACAACACACGATAGATGATGTGACAACCTTAGTCCATGTGTCACACCAAGGATGGTACCTCATCAGTAGGAGGACTACCCAACTCTACCATGTCATTTCATGGTCTCACTGTAAATACTTTTAAATTCTCCATGCACCCATAATTATAGTTAATAGTTTATAGTAATAATACAATTAATCATAGATTGAATTAAATTATCATAATTACTACCAGTAATATCACTTTATTAACATCAATTAGGTTCAATATGTGAAACCCCAAATTCTTTCCATTTTTCCAAAAGTAATTTCAAACCTTCCAAAAGTAATTTCAAACCTTTCCATAGATTTCTTATTATTGACTTTTTATGTTCATATTAAAAAGTTGGATAGATTACCAAAAATAAATATATTTCAACTATCCTATTTTTTAGAACTTAGTTTATTTTCCAATGTTGCATGTGTAAAGAACTCACACATGAACTCCTACCCTACAACCCATGAACCTACACTTACTAAATTTCTAATGTTGCATCCCACAGGGGGACACCTTTGGCCCATTGTGATAAGACTCAAGGAGTAGGCTCCCACACCCTTGTGAAGTCTTGACTCTTGCTAAGTCATAAATTCTTGGTACATTTAGATTTAGAGTTGTTAGATACACTTTTGGTGTTATAATAGCAGCCACTAGATTTGTTCTTGAGCCTCACCTAAATCCACATTGATATATTTAAGATATTACAAATGTGGAAAAGTGTCTTACATGACTTTACTCCTCTAATTGTACTTACCCATACAACAATTGAGCTTAGTTTATTTTTTGCGTTCTGCCATGCCTACAATTATAATTCACGTATAATATAACATAGAGGTTTAGACTTCCCTATTCTTAACGCTGACCTTTTCTTCCGCATCATGCATGATATCAAATACATAATAAAGTATTTAAATATACATTCAAGATAATATTGGAGTCCTAGTTCCCAACCATGAGAACTAATGTAGCTATCTGCCATTTATAAGTTTTGCACGTGAATTTTTACGCTACTTAAACTTCTAAATTTTATGCGGACTCCATGCTTCTAGATTTTCATTCTTACATGATAAGTTTTCTAATTATACCCTTCGTTCCAATATATAAATATTTACAATAGTTAATGAGGTAGATACATTAATATTTACGTTTGGACATGAATGCTTTCTCTCGGTGAAAAGAGATGTACTAGTCATTCGAAGATTTAGGGAGGAAAATACCAACTCCCCTTATTTTAGGGGAAGTTATGAGATTTTAAACACAAATTTAGGAAAGTATTCATGGCCAATCACAAATGGCCATACAATCAAATTCCAAAAATGTTTAAGGTATAAGTAGAAGTGTTCGACCAAGGATTTCCAAAGCCAAACTTGTTCCCGAACTAAAAACAAATACGAAAAATCATCATTTCACTTGAAAGTAACTTCAGAGAAATTCAAATGTAAACAAATACATTGATTTAAAAGGAAAAGATCATCATTCCACATGAAAGTAACTTGAGAGTAATTTAAATGTCTTCTTTTCTATTAGTTCTACTTCCATTTTGGAAGTTAATTTACACTACTTCCTTTTTAAGTTTCTTAATTGAACCAAGGCCATTCCTAACTCTAGGTTTTCTTTAAACAACTTCCTCTTTTAATGAAGATAGTTTTGGGATATTCGAGTGTCCGAGTTTCATTATGACCGATTGGGTATTAGATTGCACACCATTTCACATTTATCATTAACGTCATCTTAAGCTATCCATAGGCCCATTCCAAACTTATTCCATGAAAATTTTACAGTTACTCAAGAAAATATTGAAGGAAAGGCAAGTTTCCTTTCTTCTAAAAACCATAACCATTTAAGAATTACTTTTTTTTCACAAAGAAAAAACTATGGCTTATATAAAGTGTCATTCAAAAGTCTTGAAAAAAAATTGTCATACAAAGCTCAGCATTGATTAGTGATATAGTTTGAAGTAGCTCAGAAATCCATACAAGAAAAACTATACAGTCCATATAAAATGAGTTCCAACATTCAGCAAACGAAATGATAAAAGCCTGGAAACTACAACAAATGTCCCTGCAGTCGCCCCAACAGTGGGCAAATGAACAACAGTGAGACCCCAGATCTTAGCATAAAGTCACCCACCCTGTAAAATACATAAGACAACACGTTCTCATAGTAACAGGAGAGTGAGAACCTCCATAATCAGAAAATTTAATGCCGACCACTTCCAAAATGTAAGGAGAAGAATCCTCCATAAACCTCACAGAAGATACTTGGGCATGATAACCTGGCAAAAAAGAAGAAGTGAGCAAATATAAATCAAGAAAAATGCATTGTGCCAACTGCTCCTTGTCCCTCCACATCTACCAATTCATACTGCATGATACCAAACACCCATGTCAGACCTTTCTTTGATAGCCTGTCATCCTGGGCATTCTTTTCCCGAAATATATGCTGAAAGTTGATATTAGAAAAAGAGGCCCTTAAGATATTGATGCACTCCAACCATGTCACCAAATAGCCAGGAGCTAAGTTGGATCCCTTGTCTAGGTACTCAATGAGAACCTTCGAATCATCAAACACCAAGAGATTGTCTAAGTAAAACTACAACACAAACCATAATAAGCCCCATAATGCCAGCACTTCTGCCCTCATATTCATTCCTTCACCTCCGAACCAGTGAATCTTATAGTGATACTGTGGCGAAATCAACAGCCATGCACCACTCCACAAACAAAAAGTTGTGAAGCCCCATCAAAGAAACCAGCTAGGTATTGTATCTCAAAAGGTCGTAGATGCTTGGAAAGATCCACCGGAGGCTTCTGTTCAATTTTCAACTTTTCCCATAGGTTTATTATGTTATTTGTAGTCCCCTCTGGGCTACACTTCAGTTCTTCAAAAATCAACTTATTCCTACTGCACTAGATAAACTAGTGGAACAGAGCCAACAATAATCTGATATTTTTGCTTTTAGATTTTCCCCATGTTATAAAGTTCACTGTATTCTCAAAATTCGGAATGTTTATCTTAAAGAAATTACCTAAATCTAGGATTACTTTCTTAGCATAAGAGCATTTATAAAAAATATGTTGATTATCTTCTCCCCCTCTCAAACATAAACAACAAATTCCAGGCCCATTCTTGCCCTTTCTCATCAAATTATCCCATGTGAGATTTCTATTATTCAACACAAGCCAAAGGAATAACTTCATTTTTAATTGGGCATTTGTCTCCCAAATACTCATACAATTTATGCACTCAACCTTTAGCATAGGATGAAGTTGGAGTTCCTTTCACTTGCAAATCGTCTTATCAAATATAATCTAGTTCAAATGAAATTTTCTCTAGCACTTAAAAACATGCCATTTACATAATTTTTCCTTTACATAGTTATAGTAATAATTATTCTTCATTACATAGTTATAGTAATAATTATTCTTCATTAAGAGAATCAATTTGTATTTAAGGATTTAATTACACAAATTTCCCTTATATATAAAATCCTCTTAGACTTGTAGGGCTAGCTCAAATAGAGCTTCTAATGGGTATTCAAAGATACTTGTAAACTTCAATAATTATGACTTCATGGATATAAAACTAGTAAGGCTTACTTAAAAGGATTCAAAGTAAACTCATAAGGATCCATTTACTCTATAGCCAAAAGAACTTGAGTGAGGACTATTAATCAATTTCATTTAGGTATAAACTCAATGCTTTTAAGCCCTTATAAATTCAACTCAAGAGACCAAAATTTAGGCCAATTTTGTGATATATGAACACCCTCTTGGATTATTTTTTCATCTAAAATACATTACTTCATAAACATTTCCATATTTATGATAGCTCAAGGGACTCTTAGGCTTCCCCCATGTGATCTTGGGTTATGCTTCATATTAGCCCCAAGATTGGGAAAACCTCCATGACCATCTTAAGGCCTATATAAAATAGTACCTCCAAGTCTTCTTAATACAAATCAAGATTAAATTTCAATTAGTGAAGCCACATAGTTGTCCCGATAAGGATTTTAATGATAAATAGTAGTTTAAGGGCTCTAAAAATGCCAACTCATATCTTTGTAACAAATTTTTACAACCCATGATTTCAATAATGAAGTTTTTAATTAATCATTTTAGATGATCTGTGATGACTCCTTTCACTATAAAATTATGATTTAAATCCCACATCATATTTATTATTTTTCTTGGATATATATCCTTGAATGACATATTAAGGACTTCTTTTTCACATGGTCGTTCAAACTTGACCTTCTTATTTAAGGATCTATGAGAGTTGTTCTTTGAAAACTAGTCATCATGGCTATCCAAGAGGCTGAGGGGTTTTCATGCTCTACCTTTACAACCATAAATTTTCTTGTAAATGAAATTGTCATAGCCATAACATAAAAAATAACCAAGATTATATTTTTCTGATGCATATGCTCACTATATCCATCAAAGTTAAGCATACAACCATAAACATGAATCACAATATTCCAATCAAATTTTTTAGTAGGAAAACACTATGAATTACATAACCACAAACATCATTTACATTATAAATTTGGCCTGAAATTTCATGGGTCATATCCAGAAATCCATGGGTCAATTTAGTAGCCTCTAGATTGGTATTTTTCTTATGCCTTGGTGGGATAGTTGGGTACCAATACTCTCACAATAGTGGGGAGGAGTCAACTATGAATTCCCTCACCAAATGATTTATTGGAAATTGGATCTTTACATTTTAATCTCAACATAAGACTTATGGAAAGGGTTATTTTAGAAAGCATAATTCCTACCATTCCCCTTTACCAACTCCGATTCATGGCTCATGGATAGTGTAGGTGCTCATTCCTTTAATCAATTATTCAACATTTTTCCTTAAAAATAAAATACAATGCATAATATTATGAGTTTAACGAGTTCTAGATATACATGCCCACATAGAATCATTAATATAATGTAATTACAATATCAATGGGGGTCAAATGGGGTTGTTACACAACATTTGTTTCCTATTCTATTGTGACATTCCCTTCTTCATTAATATTTGGTAAAATAGTTTGAATTGAGATCTTATCTTTGATTACCTTCTATAAGAAAAGAATATGGAATAATATATCTACATGTGAAGATGGAGGAAAATCCAATTTGTAAGCCGAATCCATATCCTCTACAACATCTTATAGGGAACATAATACTTCGAGGTTAATTTATTATCCTTCTTTCAATGTCCGAGGGACATTTGTAGAAACTATGCTGTATATTCGGAACTGCTCATGAAATTTAATAAATCATAAGACTCGAAGCTACTTTACTGATCCGCGGAAGATAATTCATGATGATGAACACATAAAATCAACATGCAAGAATAAACATCACACATGCACAAAGATTTATCCAGGGGAAAAAACTCCTCAGAACCCCTTACTATATGAATTATAGAAATTATACGAACAATATGTATACCAGTGGATTCAATCCGATCATGCGATATGCTAAAGCAAGATACTGAATCCTTCTACAAATTAATTGTGGAAAATAAACATGATCACACAATCACACCAAGTAAAATAAAGAAGCAAATCAATCCACAACACAGTTATTTTTCCTGGGGAAAGCTTGCTGCTCAAAACCCATCTATATTCTATTGTATATTCAGCCAAGGAATCATGAAACAATATAATGCACTATTCTCACAAGAGTCTGCTGCACTCTACCAGTTGTCTCACACTAATCCAGACAATATCGACCAACACTTAGCCAATTTCCTGCCTCTGCTCAGCTTGCCTTTCTTGCACAATTCCTGTAGAATTAAATCCCTATTATTTAGGAATGTTAGCCTTCCAAAACTACACAATGCTCATGGGCAATTCTATGGGTGTATTATTGCATGCAAGAAGTTTGCTAATAATATAGCTGATATTTAACATCCCTTTAACCTCTGTCTCAACTGTGTCTTCATAAAAATTAACATGCATGCAAACATTAATAGTAAATCATCAGTTACTTGAAATATTATTGCATGTGAATTAAATCTGATTTAATTCACTTGACCTCTCACTAGTGCAACAATCAGTTACAATTAGTTACACTGATTTTAACTCAATTAATTGAGTTAACTGATTTCTCATGCATTAAACTAATACACTAACTGCAACTTGGACTCTAAAACAAACAGAATAACTCTACATGCCTCACCAACCACCCTCAACTCGAATTTCATGAGCTAAATGAGTATATCACACTCAATTAACTATTACAAGTGATTATGAGATAAGATTATTAGCTACCTTGATCCTGCCTCTGTGGTATTCAAATTTTCTCTTGGCGAGTGCCTTCGTCAGAATATCTACATCCTGATCCTCCATGGATGTACTAAAGTAACATAATGTGTCTCTGAACACAATCTCTGAAATGGTGGTACCAGATGTCAATATGCTTGGACCTGTCAAGGAATACTGGATTAACTGAGTGTTTTATGCAAATCTGGTTATCACAATGTATCACCGTCAGATCCATCTGATGACCAAAAAAATCAACATGTATCTTCCTCATTTAGATGGCCTCACATGCCACCTCACTGGTTGTCATGTACTCTACCTCAGCTGAACTGAGTGCAAGTGATATCTGCTTCCTGCTGTACCAAGAAATTGTTGTCGATCCTATGCTGAAGATCCCTCCTATTGTGCTCTTCCTGTCTGATGGGCTGCATGCCCAATCTGCATCAGCGAAGCCTTGAAGCTTCACTCCCTCTTTCCTTCTGTACCATAATCCATACTCTGTAGTGCCCCTGAGATATCTCAAGACATGATTCCTCACATTCCAAAAGAGCTTGGTTTTCTTAACCATAACTTAACTAAGCTGGTTAATTGCATAGCATATGTTTGATCATGTGTTCACCAAGTACACGAGTGAACCCACAAGCTGCCTGTAAACAGTAGCATCCACTACCTCACTTGAAGTAGCATCCTCCTTCCTCCAGTTTCCTACAAGAGGAGTCTCCATGGGTTTATAGCTCTCCATGTGGAACTCCTCAGAATCTCTTTGGTATACTTTCCTTGAGAAACAAATAGCTCCCCATCCCACTGCCATACCTCCAAACAAAGGAAATAGTGAAGGAGTCCCATGTCCTTCATCTCAAACTTTCTTGCAAGATCCTATTTGCAAGAAATTATGAGTTGCTCATTACCTGTCAGAATAAGATCATCAACATAAAGTATGATAATCAAAAGCTTACCATCAACCATAATCTGTTATAGGTTCACATCCACTTCACTCTTTGTGAAGCCAAACCTGGTGAGATAGCTGTCAATCCTGGTGTACCAAGCACGAGGTGCTTGCTTCAGCCCATACAATGCTTTCGTGAGTCTGCACACATGCGACTCATTGTCAAAGGTCTCAAAACCTTCTGGCTGCTCAATGTACACTTCTTCCTCAATAAATACATTGAGAAATGCAATCTTCACATCCATCTGATGTATCTTCCACCCCATCTGCGCTGAGAGTGCTAGGATATATCTAATCGATGAGTACCTCGCAACCGATGCAAAAGTGTCCTCATAGTCAATCCCCTCAACTTATGAGAATCCCCGGGCTACAAATCTAGCCTTGTATTTCTACACACTCCCATCTGCTGCCTGCTTCACCTTATAGATCCATCTAGATCCAACCACAAACTTCTCGAATGGTCTTGGGACGACTTCCCATGCACTATTCCTGACGATGGAGTCATATTCCTCAACCATGGTGTCAACCCAAGTTGGTTGTTGCACTGCTTCCTCAAAAGAGGATGGCTATGTCACAATACATTTTCTCATAAGAGCCATGTATCCAGTAAACCTGTCTGGTGATTATCTCTCTCTGCGCAGTGCTGTAGGTGCTCCTACATGTTCTGCCGCATCAAGTCTCAATTTGTCAGCTTCTATGGTGCGCCTCCTACCATGTCTGGTGGATGGCTATGCATGATTGGTTTCTGCCACTTCATGATCCTCCGCATGTGGTTGCTCCACATATTGAGGTTCATCCTTTGAAACCAAGAGTTCCTCATTTGCATGCAAATCAATCTCCCTCTCAAGGGACTATCACATGGCTTTCTCCTCATCAATTTTTACATCCCGTCTAACAACAATCATCCCGCTGTTCAGCAAATACACCAGTTAGTTATGGAGAGTATCAATGTACCCCACAAATATCCTAATCTCAACTATTGGTTCTATATCCTTTCTGGAATCTTTGGTCACATGGCAATAGACAGATGAACCAATAATTTCAAAATATGAAACATCAGGTTTCTTACCAGAAAAAGCCTCCTTTGGTGTACTCATGCCAAGTATTCGATGAGGACTACGGTTATTCACAAATACCGTTGTGTTGCATGCTTTTGCCCACAAATGCAACGATAGGCCTTGATCATGTAACATTGCTCGTGCCGCACCCACGATTGTTCTGTTCTTTCTTTCTGCAGCCCCATTATGTTGTGGGTTATGAGGCGCAATCAACTCTATCTGAATTCATTCTTTGGCACATAATTTCTTGAATTCATTGGAGATGTACTAACCACCATTGTCGCTCCTCAAAGCCTTCACATGCTTCCCTGTATCTTTCTCAACTAGTTCTTTGAACTCACAAAATTTTGAGAACGTCTGATCTTTTTTCTGCATAAGTAGATCCAACACTTTCTAGAAAAATCATCAACAAAAATCACATAATACCTGTGCTTTGTTGTAGAAGCTGTAGAGAATGGTCCACACACATCTGAGTGAACTTTCTCAAGGATTTCCACTGATCGGTTCTCCATCTCATGAAAAGTGGCCTTTGTATACTTCCCCATGGTACATCCCTTGCATGTGTCTATCTACGCAAGAGTACCTTTTGGAAGCCCCATAGAAATATGTTGCATGACCTTCAAAGCACTGTGGTGTAGATGGACCAATCTCCTGTGCCATAACTCGCCCTCATCCCATCTCACCACTCTATCTGCTTTACTTATCAATGCTGCACAACCATCGACATCAAGTTTGTAGAGGTTCTTCACATGAACCCGATCTTCTTAAATTTTCCCGTGGCTTTGTGACAAAGGAGTGATTTCTCTTTACTGAAAACCACATCATATCCTCTATCCTCTAACATATCAACTGAAACTAAATTCCTTTTCAATCATGTTACATGCATGACATCTTTTAATAAGAAAGGTTTACCTGACTGTCTCTGGAAAGTAACTGTACCAATCTCGGTAGTGCTATACCTCCTGTCATCACCCATCTCGATGTGCATCTAAATATCCTTCTCCTCTAAGCTACTAAAGAGTTCTTTGTTTCCCGTCATGTGGAAAAATGCACCACTATCCAAGTACCACACTAATCCCATCGCACTAGACACCATACATGCGATGAGTGAGAAGTCCAACTCAAACTGTGAAGCCAAAGCATCACCTACTGCAGATCCTGAAGTCTTATTGTTGTTCATCTTTTTTGTGGACAATTAACATTTCACTCTGGACATGTCACACTTCTTGCTTTCTTTGAAGGTCTCAGATTTGGAATAGGATTTCTTCCCCTTCCCCTTCTTTTCCTTACCATCGAAGGCATAAGTTTTTTCATCATCTGCCTTGGATGAGGATCCATCCCTAGTATTCCACCTAAATTATTCTTGTACCAAATCTGACCAAAATCGATCCCAATCTGGTAGCTTCTCCCTCTCATTGACAGAGTCCTAAAAACTATGCCAACTCTTGGGAAGGCCTATAAGTGCTAGGCTCACCAAGTCATCATCTGCTACAGTAATCTCGACACTCCCAAGCTCATCTCGACATTGGATGAACTTGGTTAAGTATTTCGGAATAGTGTTACCGTTATCCATTTTGATTTTCCTGAGCTTGTTCTTCAGTGCCAATTTTCTGTGGTCATTGCTATTCTGAAACATATCTGTCAAAGCCTTCCACATTGCATATGGAGTCGCTTTGCCATGGAGACTCGAGACAATGTGATCTCGAACTCCCTATAATAAGATTCTCCTCGCCTTTGCAACCTTCTTTTGTCAAACATCAAGAAGAGTGGCGTTGGCTGCTGTGGGCTTGAGAATATCATTATCAATGAATTCTTTCAATCCGTTGTCCTCTAGAACTGCCTCCATTCTGTCTTTCCATGCAATATAATTAGAACTACCCTCGAGTGCATATTCCAATATTAATCCATTGAAAGCCTTTTTGATTCGTTTATCGCACCAAAGAACATTTTGCAAAGTCGAATGTTGTTTAACACAAACTCAATTTCTTCTCCACTACAGTGATTTCCTGCGCTCTGATACCATGTAGAAATTATACAAACAATATGTATACCAATGGATTCAATCTGATCATGCAATATGCTAAAGTAAGATACTAAATCCTTCTACAAATTAATTGCGGAAAATAAACACGACCGCACAATCACACCAAGTAAAAGAAAGAAGCAAATCAATCCGCAATAGATATTTTTTTGGGGAAATCTTACTGCTAAAAACCCCTCTATCTTCTATTGTATATTCAACCAAGGAATCATGAAACACTACAATGCACTGTTCTCACAAGAGTCTGCTGCACTCTACCAACTGTCTCACACTGATCCAGACAAAATCGACCAACACTTAGCCAATTTCCTGCCTCCGCTTAGCCTGCCTTGCTTGCGCAATTCTTGTAGAATTAAATCCCTATTATTTAGGAATTTCATCCTTCCAAAACTGCGCAATGCTCATGGGAAATCCTATGGGTGTATTACTGCATGCAGAAAGTTTGCTAATAATAGAACTAGTAGTTAACATTCCTTTAACCTCTGTCTCAACTGGGTCTTCATTAGAACTGACATGCATGCAACTATTAATAGTAAATCATCAATTACTTGATAGTTCAATGCATATGAATTAAATCTGATTTAATTCACTTGACCTCTCACCAGTGCAACAATCAGTTACAACTAGCTAAACTGATTTTAACTCAAATAATTGAGTTAACTGATCTCTCATGCATTAAACTAATACACTAACTGCAACTTGGACTCTAAAACAAATAGAATCACTCTACATGCTTCAACAACCACCCTCAACTCGAATTTCATGAGCTAACTGAGTTTATCACACTCAGTTAGCTATTACAAGTGATTATGAGATAAGATTACAATTTATTGTCTAATTTAATTAAGAGAAAATTAAATTAGACACACATTTCTAGTTGACTTTTCAACATGTATTGCATTGTTAAATCTAAGACTTTTGTGATCCATAATGTAGATGAGTGTCTTTCGGATTAATCACATAATAAGGATTTGGTCGACTTTTCGAACCAGCTAATATGGTTCATCCTCGTTGCATTATTTTTAGAATCTAAGTTTCTATGATCCACCATATAATTTATAAAATCTCTTTCGCTAATAATCACATGCAATGGAATATTATCGACGCATTTTGAACCAACCAATGTGGTTCATCATTAAGACTAGATGAGAGATCAGATCAAGTCATTAAATTTAAATATATGTATAGATAGCTAAACTAACCGTTAGGATAACAACTAATTTCGCTTTTAATATATATATATATATATATATATATTAGTTTCATTTTATTATTAAAATGTTTAATTTATTTATTCAATTAATTATTTGATTAATTAATTAATTATTTAATATATATATATATATATATTAAAATAAATTGATTTAATTATTTAATTATTAATTTATTTTATTTATTTATTGTTCATTCTTAAATAATAACAAGTAATAATAAGGTCTCGAGGTGGTACTCCATGTTTCTAAGGCTGTGAAGGAAGCTGTTCCATCTCCTTTGGGCCATGTGGCATCCACATGGATCCCAACGTGGCACCCACGTGTCTGTCCTAGTTAGATTCTCACTGCCACTTCACATTCATGTATTATCTGTTGACCCATTCACATGGACCATGTTATAACCTGCCTCGGAGGAAACTGCCCTTGTAGAAAATCCATCGCACTAAGCTCTTAAATGGTCGAGATTCGAGGTTCCAGCGGAAATTCTTAAACCTTTCTCGATAGGTACTCCCTCGGAGGAAACACCACCTCGGAAGATAGATATTCTCGACGACATCAGTTCTCAAATACTATCTCGACAGTAACTATTCTCGATGATATCCTTTCTCGGAAGAAACCCAATTTGGGGATAATCCTTTCTTTGTGGTAATTGTTCTCGGTGATATAATTTCTTGGAATGAACTTGATTTCGGAGGTAAGCCTATTCTCGACAGTAATTTATTCTCGGAAAAAACTCCATCTCAGGAGAAAAAACCTTCTCGGAGAAAATTATATTTGGAGAAACTATGAGAAAATTTGCTTTGAAACACGAGTCTGAGATTTTACTGGAAATGAATGAAAGTATTATTCGTTAAGAGATGGAAATCATTCTCTGTCCTGGATGCCGGTTAAGTCAATATGTAGAGACGAAAATTCAAAGCACAAAAACTGACGGAAATTATTTCCATCTCGAGACAGAATCTTAGAGGATTATCTCATCTAAAATGATCTCATAGGTTTGGGAAAAGCAGAGCTACAAGAATTTTTGAGATTTTGAGATCTCATTCATGAAGAAAATCCCTTCTTGAATCAAATTATCTTAGGAGAAACTTTGAGAAACTGTGATTTAAAATGTCGAGTATGGAAATGAATGAAAGGATTATTCGTTAAGAGATGAAAATCATCCTCCATCCAGGATGTCAGTCGAGTCAATATGTAGAGACAGAAATTCGAAGCACAATAACCGATGGAAACCATTTCTGTCTTGGGACAGATTTTCAGAGGATTATCTCAGCTAAAATGATCTCATAGGTCTGGGAAAAAGCAGTGCTACAAGAATTTTTGAGATTCTAAGATCTTGGTCACAAATACAAGGGTTTTTTTTTTTGACAATGGTGAATCTCGGTAACTCTTTAGATTAATCTGAGAGAGGCATATTTCAGCGATCTGCAAGCCAGATACGCCAATTCTTTATGATTTAGCAAGAGTCGAGACCCCAACGAGTATGGGGGTGCCAACTCCTTGAGCCGAGATCATAGCAGGACAATATACTCAATGGGATTTGAACCTGGGTCTCATGGGTTTCACCAATGAAACTTGCAGTTAAACCACATATCACTGTATACAAATACAAGGTATTATGAACCAAAGCTAAAAGTGTTGAGGGATACTATTAGAGGGACCGCACCTATAATAAGTTATAAGCCGCACTGGAGGGACTTAGCCTATATCTCGGTTGCGATGGTTATGGGAACGCTTGGGCCAACTCCAGGACTCAATTATCGCTCTTAATATTTTTACATGCCTCACCTTGGAGATACGACTCTTGAGCTTTCGACTCAAGTTATCCCTCATGAGCTTAGAGACATTAAAACTAGGCTTAATATAAAATTATTTTGCTAACACAATGAATAAGATAGGGAAAATTTCCCATTAAAATACACAGAACAAGTCCCTTAGTGTCATTCACCACATCACTAGGAACCTAACTAGTTTCCTCAATTGCAACATAAATGCATAATCATGCTTTTGTTTGTCATACAAGAAGCATACATGCAATGATGACCATAATACATGCTAATTACCAAATTTGTTAAATCTCACAAACACACATAGAAATCCACTTTGTCGCTTGAACAAAAAATCACTGCGACTCACATTTGCAAAACAAACGTAGAATTTCAACCATTCCTTCAAGAATTTATACAAGAGAATTAGTATCCAATAACACACAAATGATCACATTTCTCAACCAACATAAGCTTACATTGGATCATGTTCATGCCGTTTAAACATTATAAGACAGTTAGATAACTTATCTTGTATTTCAAGAGAATTGGCAATTAAGAGTGGGACTTCAACTCTCCACCCAACCATAGACAAGCTATAGTGACTTTTATTTGTATCTATCACCTCCAATACAAAGTCCAAAGATTGAGGTGGAGTGATTTTGAGGGCTTTTTACCAACCAAATAGATGAAACAAGATACCATAAGGCCACATTGCCTTCACAAACTACACACATCATCAGTCTCACTTTTCAAGCATATTCACATTCATGCGAGCATATCAAAATAAAAATAAGCCTAGCTCACTTTCAGGAGAAGAGAGTCCAAAATAACGAAGGTTCATCAGTGAATAAGCTATTGATGGGTAAATAAGTCACTCTCTATGTGGTTCATCATTGAGTCAAGCACTAGAGCTTCAACCCCAAGGCAACTATTGGTGATTCTTCAAACCTCACCAGTGCCTGAGTGACTCTTCCCAAATACAATAGGTTCATTAATTCACAAGCTTCCGTTGGGTTCTTTATCTTTACAAGAAATCCATGCGCTCTAAAATAAATCACCCAATGAGCCTCAATCAAAGGTTCCTGAGCTAGTGTCCTTTCTCCAGGGTTCGATTGTTAGGTATCTATAATACAAGTGTAGTCCACTTATTTCTATTGTTAGTGTATCCCCTTTATTATTGTCGTTTTGCCCATGTATCTCCCATATTTGTATTGTTGTCCCCCATAGAAGCCCACTATTTTTATTTTTGTGGCCTTACATTATTATTGTTATGTAGCCTCTAATTATATTGTGACCCCTTAGACTCCTATATATACCAAGGAGGTCTTGTCCATTGTATCATCCAATAATTGTTCATTTATATGATGTAAGGAGGTTTCTTCCTTGAAGAGGCTAATTTTTAAGTTGTTGGTCTATCTTTTTTTTTATGAGTTGGTTGCATACCATTTGGTATCAGAGTTTTGGATTTTAGGGTTTCACTGCTACAAAAAAGACATCAGATGGGAATTTGTTATAAGATGCATCAAAAGCTGAAATTTAGACCACATGGATCCAAAATCTTGATGAAATTTGTGTACAAATTTTAGATATTTTTTCACAATATTTTATGAGTTATGTTCCAAAGTATTTATGGTTTCTATATGCTCCATAATTCAGTCTCAAACAGGTGACCTAGGGAAAATCGTCATAACTTTCTTTTCAAGAATCAGATTTGAATTTCGTAAAAAGTTGAAAAATGTGCATAAACTTTTTTTTTTGTATTAATTTCAGGGCAGAAGGCGTAAACAGTGACACATGGAATTCTATACAATTTCACTCTACTGAACCAGTCCATAATTAGGTCATCGTAGGAGATTTGACATAAATTTAACTTGAAGAATCTAATCTTGGTATAACTTGTGGAATTAGAAAGATGACATATAGGGATACCACAAGATAAAATTCCATGCCTTTGGAGGCCGAAATTATAGAGATACAATATTTTCAAGATTGAGGTCCTAAAAGCAAGAAAAATGAGTGTATTTTTTTAAAATTTTGCATAACTTTTGTTTGAAAATTCAGTTTGAAGTGATTCAAAGGGCATAGTGAAGTATAGATATCGTTGTTTGATTCCAAAATTCATCAAAACAAAAAAAAATGGATACCCCTATTAATAAACTAGAAATCTCTACTATGACGCATGAAGAAGAGGAAGAAATACAACATTCTATATCAAAATTACAACACCAAGTGCCACAAATTTCGTTCTCACAAAGAGTAAAAAAAAATGAACTAGAAGCTAAGATAGATGGTTTATATGAAAAAACAAAATGAAACATGGAGGGCTTGAAATATGACATTGGAGTGTTTAAAGTATGCGTGGGTGCAATGAATTTGAAGTTAGAAGGGTCGACAAAGTTGGTGCAAGAAAGGTTTCCGAGTGGTGATAAGGTAATCCAAGAAAATCATGATGAGGACAAAAGGAATATGAATTATTGTTTTAGAGACTCTAATATTGGGTTTTAGAACCACCACATTCCAAATATATATATGAGAAATTTTTATGGCAAGGATCCGATAACATGGTTACTACAAATGGAGCAATTCTTTGATCTACATGATGTGCCACACAAAAAAAAGGTACACATTGCACCTTTATGTTTAGAACAAAATCAATTTTTGTGGTATCGATCGATTTTTTCTCATAAACCAATTGTCACTTGGACAATTTTTGTGGAAGAATGGTAACACGTTATGAAGATACAAAGAACAATACCTTTTTTATCCAATTGATAAATCTCAAACAAAGGGGTTCAATGGAGGAGCACATTAATGACTTCCAAAGATTGAATATCAAGGTAAATGATATTCCAGAGGAGCATAGGATTGATGTTTTCATAGTGACTTTAAATACATGGAAAATTTCAGGGGCGAATTTTCTCCCATTGGTGAAATTAAGGGGGTTTAAATTTTTACTAGCCGATTTTTTTTGTATTATATACATTATTACAAATCGCCCAAAATTTATTTTATAAATAAATTAGGTGTGGAGCTTAGCCCACCTTTTTTAAGAGAAAGTATAAAAAAAAAAATTTAGCCCTTGAAATTAGGAGTTACAACCTTCCATTCGCCCCAATTTGCAAGAATAAATATTTATGATAGTTATTTCACTCTCCCCATTTGGTGTAAACAAAGTTTATTTCTTGTATTTTCCCATATTTCATCGTATTAGGATTAATTTGGAGAAAAATGACCTCATTTTTTGGAACAAATGGTCACAAAAGAATAATTAATCTTTATTTAAAAATTCAAGATTTTTATTGTCATGTCTATTTAATAATTCAATAGTGTTCTTGTCATCTTCCAAGTTTGCATCTGTTTAGTTACAATCATATCTAATGCAAGAGGGTTGTTTAGAGAGTTGTAGAATTTGAATTAAGAAGTCACGATTGATCACACAATGGTACAGGGTTGTTCGCAAAGTAGTAGAATTTGAATTAAGAAGTCAAGAATCAGTGTATAGTGGTACACGTAAGTATGTGTATTTATTCTACATTCGAATTCCTCTTGCATGTTCTCTCATTTCCCCTTTATTTTTTCATTTTTGGGAACCATAATATTTTTTTTTTTGAAAAGTAATGGGTTTTCATAATAAAATAAGTATCATTAATTATCTCTAGCTTTATAGAACCTCAAATCCTCCTTTTCTTTTCCCTTCAATAATGAATTTTTGGTATATATAATTATTAATTTTCTGATATATACATGTCATTTCCAAATTTCATTTAGATACTATTTGTTTTTGTTTTTGTTTTTTTTTAAATTTTCAATCCCGTTAAAATAATTGATGTATGATTCTTGATTTTCATGTTTGAGCCATCCTAGAGTCAACATCTATGAAAAATTTAAAAATCTGCATTTGAAAAAAAATAATCCCTCATGTTCCAAAATTGATACAACCCAAATTGCACTGTTTAATTTTTTAGTTACCATTTATCTTCAATGTAAAATCTATCCAAATTCAATTTCTATGACGAACTAATAAAATAGTTGTGGCAATTTGAATACCAAGTTGCTGACAGTTTGAAAAACTCCGCCAGAAGACTGTCTGCTGGAAGACACCCTATTAAATTTTTTTTCTTTTCTAAAATTATATAAATTTTATCAATCACGGTTCTACAAAGAATTTATAAAGTAGTTGTTTCTATTTTTGTAATAGTAAGGTGTTTGTTGTTCGAAAAATTCAGTCGAAACACTATTGAATGAATGCCTACAAACATCTTACAAGTTTTTAACTAGTGGTGTGTGTGTGTGTGTGTGTGAATATATCAATCTTAATTAGAAATATAGATTAGGTTTCAGAGGGATTAAATTTGTTGTGTTCAATTATTTTAGTCAAATTTTTCGCTGTAAATTTTGAAGAAGTTGAATCCATTTTATACATTCAAAAATATAATTTAAACAACAAAAAATTACTTGTGTGTGTGTGTGTGTGTGTGTGAGGTTTCCATAGGGATTAAATCTATTTTTTGAAATTTTTTCAATCAATATTTTCATATAAATAAAAAATGTGGCTATAATTAAAAAAATGAATATACATGTTATACTCTTACTCTCAACCATAAATAAAATATTTCAACGTTTATATGAACTATCATAATCTTATACCAACTTTATAAAGAAATAAAGTAACTAAAAGTATATATATATATATATATATATATGAAAGTTGTATAATTCTTATACTTTCTAAAAATATTTCAAAGATGACTTAAAGATATTTTTAAAAATATTTTAGTACATGACTCAAATAATGTTTTTAAATATGCATGTTGAATAATTTATTTCAATTTCAAAGTCATGCATATGTATATGGAGAGAAAGTAAATGACAAATTATTTTAATGTTGACTATAATTAAATATTTAAAGTATTTAAGAGGAGCAATTAAAAATAAAAATGTTCAAGGAGATACTTAATTTATTTAATTCTTAATATCAAATTAATATGCAACATTTTAATTATCGGTTATTCACATGATTCCAATCCAAATGGGTGGTATTAACATTGTATTAGGGGCCCAATGGTTACAATATCTGGGAATAGTGGCCCTTAATATCTAAGAACTTTTCATAAGAAATTTATCATAAGGAAAGGAAATTGAACTTACAGGTATCCAAGGGAAACCCAGTAAAGTGATAAGCTATAATAGCATGAAAAAATTTCTAAAAAATGGACACCAAGGTGTAGTTGCACAATTGTGTTAATTAGATGTTCAAACATCTATATCCTCTACTCTAGTGGATCTTCAAAAGTTATCAACAATCATGCTAATGTATTTGGAGAAATTCCTAAGGGTCTTCTACCTATTTGAAATGATTTTTGTCTCTAAATTTGGGTCTTTTGCATACCAAGTGATGTCATTTAGTATTAAAAATAAACAAGTGGGTTTCTCTAAAATCTTGGTCAAATACTTTGAATAATATATATTGTATAAGATAATGGATATTTATTTCAATGACTAGACCATCTATATCCTGCTCAAAGAGCACATACAATGGTTAAGGATTATTCTATAAATGTTTTGATAAAGCCACCTTTATCTAAACATTAAAAAATGCATCTTTGCCACCCCTATTAGAATATTTCTGGGGAATATTATACACAAAGATGATATTAAACTAGGTATAAAAAATAAGATATTCCTTGATTAAAAGTCCCCAGTAAATTAAAATAGAGATCGAAATATTCTCAGGGTTGCAGGATGCTATCAAAAATTTATATGACATTACTCCAACATCACCTTTCTAATGGAAAATATCCTTAGGAAAGTTTTTGAATTTATTTGGAGTTAGGAGTGTAATTAATATTTTGAATTATTAAAATGAAATTTAGTGGAGATACCCATGATATGGATTGGATCATTATATTATTTGTCATCTACCTTGATGCTTTTAAAGTGGAAAACTTAAAATAATCAACTTACTGGTTTATTTTATTAGTGGGTCCTCATTTGGAGAATTGAGGTCCAAAAACCTTTGAGAGGAATTTTAATTCATTATATCATGTTTTTTGGGATAAAAAATTTCCTCATTTAGCATAATACCTTGAAATGTTGTTCTACACTTAGAGACCTTTCCAATGGTGTAATAATTACATTATTTTGAATTCATATGCAAAATTTATGCCTCCTAGGAACTATTGGGTTGAATACCACGATACATGTGGATGCCACATCATCCCTTGTTACTCGTGCATATGGGGCTATCCACACGTGGACATTGAAGAAGAATCTAGAATATCCAAACCTCTAACTCTAATTGAGGGTTGAGGTAGTCAAACCTTACCCCTAGTTGACTATTAGGTTATGTTATATACCAGGCCACTAGGAAGAGTAGGAGTTCCATTCAATGCTATTATATTTTATTCCATATTTGAGTAGAGAAATTGGGAGTGGGAATAAAGAGAGTAAAACAAAGGGGGGGGAGGGGGTGGGGGAGGGTGTGGGGGGTAGGATTATATAGTTTCCATACATGCCATAGGTCTCTAGTAACTCCATAGAGAGCACCTTATTCTTTGTACTTGCACATTTTACATATCAAAAGAAGGGTGAGGGGGTGGGGAGGTAGGATTATATAGTTTCCATACATGCCATAGGTCTCTAGTAACTCCATAGAGAGCACCTTATTCTTTGTACTTGCACATTTTACATATCAAAAGAGATCAGAGTAGCCTAACCTTCTAACTTTATTTTCTCCCATAAGGGTTTCTTAAAGGAAAATATTTTCTTCTATTGTGGATGGTGTGTGTACATTTTTTAGTTTCAATTTCTTGAATTTCAACTAATATAATTAATTAAGTAGAAAATTATTTTAACTAAATAATTTGGAATCTAAGGAAAAATTAATAGTAGACATTTCAATAATTTTATTAGATATATTGTGATGAACTATTCTAGTGAATATCCATCAGAGTTTATAGATCAACCCATCTTACAATTTCTCGAAAACCTCACCTGCATGTATATGTATCTAACATTTCCATTGGAAGAAAATTGACATAACTATCTGAGAAAATGATTGACCATATTAATGTGAATGCCAAAATATCAATAATATATAGCATATCTATTCAAAAACAAAAATATAAGGCTTAGTCATGATTTTTATTTTCAAACAAATTGTTATTATTTATTGGAAAATCCCTTTACATTTTACAGTGATCACCAAGCCTTAAAGTATTTAGAAAACAGTCTGGTTCATTAAAGGAGAGTATGTCAATGGTTATTACTATTCCAAGAATTTGAATTCGATATAATTTTCTGACCAGGAAAAAAGAACGTTGGACCAGATCACTTGTCCCTACTAGAAACAGGTGAAGATCTGATTGGGATATACAATGAGCTCCCCATTGCCCATATTATTTTTGGGCCAATGCCGCTACAACAGAGTTATAAGACATATTTCATTTTTTAAAGGAAGGGAGGGCCCTAATGATCTTTCTAAAATGAAGAAAAAGGTTCTAGCATTAAAAGAACCCCGTTCACTCTCATGAATGTATACCCATATAAGCTAGGATCTGAAAATATATTAAGAAGATGTGTTTTGGAACACGA
Organism: Pinus albicaulis; assembly: GCA_034641835.2. Taxonomy (NCBI): domain Eukaryota; kingdom Viridiplantae; phylum Streptophyta; class Pinopsida; order Pinales; family Pinaceae; genus Pinus; species Pinus albicaulis. The sequence goes on along the minus strand of CM076573.1, from coordinate 111,675,150 downwards.
GTATGAATGACTTATTGATGAAGCTCATGCTAGAGTTGAAGGAGGCCACTATCAATCAGATATAACAATGTCGAAGATCCTTCAAGCAGGCCTTTGGTGGGTAACTTTACATAACGATTTTCAAACAAAGGTTAAATAATGTGAAATTTTCTAGTGAATGGGATAGCCTTCATGGAAAGATGAAATTCCTTTAACTTGGTAAATCAATGTTTAACATTTTAAAATTTGGCAATTTACTTCATTAATCCATTTCCTTAGAGAGCTAAAATAGCCGGAACAAAGTACATAATTACTGCAATTGAGCACCTAACAATATGGGCTAAGGTAGAGTTGGTCAAATCTTGCATAAAGTAATTACAACCAAATTTATATGTTAAAGCATAGTCACAAGCTAGATGTCCCCTAACTTTTATCATTGACCAAAGAACCCAATTTGCTAATGGGAAAATCCAAGTACTATAAACAAATTTATGATTGACCATAGGAAGAATTCAACATTTCATCCCCAAGCTAATGGCCCAATCGAGTCCCTTAATAAAACTCTTTATAAAGGGTTAAATAATATATGTGAATCCATAGAGATGATTGGGATGATAAGGCCCCAATTGTACTATGGGTCTATAGGACTAAGTACATAATAATTTTTCATTATCTCAATAATTTATGAAATATAATAGTGTTTGAGTTATGTTCTACAATTCAATAGGAGGGAGATGTCATGTAACATTATATTTAAAAATAGTAAAATAATACTTACAATAACAAATTAAAAAATAGTAGTAACAACAAAAAAAACAATGTAGGCCATAAATAAAATACTTCAATTTCCACCATTCACTTTATATATAGAGAAAGTAATTTAAAGTAAATAAATAAAAAACTATTTTACTTTTTAATATTAAAGAGACATCTAATTCCTTCACTAATTAATATAGAGTTGACTGATGCCATGTAAAAATAATATAATTAATATTACATGATATGTAACTCATTTTATGTTCAGTTGACATGTAATAGTTAAAATAAAAATATATTAACAACAAAAATAGTTAATATACTAATATAATGCTAGCTATAAATAAAATATTCCAATCTCCATATTAAATAACATAGTTTTATATTAAATTTATATAAATAAAAACAAAGTAATTTAAATTAAACAAAATCTTATATTTTCACTTTCAATTTTCATTGTAAGGAATATGTGTAATCTTAACACGGAGTTGATGTATAACATTTACAAATTATTAATAACAAAAATAATTAAAATGGATTTTATACATATAAAAGAGAGAAAATTAATATGGATTTTTTAGTTTGTAATTCATTCATTTTAGTTGACACACACACATAGAGAGGGAATCCTATGGCTATATGTTTTCTACTTCCAAATATAAATTGGGCACATATTAACATTTTAATATGTATAATATCAATTATAAATTAAATATTTTAATATCATATATATATATATATATATATATAACACTAACATTTTATTAGATAAAAAGTTTAATACTGATTATATATAGAGAGAATTCTTATTCCATTAATAAATTATTTAAGGAGGTTTGTAATTGATTCATTTTTTAATATGTAACATTTTGAATATTGATAACTACATATAGATAAAATAAATAAACATGTAACATTTAAAAAAATATTTATAGCAAAATTATTTATATATAGAGAGAGTCCTATGAATATATGTTTTTTATATCCAAAGATGATTGGGACATGTATTAACATTTTAATGTGTAGAATGTGAAGCATAAATACAATATTTCAATGTCACATATATATGGATTTGTAATTCATTGATTTTTAATATGAAGTTGACATGTAACATTTAAAATATTAATAACAATTATATATATATATATATATATATATATATATATATATATATATATATATATATAGAGAGAGAGAGAGAGAGAGAGAGAGAGAGAGAGAGAGAGAGAGAGAGAGAGAGAGAGAGAGAGAGATGTTTAAAAAAATATTTATAATAAAAATAATTATATATATAGAGAGAGTCCTATGGATATATGTTTATACTTCCAAAATATGATTGGGGCATGTGTTAACATTTTAATATGTAAAATGTGAATCATAAATAAAATATTTCAATGTCAACTATGACATATACTATATAAAACAAAAAATATATATAAAATAAGCATGTAACATTTTAAACAACATTTATAACAAAAATAAATATATCTATATATAGAGAGAATCATATGGATATATGTTTTTTTATTTCTAAACATATATTAACATTTTAATGTGTAAAATGTGAATTATAAATAAAATATTTCAATGTCAACTATGACATATACTATATAAAACAAAAGATATATATATATATATATATATATATATATATATATATATATATATATATATATATATATATATATGACATTTTATTAGTGTGTTGCTCAAAATCAACATAGATCCATTTTAACGAATCAAATATTTCAACGTGAAAACGTTTCTTTAAGTTTTTCATTTAAAAAACACTTGCATCTTAAGAGATTTGAGCCCTCTCAACGCTTGGTAGATCCAAACTTAAGATGGATCTATGTTGGTTGATATGAAGTTCACGTAGCTAACATATGCATCTAACCCATGAAAATATGTGAAGTACATAAGTGATGCACTCATGCACGTAAGCAATGGTGGCATGCTTACACACATAATTAACACACTCATTTCGATGAGAAATACAATCATAGCCATAAGAAACATATTCGCCCATAAGTTACATAATCACACATAAGTGACACACTCACACATCAAAAACAACCTAACATAAACAATGCACTAAATTATCCAATTAGCCATGCACTTAGATAAGCAACAAAATGAAAAAATAAGTGATATAGCAATACATAAGCATCACACACACACACACACACACACATATTCACATAAGACACACACACATATATATTTACATAAGACAAACAATCACAAGCACATATTATATATAAGTGTGTCAATTATGTGTGTGTGATCACATAAGTTATGTGTGTGAGTTCCCATCTCTTATGCATGTGACTATGTTATTTATGTGCCTGGGTGTGTTTCTTATGTGTGTGAGTGACAAATACATACACACACACACACGAAGTGATATATTCACACAAGACGCACACTCACAAGCACATATTATAGATAAGTGTGTCACCTAGGTGTGTGTGATCACACAAGTTATGTGTATGAGTTCCGATCTATTATGCATGTGACTATGTTATTTATATGCATGAGTGTGTTTCTTATGTGTGTGAGTGGAAAATCCACACACAATAAGTTTTTAGGTTCATATGTGAGTGAGTTCATCATTTATGTGTATGATTGGATCTCATAAGTGTGATTGCACATCCTATGTGTCTATGCATTGCTTATGTTAGTGAGAGTGTATTGGTTGCATTTGTGAGTGTCACTTATGTGTTTATGAAAATTGCAGCCACACATAAGAAAGGATCTCACATCTAACCTATACACCTACATAAGTGATATATTCTTTTGAAATAATAACTAATCCCACTTAACTAAACTATGTTTTATATCATGTTATTTTATAACTATATTAAGCTATTAATAACCTATTGATAGATTTATAATGACTATTATATGGCTAAGCACCAATTAGTTACATTGACTAAAAACACACTAATATAATCACCTAATTAAATTGAATAAGATATACATGCAATATATACACATTCATCAAACAATACACATGGATTACGTGGAAAAAAACCTAACTAATCAGGAGGAAAACCCACAACACAATAAGTAGAGTACTAGTCTCTTATCATAGAATGAATACTTACATCCATATATCTTCATTCTAATATCGACCATACTTAGAAATTCATTATTGATCTCCCCAATCAATATAATGACAACAACAACTATAATGTCTATGGAACTATTTACAACTACCGCCTCTCTTTTTTGTCTCTCCTTAACTATAGTGGAGGTCGGGTTGATAAAGCCATTCTCAATATTTTAGTGGTGGACTAGTTGACATACTTAACTTTATTATGCATAATAAACTAAAAATGAATATAATCTACAATAAGGGTATTTTATACCCAATTCTTATCCAACCTTAAAACACTTAGTAGCCCCCTACCTACATATCTATGCTTAATCAAGTCAAAGTAAAATAGATGCTTCAATGATTTCATCATTGTAGTTATTGGACCAACTTCTTCCCTTCTTTTTGGTCTTCCTTTTCTTTCAACATCCTTGCATTTTAAGCTTTGAGTTCTATGCACCCAACACCCAACTAGCAAAAAAGTAGAAAGAGTAAATCCATGCCTTTAGAATGAGAGAGAAGAATGAAAGAGTAGCATCTTCAAGGGGAAACCTCCTATTACAATATAAAAAATGCACAAGATGAGAAGATTATGATCTAGAACAAGACCTCCTTGTTATAATATATAGGAGACAAAAGCTACAATTCGAGTTAAAAGGTCTAGTTGACCATTAAAGCGCCTAGTTGATCAATAAGGATAACATTAATATAACAATAGAAATTTAATAACCCAATATCTAAGCCTTAACATGCCCCTCCCATTTAAACAAGTGTTTCCTTGAACTCTTGATTAGCTATGGATGTTTCAACATGAAGAACTCATCTTCCCATGTTGTCTCTTGCATATGAATGTTCTTCCATTTGATGAGGTCCTCAATAATTGCTCAAGTTTGTAGTTCCCTCATCCGTGTTTCAACATGTAATACACCTAAAACTTTAGGTCACCTTAAGGAGGTTGGGGGTCATAACTCTTTTTCCCCTTCACTTCTAATTTTATTCCTATTGTCACCATCATATTTAGCTCATAAATACCTTTCAAACGATGTCAAAATCACCTCAATTTGAGTTTGAGGTGCAAAGTTACTACCCTTAGAAAATTTTATACGATTATCATATCAATGAATCCATACATATAACACACAATAGATGATGTGACAACCTTAGTCCATGTGTCACACCAAGGATTGTACCTCATCAGTAGGAGGACTACCCAAATCTACCATGTCATTTCATGGTCTCACTATAAATACTTTTAAATTCTCCATGCACCCATGATTACAGTTACTTAATAATTTATAGCAATAATACAATTAATCATAGATTAAATTAAATTATCATAATTACTACCATTAATATCACTTTATTAACATTAATTAGGTTCAATATGTGAAACCCCAAATTCTTTCCATTTTTCCCAAAGTAATTTCAAACCTTTCCATAGATTTCTTATTATTGACTTTTTATGTTCACATTAAAAAATTGAATAGATTCCAAAAAATAAATAGTATTTCAACTATCTCGTTTTTTAGAACTTAGTTTATTTTCCAATGTTGCATATGTAGAGAACTCACACATGAACTCCTACCCTACATTAGTTACCCCCACAACCCTTGAATCTATGCTTACTAAATTTCTAATGTTGCATCCCAGAGGGGGACACCTTTGGCCCATTGTGATAAGACTCAAGAAATAGACTCCCACACTCTTGTGGAGTCTTGACTCTTGCTAAGTCATAAATTCTTGGTACATTTGGATTACGAGTTATTAAATACACTTTTGGTGTTATAATAGCAACCATTCAATTTTTTCTTGAGCCTCACCTAGATCCACATTAATATATTTTAAATATTACAAATGTGAGAAAATGTATTACATGACTTTACTTCACTCTAATTGTACTTAACCAAACAACAATTAACTTAGTTTATTTTTTACATTCCCATGCCTACAATTATAATTCACGTATAATATAACATATTCCATACAACAATTGAACTTAGTTTATTTTTTGCATTCTGCCATGCCTACCATTACAATTCACGTATAATATAACATATTCGAAATTTTATTAATGAAATACTATATATAGGTTTAGACTACCCTATTCTTAACGACGACCTTTTCTTCGGCATCATGCATGATATCAAATACATAATAAAATATTTAAATATACATTCAAGGCAATATTGGAGTCCTAGTTACCAACCATAAGAACTAATGTAGCTACCTGCCATTTATAAGTTTTGCACGTTATTTTTTACGCTAGTTAAACTTCTAAATTTTATGCGGCCTCCACGCTCCTAGATTTTCATTCTTACATTATAAGTTTTCCAATCATACTCTTTGTTCCAATATATAAATGTTTACAATAGTTAATGAGGTAGGTACATTAATATTTACGTTTGGACATGAATGCTCTCCCTTGGTAAAAAGAGATGTACGAGTCATTCGAAGATTTAGGGAGGAAAAGAAAAACTCCACTTATTTTAGGGCAAGTTATGAGATTTTCGACACAAATTTATGAAAGTATTCATAACCAATCATAAGTGGCCACATAATCAAATTTCAAAAATCTTTAAAGGCATTAGTAGAAGTGTTCGACCAAGGATTTCTAAAGCCAAACTTGTTTCCAAATTAAAAACAAATACGTTGATTTAAAAGGAAAAATTTCTGGTATGTCTGACTTGCGGATATACTCTTGGTGTTATAAGAGAGCCATGAGGATTGATCCTGGGACCTCCTTTAGATTAGTTTAAAGAGTTACCGATTCCCCATGGTTTAAAAAAAAAGGAAAAAATCATCGTTTCACATGAAAGTAACTTAGAAATTAAAATGTCCTTTTCTATTAGTTTCACTTGCATTTTGGAAGTTAATTTACACTACTTCCTTTTTAAGCCTCTTAATGAACCAACTAAACAACTTCCTCTTTTAATGAAGATAGTTTTGGGATATTCAAGTGTCCGAGTTTCATTATGACCGATTGGGTATTAGATTGCATACCATTTCACATTTATCATTAATGTCATCTTAAGCTATCCATAGGCCCATTCCAAACTTATTCCATTAAAATTTTACAGTTACTCAAGAAAATATTGAAGGAAAGGCAAGTTTCCTTTCTTCTTAAAACCATAACCATCTAAGAATTACTTTACAGAACTTCCTTTCACCTGCAAATTTATCTTATCAAATATAATCTAGTTCAAATGAAATTTTCTCAAGCACTTAAAGACATGCCATTTACATAATTTTTCCTTTACATAGTTATAGTAATAATTATTCTTCTTTAAGAGAATCCATTTGTATTTAAGGATTTAATTACACACATTTCCCTTATATATAAAATCCTTATAGACTTGTAGGGCTAGCTCAAATATAGTTTCTAATGAGTATTCAAAGATACTTGTAAACTTCATAATTATGCCTTCATGGGTATAACACCACTAAGGCTTACTTAAAAGGATTCAAAGTAAAATCATAAGAATCTATTTACTCTATAGCCAAAGGAACTTGAGTGAGGATTATTAATCAATTTCATTTAGGTATAAACTCAATGCTTTTAAGCCTTTATAAATTCAACTCAGGAGCCCAAAATTTAGGCTAATTTTGTGATATATGAACACCCTCTTAGATTATTTTTTCATCTAAAATAAATTACTTCATAAACATTTCCATATTTATGATAGCTCAAGGGACTCTTAGGCTTCCCCCATGTGATCTTGGGTTATTCTTCTTATTAGCCCCAAGATTGGGAAAACCTCCATGACCATCCTAAGGCCTATATAAAATAGGACCTCCAAGTCTTCTTATTCCAAATCAAGATTAAATTTTAACTAGTGAAGCCACATAGTTGTCCCGATAAGGATGTTAATGATAAATAGTAGTTTAAGGGCTCTAAAAATGCCAACTCATATATTTGTAACAAATTTTTACAACCCATGATTTCAATAGTGAAGTTTTTAATTAATCATTTTAGATGATCTATGACAACTCCTTTCACTATAAAATTATGATTTAAATCCCACATCATATTTATTATTTTGCTTGGATATATATCCTTGAATGACATATTAAGGACTTCTTTTTCACATGATCATTCAAACTTGACCTTCTTATTTAAGGCTCTATGAGAGTTGTTCTTTGCAACTAGCCATCATGGCTATCCAAGAGGCTGAGGGGTTTTTATGCTCTACCTTTACAACCATAAATTTTCTTGTCAATGAAATTTTCATAGCCATAACATCAAAAATAACCAAGATTATATTTTTTTGATGCGTATGCTCACTATATCCATCAAATTTAAGCATACAACCATAAACATGCACCACAAGATTCCAATCCAAATTTTTAGTAGGAAAACACTAAGAATTAAATAACCACAAACATCATTTACATTACATGTAAATAAATTTATATTACAAATTGCTTCTCCAAAGCAGTTATCTTATTTACTTTAGAAGTTGCTTGCAACTATTGAAGGGTGAGCTATTTTCCACCCAACCATATCCTCAACTATTTATTATGATCTTGCAACTAACAACCCCCTAGCTAGACCATGAAGACATTAGAGAAACTCTCTCTCTTCCTCTTATTAATGAAAGGTGGAAAAATCAAGGCTACTCTCCATTAATAGAAAATCCACAAGTTCTATCTTAATCCCACTAACCAAAGAACTTGCACATGGTTATTAATGGTTTCTTTGTTGGATTTCACAACAAAAGGGATCCCCTTTACTACCACACTCATTCTTTAGTGACTTCCCCTCTCATCGCTTCATTGCTCTACATATCAAGCACCCAAAAACATATCTCTTCCTTGTAACTCAAGTTTTGGGCACTTATGCTCATTTTTCTCAACCAAAAAAAGGATTAGATGACCCCTCATGGTTTTTGCATCCACAAACAAATTTTTTGGCACAAATTCTTATCTAGATTTGGTCCCCAAGCCCATTTGTGAGCATCCACTTGATCCCTAGATGTGAGAATAGTTCCTTCTATGCTATTTGGCCTGAAATTTCATGGGTCATATCCACAAATTCATGGGTCAATTCTGTAGTCTCTAGATTGGTATTTTTCTTATGCCTTGGTGGGATAGTTGGGTACCAATACTCTCACAATTGTGGGGAGGAGTCAACTATGAATTCCCTCACCAAATGATTTATTGGAAATTGGGTCTTTACATTTTAAGCTCAACATAAGACTTATGGAAAGGGTTATTATAGAAAGCATACCATTCCCCTTTACCAACTCCGATTCATGGCTCATGGATAGTGTAGGTGCTCATTCCTTTAATCAATTATTCAAAATTTTTCCTTAAAAATAAAATACAATGCATAATATTATGAGTTTAACCAGTTCTAGATATACATGCCCACATAGAATCATTAATATAATTTAATTACAATATCAATGGGGTCAAATGGGGTTGTTACACAACAATTGTTTCCAATTCTATTGTGAACTTCCCTTCTTCATTAATATTTGGTAAAATAGTTTGAATTGAGATCTTATCTTTGATTACCTTCTATAAGAAAAAAATATGGAAGAATATATGTACGTGTGAAGATGGAGGAAAATCCAATTTGTAAGCTGAATCCATATCCTCTACAACACCTTATAGGGAACATAATACTTCGGGGTTAATTTATTATTCTTCTTTCAATGTCCAAGGGACATTTGTAGAAACTAGGATGTATATTTGGAACTGCTCATGAAATTTAATAAAACACAAGACTCGAAGTTAATTCATGATCATGAACACATAAAATCAACATGCAAGAATAAACATCACACATGCACAAAGATTTATCCAGGGGAAAAAAACTCCTTAGAACCCCTTACTAAATGTATTATACAAATTATACAAAAAATATGTATACCAATGGATTCAATCCGATCATGCGATATGCTAAAGCAAGATACTGAATCCTTCTACAAATTAATTGCGGAAAATAAACACAATAAAACCAAGTAAAAGAAAGAATAAAATCAATCCACAACACATATATTTTTCCTGGGGAAAGATTGTTGCTCAAAACCCATCTTTATTCTATTGTATATTCAACCAAGGAATCATGAAACAATACAATGCACTGTTCTCACAAGAGTATGCTGCACTCTACCAAATGTCTCACACTGATCCGGACAAATCGACCAACACTTAGCCAATTCCCTGCCTCTGCTCAGCCTGCCTTGCTTGCGCAATTCCTGTAGAATCAAATCCCTATTATTTAGTAATTTTAGCCTTCCAAAACTACGCAATGCTCATGGGCAATCCTATGGGTGTATTAATGCATCTAGGCAGTTTGCTAATAATACAACTGATAGTTAACATCCCTTTAACCTATGTCTCAACTGGGTCTTCATAAAAACTGACATGCATGCAGCTATTAATAGTAAATCATCATCTACTTGACAGATAATTGCATGTGAATTAAATATGATTTAATTCACTTGATCTCTCACTAGTGCAACTAAAAGTTACAACTAGTTAAACTGATTTTAACTCAATTAATTGAGTTAACTGATTTCTCATGCATTAAACTAATACACTAACTGCAACTTGGACTATTAAACAAATAAAATCACTCTACATGCCTCACCAACCACCCTCAACTCGAATTTCATGAGCTAACTGAGTTTACCACACTCAGTTAACTATTACAAGTGATTATGAGATAAGTTAACAATTTATTGTCCAATTTAATTAAGGGAAAATTAAATTAGACACACATTTATTGTTGACTTTTCAACACTCCCTCTCAAAAAGAAAGAGATTATCAGCTACCCTAATCCTGCCTCTATGGTATTCGAATTTTCTCTTGGTGAGTGCCTTCGTCAGAATATTTGCATCCTGATCCTCCGTGGGAGTGTACTGAAGTAACATAATGCGCCTCTGAACACAATCTCTGGGATGGTGGTACCGGATGTCAATATGCTTGGACCTGTCATGGAATACTGGATTAACCGAGAGTTTTATGCAACTCTGGTTATTGCAATGTATCACCGTTGGATCCGTTTGACGACCAAACAAACCAACACATATCTTCCTCATCTAGATGGCCTCACATGATGCTTGACTGGCTATCATGTACTCTTCCTCGGCTGAACTGAGTGAAACTGATCTTTGCTTCCTGTTGTACCAAGAAACTCCTGTGGATCCTATGCTGAAGATCCCTCTTGATGTTCTCTTCTTGTCTGATGGACTTTCCACCCAATCTGCATTCCAAAAGAGCTTGGTACGCTTAAGCATAACTTGACTAAGCTGGTTAACTACGTAGCATATGTATGGTCATGTGTTCACCAAGTACATGAGTGAACCCACAAGCTGTCTGTAAATAGTAGCATCCATTACCTCACTTGAGGTAACATCCTCCTTCCTCCAGTTTCCTGCAAGAGGAGTCTCCATGGGTTTACAACTCTCCATGTGAAACTTCCTCAGAATCTCTTTGGCATAATTTCCTTGAGAAACAAATAGCTCCCCATCCCGCTGGCATATCTCCAAACTAAGGAAATTGTGAAGGAGTCACAATTCCTTCATCTCAAACTCTCTTTCATGATCCTCTTTGCAAGAAATTCTGAGCTTCTCATCACCTATCAGAATAAGATCATCAACATAAAGTACGATAATCAAAAGCTTACCATCAACCACAATCTGGTACAGGTTCACATCCAATTCACTCTTTGTGAAGCCCAACCTAGTGAAATAACTGTCAATCCTGGTGTACCAAGCACGAGGTGCTCGCTTCAGCCCATACAATGCTTTCTTGAGTTTGCACACATGCGACTCACTGTCAAAGGTCTCAAAACCTTCTGGCTGCTCAATGTACACTTCTTCCTCAATAACTCCATTGAGAAATGCATTCTTCACATCCATCTAATGTATGTGCCACCCCATCTTCACTGAGAGTGCAATGATATATCTAATTGATGAGTACCTCGCAATCGGTGCAAAAGTGTCCTCATAGTCAATCCCCTCAACTTGTGAGAATCCCCGAGCTACAAATCTAGCCTTGTAATTCTCCACACTCCCATCTGCTACCTGCTTCACCTTATAGATCCATCTAGATCCAACCATTGACTTCTTGACTGATCATGGGACAACTTCCCATGCATTATTCGTGATGATGGAGTCATACTCCTCAACCATGGCGTCAACCCAGGTTGGTTGTTGCACTGCTTCCTCAAAAGAGGATAGTTATGTCACAATACATTTGCTCATAAGTGCCATGTATCCAGTAAACTTGTTTGGTGGTTGTCTCTCTCTGCGTAGTGATGTAGGTGCTCCTACATGTTCTGTCGCATCAAGTCTCAATTTGTCAACTTCTGTGGTGTGCCTCCTACCATGACTGGTGGATGGATTTGCATGAGTGGTTTCTACCAGTCTATGATCCTCCGCATATGTCTGGTCCACATCTTGAGGTTCATCCTTCGGAATCAAGAGTTCCTCATCTACATGCAAATAAAGCTACCTCTCAAGGGCCAATCACATGGCTTTATCCTCATAAAATTTTACATCCCATCTGACAACAATCATCCCCACTGTTCGGAAAATATACCCGATAGTTGTGGGGAGTATCAGTGTACCCCACAAATATCCCAATCTCAACTGTTGGTTCTAGATTATTTCTAGAATCTTTGGTCACATGGCAATAGACAGATGAGCCAAAAATTTCAAAATATGAAACATCATGTTTCTTACCAGAAAAGGCCTCCTCTGGTGTACTCATGCCAAGTATCTGATAAGGACTACAGTTCTGCACAAATACCATTGTGTTACATGCCTCTGCCCACAAATGTAATGGTAGGCCTTGATCATGTAACATTTCTCGTGCACCCACTATTGTTCTGTTCTTTCTTTCTGCAACCCCATTATGTTGTGGGTTATGAGGCGTAATCAAATTTCTCTGAATTACTTCTTTGGCACAGAAGTTCTTGAATTCATTGGATATGTACTCACCACCATTGTCGCTCCTCAGAACCTTCACATGCTTCCTTGTATCTTTCTCAACTAGTGCTTTGAACTCACAAAATTTTGAGAACGTCTGATATTTCTTCTGCATGAAGTAGATCCAAAAATTTCTAGAAAAATCATCCACAAAAATCACATAATGCTCGTGCTTTGCTTTAGAAGCTATAGAGAATGGTCCACACGCATATGGGTGAACTCTCCCAATATTGTTCTGTTTTTTCTTTTTGCAACCCCATTATGTTGTGGGTTATGAGGCATAATCAACTTTCTCTGAATTCCTATTTTGGCACTAAAGTTCTTGAATTAATTGGAGATGTACTCACCACCATTGTCGCTCCTCAGAGCCTTCACATGCTTCCTTGTATCTTTCTCAACTAGTGCTTTGAACTCACAAAATTTTGAGAACATCTGATCTTTCTTCTGCATGAAGTAGATCCAACAATTTCTAGAAATATCATCAAAAAACATCACATAATGCTCGTGATTTGCTGTAGAAGCTATAGAGAATGGTCCACACACATATGAGTGAACTCTCTCAAGGATTTACGCTGCTCGTTTCTCTTTCTCATGAAAAGTGGCCTTTGTATACTTCCCCATGGTAGATCACTTGCATGTGTCTATCTATGCAAGAGTATCCTTTGGAAGACTCGTAGAAATCTATTGCATGACCTTCAAAGCACCGTGGTGTAGATGGACCAATCTCCTATGCCATAACTCACCCTCATCCCATCTTACCACTTTTTCTGCTTTACTCATCAATGTTGCACAACCATCTACATCAATTTTGTAGAGATTCTTCAAATGGACCCCAATATTATTAACTTGTCCTGTGGCTTTGTGACAAATTAATTATTTCCCTTCACTGAAAACCACATCATATCCACTATCCTCTAACATAGAAACTGGAAGTAAATTATTTTTCAATCCTGTTACATGCATGACATCTTTTAGTAAGAAAGGTTTACCTGATTGTCTCTAGAAAGCAACTGTACCAATCCTGGTAGCGCTGTACCTCCCGTCATCACCCATCTCAATGTGCATCTAAAGATCCTTCTCCTCCAAGCTACTAAAGAGTTCTTTGTCTCTCGTCATGTGGAAAGATTCACCACTATCCAAGTACCACACTGATCCCATTGCACTAGACACCATGCATGCGATGAGTGAGAAGTCTAACTTGAACTGTGAAGCCAAAGCATCACTCGCTGCATATCCTGAAGCCTTCATGTTTTTCATCTTCTTTTGTGGAAAATTAACATTTCCCTCTAGACATGTCATGCTTCTTGCCTTCTTTGCAGGTCTCGGATTTGGAATAGGATTTCTTCCACTTCCCCTTCTTTGCCTTACCAGCCAAGGCTCATTTTTCCTCATCATCTGCCTTGGTTGAGGATCCATTCCTAGTATTCTGCCTGAATTATTCTTGTACCAAATCTGACCAAAATCTCTCCCAATCTGGTAGCTTCTCCCTCCCATTAATAGAGCCCTGATAACTGTGCCAACTCCTGGGAAGGCCTAGAAGTGCTAGGCTCACCAAGTCATCATCCGCTAGAGTAATATCGACACTCCCAAACTCATCTCGGCATTAGATGAACTTGGTTAAGTATTTCAGAATAGTGTCGCCTTTATCCATTTTTATTTTCTTAAGCTTGTCCTTCAGTGCCAATTTTTTATGGTCATTTCTATTCTGAAATAGATCTGTCAAAGATTTCCACATTGCATATGGATTTTCTTTGCCATGGAGACTTGGGACAATGTGATATCGAAATCCCTGTAATAATATTCTCCTCACCTTTTCAACCTTCTTTTGTCAAGCATCAAGAAGAGCGACGTCTCTGCTGCGGGCTTGGGAATATCATTATCAATGAATTCTTTCAACCCATTGTCCTCCAAAAATTCCTCCATTCTGTCTTTCCATGCAATATAATTAAAACTACCCTCGAGTGCATATTCCAATATTAATCCATTGAAAGCCATCTTGATCCACCTATCGCACCAAAGAATATTCTTGCAAATTCGAATGATGTTCAACACAAACTCAATTTCTTCTCTACTATAGTGATTTCCTGTGCTCTTATACCATGTAGAAATTATACAAACAATATGTATACCAATGAATTCAATTAGATCATGCGATATGCTAAAGAAAGATACTGAATCCTTTTACAAATTAATTGCGGAAACTAAACACGATTGCACAATCACACCAAGTAAAAGAAAGAAGCAAATCAATCCATAACATAAATATTTTTCTTGGGGAAAGCTTGCCGCTAAAAACCCCTCTATCTTATATTGTATATTCAACCAAGGAATCATGTAAAAATACAATGCACTCTTCTCACAAGAGTCTTCTCCACTCTACCAATTGTCTCACACTGATCCGGGAAAAATTGGCCAACACTTAGCCAATTCCCTGACTTTGCTCAACCTGCCTTGCTTGTGCAATTCCTGTAGAATTAAATCCCTATTAGTTATGAATTTCAACCTTCCAAAACTGCGCAATGCTCATGGGAAATCCTATGAGTGTATTACTGCATGCATAAAGTTTGCTAATAATACAATTGGTAGTTAACATCCCTTTAACCTCTATCTCAACTGGGTCTTCATCAGAACTGAAATGCATGCAACTATTAATAGTAGATAATGAATTACTTGACAGATCACTGCATGTGAATTAAATCTGATTTAATTCACTTGACCTCTCACTAGTGCAACAATCAGTTACAACTAGCTAAACTGATTTTAACTCAAATAATTGAGTTAACTGATTTCTCATGCATTAAACTAATACACTAACTGCAACTTGGACTCTAAATCAAATCGAATCACTCTACATGCCTCAAAAACCACCCTTAGCTCGAATTTCATGAGCTAACTGAGTTTATCACACTCAGTTAACTATTACAAGTGATTATGAGATAATATTACAATTTATTGTCCAATTTAATTAAGGGAAAATTAAATTAGACACACATTTCTGGTTGACTTTTCAACATGTATTGCATTGTTAAATCTAAGACTTTTGTGATCCATAATGTAGATGAGTGTCTTTCGGATTAATCACATAATATGGATTTGGTCGACTTTTTGAACCAGCTAATGTGGTTCATCCTTGTTGCATTATTTTTAGAATCTAAGCTTCTGTGATCCACCATATAATTTATAAAATCTCTTTCGGTAATAATCACATGCAATGGAACATTGTCTATGTGTTTCGAACCAACCAATGTGGTTCATCCTCAAGACTAGATGAGAGATCAGATTAGGTCATTAAGTTTAAATATATGTGTAGATGGCTAAACTAATCGTTAAAGTAACAACTAATTTGGCTTTTCATATATATATATATATAATTTATAATTACTAGTTTTATTTTATTATTAAAATATATAATTTATTTATTCAATTAATTATTTGATTATTTAATTAATATATATATCTATATATATATATATTAAAATAAGTTGATTTAATTATTTAATAATTAATTTTGTTTATTTATGGTTCTTCTTAAATAATAATAAGTAATAATAAGGTCTCCAGGTGGTACTCCATGTTTCTAAGGCTGTGAAGGAAGTTGTTCCATCTCCTTTGGCTAGACATTATATTAAATTTTAGTGCCACATCATTAATCTGCCATGTGGCATCCACATGGATCCCAATGTGGCACCCACGTGTCTGTCCTAGTTAGATTCTTGCTACACACTTCACATTCATGTATTATCTGTTGACCCATTCACATGGACCATTTTATAACCGGAGGAGTCTTTCGTTCGACGAATCGAGAGCTGATGTGACAGCTCCCGATTCCCTCGCTCCAGCGACTTCAGTCTTCTCCGGCATGATGTGGCTTCAGCGTTTCCAACCCCTGACGGCAGCGGACGGTGATGGACGTTAACTTACACTCCACCCCAAGCGCCTCCTTCGCCGCTCCTCTCCTGGCGCCGCTCCTCCCCCACTCGCCTACCGTCATAAATGCTGCAGAAATTTAAATTTTGAATTTGAAAAAAATCCCGCTAAATAAGGGCACTCCGTCGTCGACGATAAGGGCACTCCGTTGGCATTTTCAACTTTAATTCCAAAAATCTGCGACTTGGAAGCTTATGGTATTCTCTGGAAATGTGGATCCTAACCATTTCGACTTCGATCGATATACTTCCTTTCTGCTTATGCAGCTGATCTTATCGCCATATTGGATGAGCTCCAAGTTGAGAAATGCTTCTATGTTGGGAATTCTGTCTCTGGAATGGTGGGCTGTCTTGCCTCCATTGAAAGACCAGAATTGTTTGAAACATTAATCTTCCTCTGCGCTTCGCCTAGGTACGAAATTCATCTGTACTTCCCTGAACCTGTGGTTTACCTAATGACGGCTTCGTCTGATATGTTGTCTCTTATTTTTTTGCAGGTATCTGAATGATGAATCCTACCATGGAGGCTTCGAACGTGGAGAAGTTGATAGTCTTTACTGTGCCATGAGATCTGACTATGTAGCGTGGGTTTCTAGTTTTGCCCTTCTGGTAGTTGGTGTCGATGAGCCCTCTGCAGTGGAAGAGTTCAGCAGAACAATGATGAATATGAAGCCTGAAATTGCAGTTGCAGTGGGCAAGACCATCTTCGAGAGTGATATGAGAAGCATATTATGTGATGTGAAGATCCCATGTAGCATTATCCAAACTGCTAAAAATATAGTCGTTCCCATGACCGTCCCATACCACATGCAAAGAAGCCTTGGAGGGAAGATGAATTCAGTTAACATCCTTGATGCCGAGGGCCATTTACCCCAGCTCACTGTGCAGGGATTGGTTCTGCAGCTGCTCAAGCAGGTCGTTGAAGGCTTTGAAATGGAACTGGAAGCTACAGTACAAAATGCTAATATATGACGTTTTCATTACAGTCTAATCTGAAGTGGAGCTAGAAAATACATGAAATTTTAATATATGATGTTTGCATTCCAGTTTAGCGTGACAATTTGCTTATTTTGAATTAGAGGAGAAAATATGCTGCAATCCAGGGAGCGCGCATGCATTCTAGTTCGACTGAAAATGGATTACTACTTAATGCTGTAATGTATCCTATTTCTGAATGACAATTAGATGGTTACAAACTTCTGTGACATTTATGTTTAGTCCTCTTTCAATTGTATTTATTTTTGTTTCAATTTAAATTTTCTGTTAGTTAATCAAGAGCATCTGAATGTGTTTAAGTTTAGCAAATGGGAGGTATATAGTTTTTATTCAATAAAGTTGAATAAAGTGGGAGTATATGATTTTCATTAATTTAATGAGATTAAATTTTTCAACATGTAAATTTATTTGTGAGTGAGAAATTTGAAGAAAATATTTGCACTTAAAAACATTTTGTTCCCTTGGATGTTTACACATAGATTTAGAATTAAGATGGATCTATGTTAGCTTTGATTAACACACTAATAAAATATTTTATCCATAAGATTTTTTTTATTTGTTTGATATAATATGCATAGGGTCTCACTAAAGACACTATGCATAGTTGATATTGAAATATTTTATTTATGATTTACATTTTCTACAACAAAATATTGAAATATTTGATGTATAACTCACATTAAACATTTTTTTAATTAATATTTAGCATTGAATTTAACATTCAAAAAAACATATTTAAATCAATATTTAATTTTCAATGTTATTTAAAAAATTTGTTTTCAAACATTTGATTAGACCATAATTTGAAGGTCTAATTGCAACCTTTGCACAATACAATTCCATGTGGATCTTCACCTCATAATTTTCTACAATAAGTTATCAATATAGTTACAATATTTATGTCATTACTTTTAGATATTTGGGTAGTGATTTTTCATTGTTAAAATTCCTAATTAAAATAGTTAAAAATAGTTTATTCTTATTCAAACTAAATAATATATTTACCATCACTTACCACCCACCATAATTTAAGGAAGTGTTTGCATAAAAAATGGATATAAACAAAATGTAAATAAATATACTACTAACATACCACCATTATTTATTTGTTATCAAGCACTTAAAAATATAAATGTGCAAACTTACACTCACCAAAATTTATTGCCATACTTTTAAAATCTAAAAAATGATTATTTCTATGTTCAAGGAAGAATATACTCCGCTTTCTAAAAGTCCAAAGAATGATGGAAGAGTATACTTTGTTTTTGTAAAATGTTTAGGCCACTTGATATCTAAAGCACAATCGGTCCTTTTTGAGACATTCTGGGTTTATCTACATAATTGGAAGACACATTTCATAGCATAATACATAATAGCAGACACTTCTATGAGAGTCAAATGTAAAGGGGGAATTTGGTGCACCATATTTATTTTGTCAATGATCGACTAGTTATGCTTCATCCATTTGGTCAATCCTTGGACAGATGCATATTACCTCTCATACTCGAAAATTTGTTTACGGTCGAAGTGGAAAAATCCTTTCTTAACTATATGACAGGGTGATGGCCACTCACAAATGGGGTAGCAAACTAAGTGGGCTTGATTGTGGGAAAACTCCTCAGTTAAGCATGGTTGATCTAGAGGCGATATGGGATAGGTGATGTCAGGCCCCACGAGTTGAGTCAATGTGTGACCAAGTTGTAGTGGGTGTGCCCATGTGCGACAGGTGCTTGTATTGACCAACTTGGGGAAATGTGATGAATCGGTACGAAATTCAAAAAACTGTGATGGTGTTGGGCGCACATAGCGAGTGCGCCATGTTGGTCTTGAAAACATTTCATATATACAGACACCGGGATTTCCTTCCCCTCAGATAATTTTCACTTTAATTATTTAGTTTCATTTCTTATATTTTCAAGTTCTAAAAACAAGAAATGAGTTTCGTCCTTACCTAATGAGGAGGTTTTCCTTTCTTCTTCTAATACTTCTGCTTCTGTTTGATTTCCAGTCGTAGGAAAATGTTCTGCAGGTATGCTGACTTTCACTAATTTTTTTGGCCTTCTATGCCCAATTGGTTCATCAGTAGGCTCTTTCCCAATTCTAACTCCAGCAGGCCGACTCTGGGTTTCCACTTCTGCTTGACTTCCTCCTGAAGTCATGGTCTGTTTCCCCCGGCTTGTTGTTTGGTCAATTTAGTGTGTCCTAAATTGCTGCATTTAATTTGTCAATCCGGGAATCGTAAGCTGATGAAGTGCGGCGCACTATATGTGCAAGATAACCTATTTCTTAACTTTTTGTCGTTTTTGGTTTTCTAAGGTGAGATGGAAATTCTAAGATGAAAACAAGTTTGGTTATGTTTGTTCAAGGAAATGATATCCCCTATAATGATTTACAAACTTGAAACTTTAAAAAGAAATTTGAAATTTACAATGACAAGACTTGAAAGGGAATGAAAATGTGCTGCTGAAATGGAAAGGTGCTGCTAGTCTAATAAATCAAAACAGTGAACTATTGAGCATGAAAACCAAACTATTCTTGCTGCTGACTAAACACAAAAGAAACTATGCTTAAGGAAATTCAAAATTGCAACAAAATAAATCTAAATCAGATTACATCAATTTATCTTTTGATCCTTCATCATTAGTCCAGCTATGATTTTCGGAAGTAATCATAAACAATTTGAGTAACTGATATTTAATTTGCAGAAAGTAAACTAATACTAAACCATACACTCATGATTCAATCCCTCACCATCAGTCCAGTACATGGCTTTGGGCTCAGCTGAAAGATATCAACACCACGATTAATATCTAAATTCTGAGAAAAGAAACTAATAATACTAAAGCCTACATTTCATAATACAATCCCACTACCATCGATCAATTTGTGCGCTGGAGAACAGCGAAGATATTATGAGCAGCAATATATCTAAATTTGCTGAAAGAAACTAATACTAAACTACACATTTCATAATACAATCCCTCACCATCGATCCAGCTTAACTGGAGCAATGAAGATATTGTAAATGACTTAATATATCTAAATTTAACTACTGAAGCAAATAAGCAAAACTGAAATGAACAAAGCAATACTGAAATTAAACAGAAACTATGAAAAGCAAATTAGCAGCAGAACAATGTTAGTTCCATGTCATTAGTCAAAAGCTATGAAAATGCCCGGGCTGCCTATCTATAACCTGAAACAAGAACACTGATCAGTGATTAACAACATAAAACATGAAAGACAGAAGTGAAATTGAAATTATGGAAGTTTATAAATAGAAATGAAGCAAATGCAATGTATAAACATATGAATGGATTATGGCACAATGAGCTTTAAAGAAACAAAATGAGAACTTTACACTAATGCACAAAACCTTAGCTGAGCAGGGGCCCTCTACACCAGCCTTGGCAACGATCTTCAAATACGAATTTCGGTTGAAAACAGAGTCTTCTTATATTAAAAAGCAGTCATTACAGAAAGGTGATGTTACAGCACAAGTGCAGCGTAATCACATTACAGATCAGACTAATAAAAGATAACAAAGACTAACATCGACTAACTCTATATGCGTCTGCAAACGCATTATATATAACAAAAGAAATATAATTGTCTCCTAAAGTTCATGCTGGTGGAGAACACGTAGACCATTATGTCCACGGATCTAGGATCATGGCCGTGTTGGAAAGTAAATCTACGAGGAGTGGATGCTTGAATTCGACTAAGGAGCCATGTACAGATGTCGATTTATCCTCCGCAACTTAGAAACGGCCGTATGAATCTTCATGTGACACAAAACAGAGTCCTGCCAACATGAGACTCTATGGTTGACTTCCATGTGGACGCCTTTGACCACGACTTCTTTAGATGAGTTTGCTCGAACCAATAGGACACGAACCATGTCCACATCATTCCTGACCTACCCATGTGGCTCGTTTTCCTTGTAGACACCTGTAGCATAGAGTTTCACAAAATAGCTGCGGAAAGTTGCGGCAGCTGCGGAAAGTGGCAAGATTCCGCAGCTGAATGAACAAAATCTAAATCAAATAGCAAACACAAAAATATAATTAAAAACCATGTTAGATACTCTTTTGGACATGATATTGACAACTTGGGAGGTTCAGGTGAGTGAAAAAGGTATAGAAAAGTGTATGGAAAAGATGTAGATTTGAGACTCAACATACCCCCACTGTGAAGGTGTTGCATGTCCTCATGCAACCAAAATTTTGATATTCCTTCTTCAGTTCATGTGCCTTGACACTTCAGCCAGCACATCCAATCCTCTCCTCTTCTTCCTTGGTACTGCCAACATTCTGGGTTTCTTCATTAAGCACCTAAATTTGATATTAACGAGTGCTCTACTCAACTTCTGGCATTTCCTTTTCAATTTCTTATTCTTCTTCTGCCATATTCCCAAATGTAGCATGGTATTATCATGGATGATTTTGTCCAGTTTGCATTGTTCTTTCAATGTCTCATTTTCATTTTTGATGTGCCTATTCAAAAGCTCTAGCTCAAAAATTTCCTGTTTTAGTGATTGGACTAAATCATCCTGTAATGTATGAGGCTGAATGGACGAAGTACTTGGACCTGTAGCTTCCTTTTCCAAAGATTCTATATAGTCATATACTTCCTGCTGCTTGGGGTCTATTTCAGGTGTCATTTTTATTGGGCTGTCCCCAAAATGCCGTGAAGGAGAGTTATTTTCAAAATCTGGTTGAGAAGGGCTTACATCAACATCTTGCTGAGAATAGGATGGAGTATGTTCAATGTCTGACTGAGAATGAAATGAACTAGGTTCACTAACTGACTGAGATGGACTATGGTCAGCTGGGGACTGTTCAGATGTCTCCTCACCCAAATCAATGAAATGAGGACCCTTAATTTGTGTTTTCCTCAATTTCCCCTTAAGTCTACTGCTTCTTCTCACACGTTGTGGTACACTATATTTTTGTTTTTGTTTTCCTTTCTCTGTTTTCTTGGGCATAGATGACTGTTTTTGAAGATAAACTAATCTTTCAGATAACACTTGATGATCTTCTTCTTCAGAAGAAGGAGTTTGATGTATGGCCTCAATAGTTTTTCTCTCTTTTGGTGTTATTGGCTTCTTACCCTTGATTTCCTTCTTCTTCCTTTTTGACAGTCTCTCTTCCCTATCAGTTCTTTCCATAGTAGTAGTAGGAGTATTTTGGATTTCATCAATTGTTCTTTTTCTCCTACTTCTGCTTGTTGTGCTACCTGCAGGAATTTCCTGAGTAGGAGTAATTTGGGTTTCAACATTTATTCTTTTTCTTCTACTCCTTCTTGTTGTACTACCTTCAGGAATTTTCTGAGGTTCCTCAAAGAAATTTCTAACCAGAAATTGTTCCCATGTGTCTTTCTTTTCCTTTAACTCATTTTCAATCAAAATTTTTACAAGGCCGTGGTGATATAGATGTGGTTCTACATCTCCTAAGTGTTTCTGAACAGTCACAACCATTTTGTTCAAGCTATTTAACAGAAAATATGGAAGATTGAGAGCTTGATTATCTAGAAAATTCATTAGTAACCTGGTATGGTACATGTACATGGACCCAAAACGGCCTTCACATGTAATGAATTTCTGAATAACTAGCAGCAAAGTAGCCCATTCCTCTTTCAATGCATGCACATGAATTCCTCTTTTAAAAACAGTTATGTCCATACCTTGATTTCGTAAGATTGTTCTCCATGCTTCATCACTGATGCTTTTATTTTTAAACCAACGCTCACCCTCCTGAAGAAGTTCCGTGGCTGTTGCTATAGATGCTTCATTGACCGCAAACTTAAGGTCTCCAATCTCTGCTTCCAAGCCATCAAATGACCTTGCGAATGCCTTCGTGACTTCTTTATGATAACCTCTGAATTTCTGGATAAAACGCAGCCAATTTGCTTTCTTCAATATCTCCTTTACTTGTGGATATCCTTCTATAAACTTAGGTCCTTCCGGCTCTGCTCTTAGCAATTTACCCATTTTTTTTCTTTCTGCTCTTCACAAATTTGCCTGCGTGAGGGTTCAAATGGAAATAGAACGGCTGGATGCACAGAGATAAGCGCAATGAATGTGGGTAAATATCAGAGAATGGGAATGAGCACAATGAACGAAATGGAGTGAGACATAACAGAGTGGGGTTTCGTAAACACGGCAGAGACACGACAGAGAGATTAACAAAATATAACACATTCGGCAGCGTTTTGAATTTTGGTGGCTGCACAATAAATGTGAACACGTTTCAATCAACGGTTATGAATTTATGCAGCTGTATGAGTCCTTGGTCAAATCAAATACGTCTCATTGTCACCGGTGGGATATTGGAACATGAGTGAAGATCGGGGATTAAATGATGGAATCGTTTGAGAATGAATGAGAAAGGGTAATATGGAGATCGTGAGAGGTTACGGAATTGTCAATATAATCATTGCACATAATGGATGGAGCTCATGGTTCAGAACTATATAAAAATGTGTTTTTTTTTAATGCTATTTGAAATAAATTTTATTCATACCTTTGGAATCTTTGCCTTCTCCTTGGTCTTCAACTAATTGCTCTTTATTGGCGTCTTGAATGCTCCATGTCTTCATTTTTGATCCTCTCACCTGAATTTTATTTCATAATTATGGAAATAACATCTGAATGTACATTCTTTTTGAAAACAGAGTAGTAGCTGCGGAATCTGCTTCTGGCTGCGGAAACTGGAGTCAGCTGCGGAAACAGATGTCAGCTGCGGAAACTGACACAGCTATTACTTGGATGAATGGAAATGAACAGATGACAAATGACCAGATGGAAATGGTCATGAAAAAGATTTTTATTGATGAAATGGAATGAAATAGATAAAATGAAGTGGAATGGAGTGAAATGAAATGAAATGAAATGGAATGAAGTGGAATGAAATGGAGTGGGTGGTGACAAAACTTGTGAAATAAAAGAGAGATTTTTTTTTTTTTTGGAAAATATAGAGTGTCAAGTGTTCCTGATTTTCACCCTATATTTTCTGTATAAGACTGCCAATCAATGATTGGTTTTCAGGCTTATACCATTTTTTTTTTTTTTTTTAAAACTGAAAAGAACAAAAGCTAGGCTGGTGGAGAAGAAAAATTCTTCTGTACCAGCCTGATTGCAGAACTTTCTTGAAACATTTTGACAAAATCCTCTTTTGAGAGTGGCTTATGATAAAATTTTAATCTATGGCCATTCACAATAAGAGGAGTTTGAAACTCATCAATGGTCTTGATTCTTACCGCTCCATTGCTAAAGATCTTGTCAATCTCATATGGCCCAAGCCAATGAGTCTGAAATTTTCCTTGAAAATCTTTAAACTTGGAATCAAATAACAATGCCCAATCTCCTTCTTGAAACTTCTTCTCTTTGATGTGCTTGTCATGCCATTTAGCTCTTTGATATTGAACTAGATCAGTTCTTAAAATTGCTTCTTGTCTGATCTCATCTAGCTCATTCAACTGCTCCATTCTATGCTTTTGGGCTTCTGATAAGTCCATCCCCAACTGAAATGCTATCTTGAAGGTCTTGACTTGGAACTCAATGGGGAGCAAGACTTCTTTCCCATAAACAAGTTCATAGGGAGAATGTCCTGTTGTATTCCTCCATGTAGTTCTGTAGGCCCACAAGGCTTCTGGAAGCCTTTCTGCCCAATCTCTTCTATGTAGATGAGCAGTTTTGGTGATGATACTTTCAAGAACTTTGTTTGTGGACTCCACTTGACCATTTGCTTGTGGATGGTAAGGAGTAGATCTTCTGTGCTTGATTTTGTATTCTTCCATCAACTTCTCCACCAAATTTGATGTGAATTGGCTCCCCTGATCTATCACAATTTCTCTTGGAACACCAAAGCGAGTAAAAATATCCTCATAAAGAAAATGAACAACTGAATTTTCAGTAGCAGATACTAATGTTTTGGCTTCTACCCATTTAGTAACATAATCAATACAAACCAATATATACTTCTTTTGCTTGGATGGTGGATTAATAGGTCCAATGAAATCTAAAGCCCATTTTTCAAAGGGTTCAATGAGTACCTGTGGTTGCAATGGCATTTCACTTGAAAGGGTAGGTTTCCCTACTCTTTGGAAGCTGTCACACCTTTTGACATATTGTTTTGCATCTTTGAAGAGGGAAGGCCAATAATATCCTAAAGAGAGGATTTTATAGGCCGTCCTTTTGTCTGCAAAGTGTCCGCCGCATGGTTTATCATGACATGCCTTAAGAATATCAGGCATTTCATCTTCCCTAACACATCTTCTGATCACAAGATCTGGCCCTGTTTTAAACAATTCATTAGAAATCCATGAATATTTTGAACTCTCCTGAATAATTTTTCGTTTTTCTCTTGGAAATAAATGTGGAGGTAGTTTCCCTGTAACCAAATAGTTAGCAATATCTGCATACCAAGGGGTCTTAATAGTTACTGCAAACAAATATTCATCAGGAAACTTATCTTCTACAGGAGAATCTTCTTTAGTATTTTGAATTCTAGACAAGAAATCAGCTACTGTATTCTGTTTTTTTGGTCTATCCAACACAGTAATATTGAATTCTTGCAAAAGTAAAAGCCATCTTGTCACTCTGCCATTAGTAACAGGTTTGTTCATTAAATATCTAATTGCAGAATGGTCAGTATGAATAAAAGTTTCATAGCTTGTTATGTAATGTCTAAACTTATTAATTGCATGAACAACAGCTAAAAACTCTTTTTCAGTCACAGTATAGTTCAACTCTGTGGGAGTCAAATTTTTGCTGGTGTAATAAATGGCATAAGGAATTAAATCTTTTTGACCCAACATAGCTCCAAGAGCTGTGTCTGAAGCATCTGTAGAAATATGGAAAGGAAGTTTCCAATTTGGTCCTCTCAAGATAGGTGCTTCAGATATTCTTGTTTTCAAAGTTTCAAAAGCTGATTGACAATCAGGATCCCATTTAAATTCACAGTCTTTTGTAAGCAACTTGAAGAGTGGAAATGCTATTTTAGTGAAGTTTTCTATAAATCTTCTATAGTAACCAGTAAATCCTAGAAAACTTCTAACATCTCTTTGACAATTTGGAATATGCAACTTGGAGATGACTTCAACTTTTGATCTATCAACCTTAATCCCATCTCCTGAAATATGATGTCCTAAAACAATCCCTTCAGAAAACATCATAAAGCATTTTTCATGGCTTAATGAAAGGTTTGTTTCTTTACATCTTATAAGAACTTTTTCCAAATTTTCTAATGCCTCTTCAAATGAATTACCATAAACTGTAAAATCATCCATAAAAACCTCTACACAATCATGGATTAGATTAGAAAAAAATTCCTAGTACTGCTCTTTGGAATGTTGCTGGTGCATTACATAACCCAAAAGGAAGCACTCGGTAGGCAAAAGTTCCCCATGGACAAGTAAATGTGGTCTTATCTTGGTCTTCAGGTGCTACCTGAATTTGATTATAGCCACTAAAACCATCCAAAAATGAAAAGTACTTTTTACCTGCTAATGTATCTAATACCTGATCAATAAAAGGCAAAGGAAAGTGATCCTTCAAAGTTTCTTTGTTCAATTCCTGTAATCAATGCATACCCTCCATTTACCATTCTTTTTAGGTACTATAACCAAAGGAGAAACCCATCGGCTATCTGAAATTGGATAAATGAAGTTTACATTGAAAAGTTTTTGGAGCTCTTCTTTCACTATCTCCCTAAGATTTGGATTCATCCTTCTTTGAGGTTGTCTGATTGGTCTACTGTTTTCCTCAATATATATGTGATGGATGCAAGTCTTAGGATCAATACCCTTCATGTCAGTATACTCCCATGCAAATGCAGTAGAATGTTTTTGCAAAATTCTGGTTAGTTCTTCTTGTTGTGACTTCTCCAAATGTTTGTTGATATTCAATGTTTTTCCTGGAAAAATCTCAATAGCAGAATTACCAAACTCTTCCATAGAGTAAAGAGACATTCGTCTTGATGATAAATATTCTATGTCAGATTCCAACTGAAATTGTGTGGGGTCATATTCTGAAGATGTCTCAAAATTTTCTAACGTGTTCAGAATTTGACTATCCTCACTGATTTCAGAAATGGTAAAGACAGGTTGTATAATGTTCTCATCATCGACCCATTCATTGTCTCCTACTTCTGTGATTGCTCTTGCTGGAGGATACAAATTGAATTTCTTTTTCGAATTACCATTAGAAGTACATGTCTCCAGATCTACAACTAATAAAAGCATCAGCTGTGGCCAGCCAAGGTCTTCCTAAGATAATTGGATGTCCTCCTAGATTACTTTTGGGAGTCAAAATCATAAAGTCTACTGGATATTCCCAAGAATCTAAGGAGACTAAAATATCTTCTAATACACCATCCGGTTTAATAACCGATCGATCTGCAAGTTGCAATAAAGTAGGTGTAAAAAGAAGGTTAGGAAGTTTTAACTGTTCCATAGTCTGTCTACTCATAATGTTGATAGCAGCCCCTAAGTCAATCAATGTGTTTGGAATTTCTATCCCATTTATATGTGTCTTGACAATTGGACTTCCCGGATCTACATACTTCTGCATGGTAATTTTTCCCATCATAATATCTGCAATCTTTCCTACCAGGTGGATTCTTCTTGTGTCTTTTAGTTTCCTTCCCGGTCTTTTGAAACTCAACTCCTTTATGGTTTTTGCTAGAATAGGAATTTCTCGAATGTCTTGTAGCAAGGAAATCTTGATACAAACATTCTTCAATTCATCTAGAAAGTCATAGTTAGGCAACAAGATTTGTTTTTCCACCCCCTTGTCAATTTGTAGTCTTTCAGGAAAAGGAGGTGTAGATGAAGATGTTGGTTGCTCAACTATAGGAGTTGTGGATGTTAACTTTTCTTTTTCTTTTTGCATGCTTGGATTTTGAAGAGATTCTTCCTCAGAACCTTTATTGACTTGAAGAGAGTCCTCCTCAGAGGTATCTTGCTCTTGAATATCTATAGAAGGTTTTTCTAAAATTATACCAGATCTGAGTTGTACCTCGTTGAGAGGAACAATCATATAGGTAGGAAATTGTTGTCCTTCTACCATGTAAGTATTCTGAGGATTCTTATTGTTAGGATTTGGCAATGGCTGAGCTGGAAGTTGATTTGTCTTTTGTTGGTATGGCAGCATGAGTTGAGGATTTGGATTTTGTTGAGAAGGTTGTTGTTGTGGAAATGGCAATGAAAGTTGTGGATTTGGGTTTGGAAGTTGTGGAACTTGTTGATTTTGAAAAGATGGAGGATATTGATAAAATTGAGCAAATCTCCCATAAGGATTTTGCATCCCTTGTACCCATGGCTAATATGAATTTTGATGTTGGGGCCAAGGTTGTTGCCAAGGATTCCAATTTTGTGGGGTTTGAAGATTCATAGGGTTGTTAAACCCTTGAGTTTTTTGTCCCTGCCAAGGTCTCCTTGCGACAAAACAGAGAGGTTCTACTGAATTTGGGTCTTCTTGAAAAACAGCTTTGAGTCCAGGAATTGAAGGACAATCCTTGATCTCATGATTCTCTGAGCAAATCATACATGTTTCTACAACTTTTGCATCCAAGGGACATTCCCTTAAAGCATGTTTCTTCCTACATTTCGAACAAAAGATGGCTAAAGCATCTGTTTCTGCTTTCTGCTTGTGTTGGATTTTAATGGTGTCTAGTTGTTCACTAAGGCTCCCTAAGATATCAGTTTTGAACTCATCAAGCATATTACCAATCTCTGCCCTACTTACTGATCCAGTTGTAGATTTGTTAGCCCTAATAAGAGAAGGATCCCTAGGCCCTTTTCCTGTTTTAGATTTTCCTCTTGAGAGATGGACACATAGTTCTGTTATGTCACGAAGTGGGAGTTGAGAAATATCTCCTTTCCCCATCATGTTTAAAATATATATCCATTCATCTCTAATGGCTTTTAATATGAGGGCTTTCAAGGTTTCATCATCTAAGTTGCTCATCTTTGCTCTTTTCAAGTTATATTGAAATCTTTCAAGTAAGTCTTCCAAATTTTCATCTTCTTTTTGCATCATTTTGAATACCTCATCCTTGTGATTGGTGGGCATACAATAGTCCAAGTATCTATCCAAAAATGTTTGTTTCATATCATTCCAAGTCCTAATAGATTGGGTGGCTAATCCCATGAACCATTTCAAAGCAGCTCCCTTCAATGTTGAAGGAAACATTTTGAGTTTTTGAGAGTCTTCCATATAGTCATAAGTTCGGCACACAACTTCAAACTCAAACAGAAATGTTTCAGGATCCTCACTTCGCAATCCATAAAAATTAGGGAGAACAGATGGTGAGATATTTTTCATTGTTGCATGAGTTTCCTCATCAACTATAGGGAATCCAAACAAGTTGTCTCCTTCCTTATTTCTACCATTATTTCCTTCACCATTGTTGTCTCCATTGTTTCCTCCTCTTCTACCTCTACCTCTACCTCCATCTATTACTTCCTCTGCCATGATAGTTTCTTTAGAGTCCTTAAAGTCCTCTAGTTCTTCTATCAAGGAAGGATGAGAGAGAATCTCTTTGTTTTCTAAATGGGATTTAGTAGATGGTATAGGAGAATCCTCTAATTCAGCTGCTCCTTGAGTTCCAAAAATCTTAAGGCTAGGGGTAGATGGTGGTGAATCTGGTCTATGCCTTGAAGAAGATGGAGTTGTGAAAATCAAACTCTTGGCTTTAGCTATAAACCTTCCCCTAGAATCTCTTGCCCTATGCATGTCATTTTTTTTATTTTATTTTTATTTTTATTTTTTTTTAAAAGTTGGGCTAATAATTCTCTTTCTGATCTTCCAGGTCACACTAGGTGCAAGAAGAGAGCATACTTAAGAAATTACTAAACCAATAACCCTCTTTTCTGATCCTCCAGATCACACTAGGTGCAAGAGGAGAGCATACTTCAAGAAGTTATCAAGTTTTCCCTTCTTTTAGAATTTTTGTGTTTTTTTTTTTTAAGAAATTGGCTACCTAGTTACACTTCCCCGGCAACGGCGCCAAAATGTTTGGTCAATTTAGTGTGTCCTAAATTGCTGCATTTAATTTGTCAATCCGGGAATCGTAAGCCGATGAAGTGCGGCGCACTATATGTGCAAGATAACCTATTTCTTAACTTTTTGTCGTTTTTGGTTTTTCTAAGGTGAAATGGAAATTCTAAAATGAAAACAAGTTTGGTTGTATTTGTTCAAGGAAGTGATATCCCCTATAATGATTTACCAACTTGAAACTTTAAAAGAAAACTGAAAATTACAATGACAAGACTTGAAAGAAAATGAAAATGTACTGCTGAAATGAAAAGGTGCTGCTAATCTAATAAATCAAAACAGTAAACTAGTGAGCATGAAAACCAAACTATTCTTCCTGCCAACTAAACATAAAAGAAACTATGCTTAAGGAAATTCAAAAATTGCAACAAAATAAATCTAAATCAGATTACATCAATTTATCTTCTGACCCTTCATCATTAGTACAGCTATGATTTTCGGAAGTAATCATAAACAACTTGAGTAACTGATATTTAACTTGCAGAAAGTAAACTAATATCAAACCATACATTCATGATTCAATCCCTCACCATCAGTCCAGTTGTGGCTTTCGGAGGCAACTGAAGATGTCATGCACGATTTAATATATCTAAATTTACAGAAAGGAAACTAATACTAAACTACACATTTCATAATACAATCCCTCACCATCAGTTCAGCTGTGGCTTTCGGAGGCAACTGAAGATGTTATGAGCAGCTTAATATATCTAAATTTGCAGAAAAGAAACTAATACTAAACTACACATTTCATAATACAATCCCTCACCATCAGTCCAGCTGTGGCTTTCGGAGGCAACTGAAGATGTTATGAGCAACTTAATATATTTAAATTTAACTACTGAAGCAAATAAGCAAAACTGAAATGAACAAAGCAATACTGAAATTAAACAGAAACTATGAAAAGCAAATTAGCAGCAGAACAATGTTAGTTCCATGTCATTAGTCAAAAAGCTATGAAAATGCCCGGGCTTCCTATCTATAACCTGAAACAAGAACACTGATCAGTGATTAACAACATAAAACATGAAAGACAGAAGTGAAATGGAAATTATGAAAGTTTATAAACAGAAATGAAGCAAATGCAATGTATAAACATATGAATGGATTATGGCACAATGAGCTTTAAAGAAACGAAATGAGAACTTTACACTAATGCACAAAACCTTAGCTGAGCAGGGGCCCTCTACACCAGCCTTGGCAACGATCTTCAAATACGAATTTCGGTTGAAAACAGAGTCTTCTTATATTAAAAAGCAGTTATTATAGAAAGGTGATGTTACGGCACAAGTGCAGCGTAATCACGTTACAGAGCAGACTAATAAAAGATAACAGAGACTAACATCGACTAAATCTATATGTGTATGCAAACGCATTATATATAACAAAAGAAATATAACTGTCTCCTAAAGTTCATGCTGGTGGAGAACACGTAGACCATTACGTCCACGGATCTAGGATCATGGCCGTGTTGGAAAGTAAATCTACGGGAGTGGATGCTTGAATTCGACTAAGAAGCCATGTACAGATGTCGATTTATCCTTCACAACTTAGAAACGGCCGTATGAATCTTCATGTGACACGAAACAGAGTCCTGCCAACATGAGACTCTATGGTTGACTTCCATGTGGACGCCTTTGACCGTGGCTTCTTTAGATGAGTTTGCTCGAACCAATAGGACACGAACCATGTCCACATCATTCCTGACCTGCCCATGTGGCTCGTTTTCCTTGTAGACACCTGTAGCATAGAGTTTCACAAAATAGTTGCGGAAAGTTGCAGCAGCTGCGGAAAGTGGCAAGATTCCGCAGCTGAATGAAAAAAATCTAAATCAAATAGCAAACACAAAAATATAATTAAAAACCATGTTAGATGCTCTTTTGCACATGATATTGACAACTTGGGAGGTTCAGGTGAGTGAAAAAGGTATAGAAAAGTGTATGGAAAAGATGTAGATTTGAGACTCAACACTTGTCCTCGACCTCTTTCACTTGAATTATTCCCAAGTTTTTCCTTGTTGGCCTAGGGCATCCAGCACCATTAAATTGATGAGTCTATGATTATTCACACATGCCTCTGGGTGTGTTGTTGTTTTTACTACTGCCGCCATATGCTTTATGCTCCTTAACAAATAGAATGGAAGATTAATATTTTGTTGGTGCCAAAGGTGATTAAGTAGAGTAAAGTGATAGTTAAACACTATCATGGATATTCCATCACAAGTGATATATTTAATTAAACTTAGGACAAAATCTGCCCAAGGATGAGGAGGTGACAACCTGTCAATTCTTCTCCCTTTCTTCTCCAGTTTTTCTTCTCCTTCTAGGAAGTCTTCTTTCAAGGAGAGGTCATTGATTTTTCTGTTAAACCACATATGTCCCTCTACTGGAAATGAAGTTACCCAGGAAATTACCTCTTCAGTCACCTTAACTTGCATGCCCCTTACTTGGGTTTGATTATTGTTCAAATTCTGGGAAAATTCAATTGCCACTTCCTCATCTGAGCCTTAAAGCTTATGGAAATACTTAATCCATCTGGCATCTCTGAATATATGGTAGGCTTCTGGACAATTCTGCAAGGTATCTTTTATCACCCAGAAAAAAATGAAAAATCATTTGACAAAGTCTTAGAGGTTCATGTGTCAAAGGTAGGGTCATAGAATTCATTTTTCATTACTTGGTTAAGGAAAATTTTAAGTTTTTATTATTATCTTGTCCTAAAGTTTAAAACTCACCCCCATTCAAATATTTTCATGTTACATCAGTCATTATTTCCTAACATTTTTCATTTCCCAAGCTTACAACCCTGAAAAGGTCATTTTAGCCAAGAATCCCTACTTTCATAGTGAATTAAACAGAAAAAACACACTTTTCGCCATGGAACTGCTAATACTTTCATAGCAAAACTGCCCAAAAATACACTAAGAACACTACAAAAGGAAGGATTCATGTCTGTCTTGTCAAAATAGGTGCTAGGTGTTAGTAAATGATTGAAAGGGATAGGGAAGATGTCATTCGAGTCAATTAGGGTTAAATCAAGGTACAATGGTCATGGCTAAAGTCATTATTACCATTTTAAGCATGTATGAGTCATCATTATGCCATGAGTTGTCATCGAACTTCAAAATATTTCCCAATTGAGTCATTTGTCATTCTCCGCTCCCTCTTTGCATGTTATTGAGCTCTAGAGAGTTATTTCACTGAGCCCAAGCTGTGGCTGGTATTTTCAAAAGTTTTTAGGTATCACTGCTCAAGCGAGGAAGAGAAGACATAAAAGTACCATGGTTGCAAAGAGGAAGACCAAAAAAGGTGGCCACTTTCTCAAATATGAGCCATCAGACATGAACCTGATAAATGAAGACCTAACAGCTTCAAAAGTTTTCATAAGAACAGGGTGTTTGCAGTTTTTCCAAAGATTGCAAGGATTCCATGTACAGGTTTCTAAAGAGTTTGCCCTAAATTTCAATGGGACAACTGCAAAAGTGGGAATATTGAGCCTCACTATAACTCCAGAGACCATTGCAGCAACAAAAAGAATTCCAAGAGGAGAAGAACAATGGTTCAAAGGTTTGAAATTCAACATAAAGGAATGCAAAGAGTTTATAAAGCCAAAATATAGTGAGGTTGACCTTACAAATTCCATTCCAAGGAGCTACGCCTATCTTCACCTTACAAATTCCGTTAAGAAACACTTATTGGAAAAATTGGAATACGCCTATCTTCAACACTTGGCCAATTTTTCCAATAAGTGTTTCTTAAAAATGCATCGAAAATATTTTTTTTTCAATTTATAATCTTTCAATTAAACATTCATTAACACACACAAGTACGCCCATACATACTTGGTAGGGGAAACTCCCATAAAGTTTGCCCAATAATATATAACAGTGTACAATATTATACAAAGTACAAGTTTTACATAACTTGTACTTCCAACTGGCTTGAACTGCACACTTAATCAAATTTACCAAAAACTCGTGCCACAGTCGTGCAATTCACTGCTGCCACCTACCTGCACTTCTCAATCTGGAAAGCCCGAATTCAGTCATTTCAAAAGTCATCTTGACCAATCCAAGACTTGTTACATGATTCTGGTGACTTCAGACACTTCTGCACGATTCAGATCACTGGATGACCCACTCTGCACGCAACACGCTACTCTGTGACCCTGTCTGCACGTTCTGCTGAATCATTTGCACAACTTAAATGCTACTAGTTACTTCGTGACCCATCTGCACGACATGCTGACTTGTCTTCATGACCTGAATGCAACGCGTTACTTTGTAACCTGTATGCACGTTCCGCTGAACCGACTGCATGACCTAAACAAAATGTGTATTTCCATAACCCATCTTAATGTTCTACTGACTCAAACTTCTATTTCATTTGCCCGCCCTACGGGCTCATCACCAATCTCACACTCCTTTTTCAGAACAATACTTTTCAAGTCTGATGATGTCCTCAAAGCTCCGTGCCTCCACTTTACTTATATGATAATTCGTGGTATCGTTCGTCCAACAGTCATGTCCCTTTGACCTTGCCTAAGGTCGGCTCGACCACCGAAATAAATTATCCTACACCTAACCATGTGTCGGCCCTTAAAATATCGCTCATCGAATATGTACGCCTAGCTTTCCTGACCCCTATAACTCGGGTCGGAACGTGCAACCCATTTCCATGACTTTCCTATTGGTTCTCCACACATGCACGCTATTGACACGCGCCTGCCCGATGTCCTCTCACAACGCGCTCACCATGCCCTCTTTTTTCACCAAATCACTATGAATCACCCATCTCGTGCACGAATTGTCAAAGGTAGGCGCCCTCTAATACAACACACCCATTATAACTCACCAAGAGGTGGGTTGCTCGCTAACATGGTGCGCTCGTTATAAATTTCCAAGGGGTGGGGCACCGGCCAAAACATCGCACCCGCTATGTGCACCCAACACCGTCAAACTTTTCTGAATGTCACATTGATTCATTCATTTGCCCGAGTTAGTCAATACGGGTGCCTGTCACATGCGTTCACTACAACTTGGTTGCATATTGACTCAACTCATGGGCCTGGCATTCTTGCCCACTCTAAATAAGGTTGTTGTCCTCGAAAAATCCATCATCCGTCACAAAGTGTCACTAGCTCCAAAATCCAAAATGTCCATGCTTCCCACCTCTACTCCATCATCACATAAACCTCCATCAAGGCTCATGACTCCATATACATGGGTAAATCTCCTCAATCCATGATCAACCACATATGTCGCAATCTCCACATGTTTCTTCCATCGTGGAAAGTAGGCCTCTCCAACCCAAGCTACATGTTATCACTACAACATGATATATCGTGTCGATCCCAACATGTTTCACCATCATGCAAACCGCTGTTATGATACTCCAACATAACTCAAACACATCTCTACACAATGTTAGCCATCATGACTCGAACTAGTTGAGTAGATAATCTAACCATCACGTCTAAACCATGAGAATGCACATCCTCATGCCTTCACCAATCATTTCTCTAACATACTGTCATATCCTCAACCTGATCAAGAAATATTTCATGTCCATAAAAATGTAAAGTAAACCATATCCAGGTCCATGAAGTAGTCCTCATCCCATCTGCAATATATTTTCCATGATGCTAATGTCTATGTGTTTTCAAATCAATCACATCTATCCAAGCATCATCATCCATTTGTGAGAGGCTCATCTCCTTAAATAAATCAAGAACTCCTCCCATCAATCCAATGCTCAATCTACCATAAACAGGTCCATGAAGCAACCTCCATCTCATTTGCAATATGTCATCTATAAAATATTTCAAAGGCGAAAGTCTAACCTTGCCTCATCATCCCTCCATGTGCTAACCATGGTCATAAACTAATCAGCCATCATGTCCATCAAAAGTGGCTAAGTCTCATTGACTCAACCCATGCACGAGTATACCTCACCAAGGCATCTCCATCGTTGCAACTCCATCAAACTCCAAAGTGTCATGTCTCTATCATGTCCATCAAGTCACTCCTCATGAACACGCCCCATAATGTGCCTAAGCTATGCACCCCATACTGCATCAAAGTCAAGTCACATCCTGACTTCAGTTCATCAATGAACCATATACTCCAAGACCACTATAATATGAAGTCTCCAAGGGATGCAACTATCTCCAAGTCATCATGAACTCCTATGCATCATCTCCATCCAATACTTCAGCAAGCACACTTGACTTGACCAAAAATTCCATAGAAACTTGCTTCTTCCCTCCAATCATGTGAATGCACCCATAGGCTTCTCGTAAATCAATCATGGCCTTGTTTTCCAAATGTGAACAACATCTCCATCGATATCCATCCTACTCAACATCCTTGCCTTGGAACTTCTACTTGATGCCCATAAGTGACATCTCTATAAGTGCTCTTGCATAATGTCCCTTCATAATGTCTTCCATGATCCCATGTCGATGTCCATGACTTCAGCTACCCATATTTCCAATCTAGTAGACACAACAAAACTCTAGTCATTGCATCCTTACCCATCATCCAAGTTAGTGCCCTCGGTCACTTCTACCTTCATATGCCATCACAAATCCTTCCTTCACTATTTTCTCCCCACTAAAGGTCCACCAATATTATCTATTGATTCCAACCATGAAGAATTCTATCCAAGTATCACACCAATGTGCCCTTCTTTCATTCTATCCATGAGTTATGCCAGGAAATTAGCCATTTCTCCATATGGATAAGCATGACTCATCCATCACAAAGTTCATCATGTTCCACTCTTGTCATGGGAACTTGAACCTTCTGCCATGAGGTCACAAACTTCCCCAACAAGTTATGCAAAAAACAATGCTCCTTGCTTCTCCAATGTACAAGGTCTCATCATAATTTTCCAAGGAAAGACTGTCCATCGAATTGTAAAAGAATTTCTCCCTTTGTCCATCCATACATATGGCCCATCCTCCAGAAGCTCCAATGAAACACAATTCATATTAATACTTACATCTTCATGAGGTCCCTCCAAGTGAGTGCCTCCCATCATCAATGCCTGTAATGTAAACGATCCTGGTCCAACTTGATTAAGTGTCATCACACCAAGTTTCTCCTCCATCGTTGATACACTTTCAACATCCTTTTCTTCACATCCTCCAAGACTTCAAGTTCAACACAAATATGTGGGTTCTCATCTTTCATATGCCTGAACCTATAAAAGGTCTACAAGAGCCTCCCATGGCATTCTTCCCAACTTGCCATGTCTTGTAATGCATCTTTGGCCCTGACCAATGCCTTGCCCCTGCCAATGTCGCACTGCGACCAAATAATATAATCTCCAAGCTTCAATACCAACTGTAACGCTGTTGTTGTAATCCTTATTCCTGAATAATTCAATGACAAAGCTCAAATCGCCCTGAATTGAGCTCTGATACCACTTTCCATGACGTGGCAATGGTGTCAGTACTTCACTTCCTTAATAATCAACACAGCTTGACTCGCCCTAAATTAGCTCTGATACCATCTATCATGACCCTATACTTGTAGTACTCTTTCAATCACATATAGCAGCTGCGTCACCACTATACTTTTTCTTTTTAACAATACTAGAGTATATGGAATATGCATATCTTCAACACTTAGCCAATTTTCCAATAAGTGTTATTAACAATGCGACAGAAATAACATATCTTCAATATTTAATATTTCAATTAAACATTCATAAACACACACAAGTATGCCCATACATACTTGGGAGGGGAAACTCCCATAAATTATGACCAATAATATATAACAATGTACAATATTTACAAAGTACAAGTTTTACATAAGTAGTGCTTCCAACTAGCTTGAATTGCATAGTTAACCAAATTTACCAAAAACCCATGCCATAGTTGTGCAACTCACTGCTGCTACCTACCCACACTTCTCAATCCGAAACCCCAAATTCAGTCACTTCAAAACTCGTCTTGACCAGTCCAACACTTCCTACACGATTTTTGTCACTTTTGACACTTCCGCACGATTTGGGTCACTAGCTAACCTTCTTTGCACGCAGCGCGCTACTCTGTGACCCTGTTTGCATGTTTTGCTGACCCGTCTACACGACCCAAATGTTACTGGTTACTTCGTGACTTGTCTGCACGACGTGATCGCAACGCGTTATTTCATGACCCATCTGCATGTTCGACTGACCCGACTGCACAACTTGAACGCAACGCGTATTTTCGTGACATGTTTGAACATTTTGCTGACCCAAACTTCTATTTCGTCCGCACTCCCTACGAGATCATCATCAAGCTCGCACTCATTGTTCGGAACGATGCTTTCCAAGTTCGTTGATTTCCTTAAAGCTCCACACCTCCACTTTACTTATATGATAAGTCGTGGTCCCATTCCTCCAATAGTTATGTCCCTTTTACCTTGCCTAAGGTCGACTCAGCCACCAACATAAGTTGGCCTACATGCTACCTTGTGTCGGCATGTCCAATATCGCTCATCGCATATGTACGCTCATATTGCCTATCCACTATAACTCGAGTCAGACCATGCCACCCATTTCCATGACTCGCCCGTCGATTCTCCACACATGTCTGATATGGGCACGTGCTCGCCCGATGCCCTTGCCCAACACGCTCACCATGCCCACTTCATTAACCAAGTCTCTATGACTCACTCGTCCCGTTATAACTCGCCAAGGGGTGGGGCGCCCACCAACGTGGCGCACTCGCTATGTGCGCCCAACACCATCGCAGTTTTTTGAATTTCGTACCGATTCATCACATTTCCCCAAGTTGGTCAATACAGGCGCCCGTCGCACATGGGCACACCCACTACAACTCAGTCACACATCGACTCAACTCGTGGGGCCTAACATCACCTATCCCATATCGCCTCTAGATCAACCATGCTTAACTGAGGAGTTTTCCCACAATCAAGCCCACTTAGTTTGCTACCCCATTTGTGAGTGGCCATCACCCTGTCATACAGTTAAGAAAGGATTTTTCCACTTCGACCATAAAAAACTTTTCGAGTATGAGAGGTAATATGCATCTGTCCAAGGATTGACCAAATGGATGAAGCATAACTAGTCGATCATTGACAAAATAAATATGGTGCACTAGATTCCCCCTATACATTTGACTCTCATAGAAGTGTTTTCTATTCTGTATTATGCTATGAAATGCGTCTTCCAATTATGTAGATAAACCCAGAATGTCTCAAAAAGGACCGATTGTGCTTTAGATATTGAGTGGCCTAAACATTTTACAAAAACAAAGTATACTCTTCCATCATTCTTTGGACTTTTAGAAAGCGGAGTATATTCTTCCTTGAACATAGAAATAATCATTTTTTAGATTTTAAAAGTATGGCAATAAATTTTGGTGAGTGTAAGTTTGCACATTTACATTTTTAAGTGCTTGATAACAAATAAATAATGGTGGTATGTTAGTAGTATATTTATTTACATTTTGTTTATATCCATTTTTTATGCAAACACTTCCTTAAATTATGGTGGGTGGTAAGTGATGGTAAATATATTATTTAGTTTGAATAAGAATAAACTATTTTTAACGATTTTAATTAGGAAGTTTAACAATGAAAAATCACTACCCAAATATCTAAAAGTAATGACATAAATATTGTAACTATATTGATAACTTATTGTAGAAAATTATGAGGTGAAGATCCACATGGAATTGTATTGTGCAAAGGTTGCAATTAGACCTTCAAATTATGGTCTAATCAAATGTTTGAAAACAAATTTTTTAAATAACATTGAAAATTAAATATTGATTTAAATATGTTTTTTTGAATGTTAAAGTCAATTCTAAATATTAATTAAAAAAATGTTTAATGTGAGTTATACATCAAATATTTCAATATTCTGTTGTAGAAAATGTAAATCATAAATAAAATATTTCAATATCAACTATGCATAGTGTCTTTAGTGAGACCCTATGCATATTATATCAAACAAATAAAAAAAATATTATGGATAAAATATTTTATTAGTGTGTTAATCAAAGCTAGCATAAATTCATCTTAATTCTAAATCTATGTGTAAACATCCAAGGGAACAAAATGTTTTTAAGTGCAAATATTTTCTTCAAATTTCTCACTCACAAATAAATTTACATGTCGAAAAATTTAATCTCATTAAATCAATGAAAATCATATACTCCCAGTTTATTCAACTTTATTGAATAAAAACTATATACCTCCCATTTGCTAAACTTAAACTCATTCAGATGCTCTTGATTAACTAACAGAAAATTTAAATTGAAACAAAAATAAATACAATTGAAAGAGGACTAAACATAAATGTCACAGAAGTTTGTAACCATCTAATTGTCATTCAGAAATAGGATAAATTATAGCATTAAGTAGTAATCCATTTTCAGTCGAACTAGAATGCATGCACACTCCCTGGATTGCAGCATATTTTCTCTTCTAATTCAAAATAAGAAAATTGTCACACTAAACTGGAATGCAAACATCATATATTAAAATTTCATGTAGTTTCTAGCTCCACTCCAGATTAGACTGTAATGAAAACGTCATATATTAGCATTTTGTACTGTAGGTTCCAGATCCATTTCAAAGCCTTCAACGACCTGCTTGAGTGGCTGCAGAACCAATCCCTGTGCAGTGAGCTGGGGTAAATGGCCCTCGGCATCAAGGATGTTAACTGAATTCATCTTCCCTCCAAGGCTTCTTTGCATGTGGTATGTGACGGCCATGGGAACGACTATATCCTTAGCAGTCTAGATAATGCTAGATGGGATCTTCACATCACATAATATGCTTCTCATATCACTCTTGAAGATGGTCTTGCCCACTGCAACTGCAATTTCAGGCTTCATATTCATCATTTTTCTGCTGAACTCTTCCACTGCAGAGGGCTCATCGACACCAACTACCAGAAGGGAAAAACCAGAAACCCACGCTACATAGTATTTCCTCTCAGGTTCAGGGAAGTACAGAGGAATTTCGTACCTAGGCGAAGCGCAGAGGAAGATTAATGTTTCAAACAATTATGGTCTTTCAATGGAGGCAAGACATCCCACCATTCCAGAGACAGAATGCCCAACATAGAAGCATTTCTCAACTTGGAGCTCATCCAATATGGCGATAAGATCAACTGCATAAGCATAAAGGAAGTATATCGATCGAAGTCGAAATGGTTAGGATCCACATTTCCATAGAATGCCATAAGCTTCCAAGTCGCAGCTTTTTGGAATTAAAGTTGAAAATGCCAACGAAGTGCCCTTATCGTCGACGGAAGAGTGCCCTTATTTAGCGGGTGTTTTTTCAAATTCAAAATTTAAATTTCTGCAGCATTTATGACGATAGGCGAGTGGGGGAGGAGCGAGAGAGGAGGCACTTGGGGTGGAGTGTACGTTAATGTCCATCACCGTCCGCTGTCGTCAGGGGTTGGAAACGCTGAAGCCACATCGTGCCGGAGAAGACTGAAGTCGCCGGAGCGAGGGAATCGGGAGCTGTCACATCAGCTCCCGATTCGTCGAATGAAAGACTCCTTCGTTATAACCTGCCTCGGAGGAAACTGCCCTGATAGAAAATCCATCGTACTAAGCTCTTAAATGGTCGAGATTTGAGGTTCCAACAGAAATTCTTAAATATTTCTCGATAGGTACTCCCTCGAAGGAAACACCACGTCAGAAGATAGCTATTCTTGATGACATTAGTTCTCAAATACTATCTCGACAGTAACTATTCTCGGTGATATCCTTTCTCGGAAGAAACCCAATTTGGGGATAATCCTTTCTTTGTGGTAATTGTTCTCGGTGATATAATTTCTTGGAATAAACTTGATTTCAGAGGTAAGCGTATTCTCGACAGTAATTTATTCTCGGAAAAAAATCCATCTCAGGAGAAAACACCTTCTCCGAGAAAATTATATTTGGAGAAACTATGAGAAAGTTTGATTTGAAACACGAGTCTAAGATTTTACTAGAAATGAATGAATGTATTATTCGTTAAGAGATGGAAATCATCCTCTATCCTGGATGCCAGTTAAGTCAATATGTAGAGACGAAAATTCAAAGCGGAAAAACTGACGGAAATTATTTCCATCTCGAGACAAAATCTTAGAGGATTATCTCATCTAAAATGATCTCATAGGTTTGGGAAAAGTAGAGCTACAAGAATTTTTGAGATTTTGAGATCTCATTCATGAATAAAATCCCTTCTCGAATCAAATTATCTTAGGAGAAAATTTGAGAAACTGTGATTTAAAATGTCGAGTATGGAAATGAATGAAAGGATTATTCGTTAAGAGATGAAAATCATCCTCCATCCAGGATGTCAGTCGAGTCAATATGTAGAGACAGAAATTCGAAGCACAATAACTAATGGAAACCATTTCTATCTCAGAATAGATTCTCAGAGGATTATCTCAGCTAAAATGATCTCATAGGTCTGGGAAAAAGAAGCGCTACAAGAATTTTCTAGATTCTAAGATCTTGGTCATAAATACAAAGGTTTTTTTTTTTTTTTGACAATGGTGAATCGGTAACTCTTTAGATTAATCTAAGGGAGGTCTTAGGATAAATCCTCATGGATTTATTATAACATCATTAGCATATTCCAACAACCTGCAAGCCATACATGCCAATTGTTTATGATTTAGAAAGAGTAGAGACCCCAATGAGTATGGGGGAGCCAACTCCTTGAGCCGATATCATAGCAGGACAATATACTCAATGGGATTTGAACCTGGGTCTCATGGGTTTCACCAACGAAACTTGCTGTTAAACCACATATCACTGTATACAAATACAAGGTATTATGAACCAAAAGCTAAAAGTGTTGAGGGATACTAT
Organism: Pinus albicaulis; assembly: GCA_034641835.2. Lineage (NCBI taxonomy): Eukaryota > Viridiplantae > Streptophyta > Pinopsida > Pinales > Pinaceae > Pinus > Pinus albicaulis. The sequence continues at coordinate 111,631,553 of CM076573.1, read as the reverse complement.
AAGAGGGACCACACCTATAATAATTTATAAGCCGCACTTGAGGGACTTAGCCTATATCTTGGTTGCGATGGTTATGGGAATGCTTGGGCCAACTCCAGGACTCAATTGTTGCTCTTAATATTTTTACATGGCTCACCTTGGAGATATGACTCTTGAGCTTTCGAATCAAGTTATCCCTCATGAGCTTAGAGACATTAAAAGTAGGCTTAATATAAAATTATTTTGCTAACACAATGAATAAGATAGAGAAAATTTCCCATTAAAATACACAGAACAAGTCCTTTATTGTCATTCACCAAATCACTAGGAACCTAACTAGTTTCCTCAATTGCAACATAAATGCATAGTCATGCTTTTGTTTGTCATGTAGAAATTATATGCACTAAGCATGCATATGTCCAAGATCTACCTGATCTCACACCATTTAACTTTATGCAAGATACTGAATCTATTCCACTTGTTAATATTTTTGCGGAAAAATTAATTGCACACACATGTGAAGCATAAACAAAAATATTCAATCGCACATAACACAGTTTTTAACTGGGAAAGCCTGAAGCTGAAAACCCTAACTATATATTATGTAACATGAAGATCATATGAAAATCTCATACAAGCATACAAAGCTTATCACAAGCCCTCAGTACAGTACAGTCATCATACACTAATCAGGCCCAATCTTGCAAATCCATGCACCGATCTTTGCCACCTACTAGCCTACCTCCACTGCGCAATATCTGCTGAAGAATAGCTCTGAATGAATTCGAATTACTCCATCCTTGACTATGCAATCCTCATGGGAATCTCCACTGAGTGTGTGATGCAATCAATGGATCACTATAGTCACAACAGATAGTTTATCTTGCCATTTCACCTATCTCTCCACTTGTCTCCACTGAAAATGCCATGAACTGTAGTTAACTGATGTATTCTTCAGTTGATTAATGAGTTATTATTTTTGAATTAATTAACTAATTAATTCACTCCACTCTCACTAGTGTATCAATCAGTTAGACTAGATATAACTAGTTCAATTGAGTCTAACTGAGTTACACTGAATACAACTCCATAACTACTTCTTCCAACTGTGTCATAACTCTGCCACTTGAGTTCTAACTAAGTCCTCTATGCATTAGCTCCAGTAAACCCTCAGGAATAGCGTAATTCCTTCTGTCAGCTGCTGTGCCACATCTGTGCACTGAACTGAAGTGCTCCAAGAGAATAAGTTGTTGTTTAGAGTCTGATTATTATTAAGAGCTAATAATAATCGACATGCATCTATTTTTATATTGACGATCTATAAATAGACTTCGCCCAATATTCTAAAAATAGAATTTCATCTGTTTTTCCAACTTGATCAACCATCCACAAATAGCATCCTGCAACTTCTGAAATATGATCATCATGTCTAAAAATAGACATAGTCTAAAAATAGACTTGTGCCAAAAATAGCCTGCGGGCCCACTTAGTGAAGGCGGACTCTTTTCACTAAGCTCATCATCTTGTTGAATCTCAAAACTCCCTCTCAACAAGATAGGGATTATCCTTCACCCCAATCTTGCCTCTATGGTATTCGAATTTTCTCCTGGTGAGTGCCTTCATCAGAATATCTGCATCTTGATCCTCCGTGGGAATGTATTGAAGCAACATGATATTCCGTTGCACATAATCTATGATATGATGATACCGGATATCAATATGTTTAGATCTATCATGAAACACAAGATTAACCGAGAGTTTAATGCAACTCTGATTATCACAATGAATCACCGTGGGATCTAAATGTGAACCAAACAAACCAACCAGAATCTTCCTCATCCAGATAGCCTCACATGCAGCTAAACTTGCTGCCATGTATTCTGCTTCCGCTGAACTGATTGCCACGAATATTTGTTTCCTGCTGTACCAAGAAATTGCTGTAGACCCGATACTAAAAATCCCCCCCTGATGTGCTCTTTCTGTCTGTTGGGCTTCCTGCCCAATCTACATCCGTGAAGCCATGCAACTTCACCACATTCGTCTGTTTGTACCATAAACTATACTCAGATGTGCCCCTGAGATATCTCAGGACATGCTTGCTCGCCTTCCAAAAGAGTTTGGTAGGCTTAAGCATCGCTTGTGAAAGCTGGTTCACCACATAGCATATGTCCAGTCTTGTATGGACTAAATACATGAGCGAACCCACCAACTGTCGATAAACAGTGGCATCCACTACCTCTGCCGATGTAGCATCCTCTTTCTTCCAATATCCTGGAAGAGGAGTGTCGATAGGCTTGCAGCCTTGCATTTGAAACTTCTCCAGTATCTCCTAGGCATACTTGCCTTGAGACACAAACAGTTCACCTTCCTGCTGCCATATTCCCAATCCAAAAAAATAATGAAGGAGGCCCAAATCCTTCATCTCAAACTCCTTTGCAAGATCAAACTTGCATGAGTGTATCAACTGCTCATCACCTGTTAGCATCAGATCATCAACATAAAGTACAATGATCAAAAGCTTACCCTCAACCACAATCTGGTACAGGTTTGCATTCGCCTCACTCTTAGTGAAGCCAAGTCCAGTGAAATAGCTATCGATTCGAGTGTACCAAGCACGGGGTGCTTGTTTCAGCCCATACAACTCTCTTTTGAGCATGCACACATGCGACTCTCTGCTGATGATCTAAAATCCTTCAGGATGCTCAATATACACCTCTTCCTCAATGATTCCATTAAGGAACAGTCTTCATATCCATCTAATGAATGTGCCAACCCATCTGCGCTGAGAGAGCAAGGATGGTCCGTATGGAAGAATACCGTGCGACAGGTGCAAAGGTTTCTTCATAGTCAATCCCATCAATCTGTGAGAAGCCTCGGGCAACAAATATTGCCTTATAATTCTCGACACTCCCATCAACAGCTTTCTTTACCTTGTAGATCCATCTTGATACTACAACTGATTTTCCCACTGGCCTTGGAACAATCTCCCAAGCACTATTTCTGACAATGGAGTCATAATCCTCCACCATGAAATCTACCCATGTGGGCTCCTGCGCTACTTCTTCAAAAGAAGATGGCTCTGTCACAATACACTTGCTCATAAGAGCCATGTATCCAGTATATCGGTCAGGTGGCTGTCTCTGTCTGCGCTGTGATGTAGGGACTCCTACATTCTGTGCCGCATCCACCTTCAGTCTCTCAGCTTTTGTGTTATGCTTCTTGCCTTGTATAATGTTTGGTTCTGCATGAGTGAACTCCTCCAATCCATGAATCTCCTCCTGTGGCTGATCCACATCCAGAGGCTCATCTTTGGGAACAAGAAGTTCCTCCTTCGCATGCAAGTGTAGCTCCATCTCAAGCGACAACTTCATGGCTTTCACCTCATTGAATTTTATATCCCGTCGCATAACAATCATCCAACTGTTTGGAAAATACACATGATAGTTGTGGGGTGTTTCTGTGTACCCCACAAATATCCCAACTTCTGTAGTCGGCTCCAGCTTCTTCCTGGCATCCTTCGTCACATGAATATAAACAGGTGAGCCAAAAATCTTCAAATGAGAAATATCAGGCTTCTTACCAGTAAATGCTTCTTCGGGTGTACTCATGCCAAGTACTCTATGAGGACAATGGTTTTGCACATAAACCGTAGTGTTGCATGCTTTTGACCACAAGTGCATCGGTAGGCCCTGGTCATGCAACATCACTCGTGCATCACCCACGATCGTTTTGTTCTTTCTCTCCGCGACCCCATTCTACTGTGGGTTATGAGGCGCTATGAGTTCTCTTAGAATTCCTTCTTTGCTACAGAAGTCTTTGAATTCGCCCGAGATGTATTCACCACCATTATCACCCAGTAGAGCTTTCACCTGCTTCCCTGACTCCTTCTCCACCAATGCCTTGAACTCACAGAACTTTGAGAACGTTTCAATCTTCTTCTGCATGAAGAAGATCCAACATCTACGAGAAAATTTGTCAACAAATATCACATAATACCTGTGTTTTGATGTTGAAGCAACCAAGAATGGTCCACACATTTCTGTGTGAATTCTCTCCAGGATCACCGAAGCACAGTTCTACTTCTCATGAAAGGTGGTCTTCACAAAATTACCCATTGTACATCCTTTGCACTGATCTAACTGCGCAAGAGTACCCTTGGGAAGTCCAGTAGAAATTTGTTGCAAAATCTTCAAAGCACCATGGTGAAAATGGCCCAATCTCCTGTGCCACAATTCGCCCTCATCCCGTCTCACCACTTCTTCTGCTTTTCCCACCATTGCAGCACAACCATCTACCTCTAGCTTGTAGATATTATTAATTCGAACCCCTATCTTCTTGGTTTTACCCGTTGTTTTATGTCTAAGGAAGGATTTTCCCTCACTGAAAACAACATCATAACCCTTGTCTTCCAAAATTGCGATTGAGACCAAGTTCTTCTTCAGAATTGGAACATGCATGACATTCTTCAACAAGAATGGATTAGCAGACTCCCTCTCAAAGGTAATGGTCCCAATGCCTGTCACACTATACCGACCATCATCTCCCATCTCTATATGCATCTGGAGGTCCTTCTCCTCCAAGTCACTAAACAACTCTTTGTCTCCCGTCATATGGAAAGACACACCACTATCAAGATACCACACCGATCCCATGTAGCTTGAAACCAAGCATGCAATCAAAGAAAAATCCAGCTCAAATTGCGAGGCTAAGGCCTCTCCAGCTGCAGATCCAGTAGCCTACTTATTCTTCTTTTTCTGTGGATAGTGAGTGGCGAAATGTCCATGCTCATGACAGTGAAAACACTTCACTTTGGACAAGTCCTGCTTCTTTCCTTTTGCACCGGATTTAGAAGAAGATTTTTTCCTCTTCCCTTTCCTTGCTTTGGTAGCCAAAGCGAAATTCTCTTCATCTTCATTCTTCGATGAAGATCTATCCCTGGTACCTCGCCTTATCTCCTCCTGCACAAGATCCGGCCAAAGTCGCTCCCATCCTGGCAGTTTCTCCCGTCCATTGACAGAGTCTTCGTAGCTATGCCAACTCTTCGGAAGCCCAAGGAGAGTCAAGCTCACCAAGTCTTCTTCATCAACAGTAACCCCCACACTTCCCATCTCATCCTTGTAGTGGACAAAATTTGTGAGGTATTTTGGAATACTGTCACCTTTCTCCATTTTTATTTTTCTGGGCTTGTCTTTAAGCGTCAACTTCCTCTAGTCACTTCTGCTTTGGAACAAGTCTATCAAAGCCTTCCACATTAATAATGGAGTGGATTTCCCTTGAAGGCTAGACACAATATGGTCCTTCGCACCTTCCAACAGAATCCTCCTCGTCTTTGCAGTCTTCTTTTGCCATGCATCAAGTAATGCAGCATCGCTATATCCCAGCTTAGAAACATCACTATCGATGAACTCCTTCAGCTAATTATCCTCCATCACCGCCTCCATCCTATCCTTCCAGGCTATGTAATTCAAGCTCCCATCAAGGGCATACTCCAATCTCAACCTGTTGAAAGACATTTCAATATATACTCGATTTCTACACCAAGAATCTTCTGTAGCAAATTCAAGTTGTCCACCAGCACAAACTCACTTCACAATTGCAATATTCAATCAACAATGCTTTAATACCATGTAGAAATTATATGCACTAAGCATGCATATGTCCAATATCCACTTGATCTCACACTATTTAAATTTATGCAAGATACTGAATCTATTCCACTTGTTAATATTTTTGCGGAAAAATTAATTGCACACACATGTGAAGCATAAACAAAAATATTCAATCGCACATAACACAGTTTTTAACTGGGAAAGCCTGAAGCTGAAAACCCAAACTATATATTATGTAACATGGAGATCATATGAAAATCTCATACAAGCATACAAATCTTATCACAAGCGCTCAGTACAGTACAATCGTCATACACTAATCAGGCCCAATATTGCAAATCCATGCACCGATATTTGCCACCTGCTAGCCTGCCTCCACTGCGAAATATATGCTGAAGAATAGCTCTAAATGAATTTTAATTACACCATCCTTGACTGCACAATCCTCATTGGCATCTCCATTGAGTGTGTGATGCAATCAATGCATCACTATAGTCACAACAGATAGTCTATCTTTCCCTTTCACCTATCTCTCCACTTGTCTCCACTGAAACTGCCATGCACTGTAGTTAACTGATGTATTCTTCAGTTGATTAATGAGTTATTATTTTTGAATTAATTAACTAATTAATTCACTCCACTCTCACAATGTATCAATCAGTTAGACTAGATACAACTAGCTCAACTGAGTCTAACTGAGTTAAATTGAATACGACTCCATAACTACTTCTTCCAACTGTGTCATAACTCTGCCACTTGAGTTCTAATTGAGTCCTCCATGCATTAGCTCCAGTAAACCCTCAGGAATAGTGTAATTCCTTCTGTTAGCTGCTGTGCCACATCTGTGCACTGAACTGAAGTGCTCCAAGAGAATAAGTTGCTGTTTAGAGTCTGATTATTATTAAGAGCTAATAATAGTCGACATGAATCTATTTATAGATTGACGATCTATAAATAGAATTCGCCCAATATTCTAAAATAGAATTTCATCTTGATAAACCATCCACAAATAGCATCCTGCAACTTCTGAAATATGATCATCATGTCTAAAAATAGACTTGCGCCAAAAATAGCCTGCGAGCCCACTTAGTGAAGGCGACTCTTTTCACTAAGCTCATCATCTTGTTGAATCTCAACATGTCATACAAGAAGCATACATGCAATGATGGCCATAATACATGCTAATTACAAAATTTGTTAAATCTCACAAACACACATAGAAATCCACTTTGTCCCTTGAACAAAAAATCACTGTGACACACTTTCGCACAACACACATATAATTTCAACCATTCCTTCAAGAATTTATAGAAGAGACTTAGTATCAAATAACACACAAAGGATCACATTTCTCAACCAATATAAGCTTACATTGGATCATGTTCATGCCATTTAAACATTATAAGACAGTTAGATAACTTATCTTGTATTTCAAGAGAATTGGCAATTAAGAGCGGGACTTCAACTCTCCACCCAACCATAGACAAGCTATAGTGACTTTTATTTGTATCTATCACCTCCAATAAAAAGTCCAAAGATTGAGGTGGAGTGATTTTGAGGGCTTTTTACCAACAAAATAGATGAAACAGGATACTATAAGCCCACATTGCCTTCACAAACTACACACATTATCATTCTCACTTTTCAAGCATATTCACATTCATGCGAGCATATCAAAATAAAAATAAGAATAGCTCACTTTTAGGAGAAGGGAGTCTAAAATAACAAAGGTTCATCAATGAATAAGCTATTGATGGGTAAATAAGTCACTCTTTATGTGGTTCATCATTGAGTCAAGCACTAGAGCTTCAACCCCAAGGCAACTCCTGGTGGTTCTTCAAACCTCACCAGTGCCTGAGTGACTCTTCCCAAATACAATAGGTTCATTAATTCACAAGCTTCCGTTGGGTTCTTTATCTTTACAAGAAATCCATGCGCTCTGAAATAAATCACCCAGTAAGCCTCAATCAAAGGTTCTTGAGCTAGTGCCCTTTCTCTAGGGTTCGATTGTTAGGTATCTATAATACTAGTGTAGTTCCCTTATTTCTATTGTTAGTGTATCCCCTTTATTATTGTTGTTTTGCCCATGTATCTCCCATATTTTTATTGTTGTCCCCCATAGAAGCCCACTATTTTTATTTTTGTGCCCTTACTTTATTATTGTTATGTAGCCTCTGATTATATTATGATCCCTTAGATTCCTATATATACCAAGGAGGTCTTGTCCATTGTATCATCCAATAATTGTTCATTTATATGATGTAAGAAGGTTTCATCCTTGAAGAGGCTAATTTTCAAGTTTTTGGTCTATCTTTTTTTTGTGATTTGGTTGCATAACATTTGGTATCAGAGCTTTGGATTTTAGGGTTTCACTGCTTCAAAAAAGACATCTGGGAATTTTCACTATAACCTTTTTTATAATATGCTTCAAAAGCTGAAATTTAGACCACATGGATCCAAAATCTTGATGAAATTTGTGTACAAATTTTAGATATTTTTTCAAAATATTTTATGAGTTATGTTCCAAAGTATTTATGGTTTCTGCATGCTCTGGAATTTAGTCTCAAACAGGTGACCTAGGGAAAATCGTCATAACTTTCTTTTCAAGAATCAGATTTGAATTTCGTAAAAAGTTTAAAAATGTGCATAAAATCTTTTTTTTTGTATTAATTTCAGGGCCAAAGGCGTAAACAACGACACATGGAATTCTGTACAATTTCACTCTACTAAACCAGTCCATAATTAGGTCATCGTAGGAGATTTGGCTTAAATTTAACTTGAAGAATCTAATCTTGGTATAACTTGTGGAATTAGAAAGAAGACGTATAGGGATACCACAAGATAAAATTACATGCCTTGAGAGGCCGAAATTATAGAGATACAATAGTTTCAAGATCGAGCTCCTAAAAGCAAGAAAAATGTGTGTATTTTTTTAAAATTTTGCATAACTTTTGTTTGAAAATTCAGTTTGAAGTGATTCAAAGGGCATAGTGAAGTACATATATTGTTGTTTGATTCCAAAATTCATCAAAACAAAAAAATGGATACACCTATTAAGAAAATAGAAATTTCTACTATGACGTATGAAGAAGAGGAAGAAATACAACATGCTATATCAAAATTACAACAAGTGCCACAAATTTCGTTCTCACAAAGAGTATCAAAAAATGAACTAGAAGCTAAGATAGATGGTTTATATGAAAAAACAAAATGAAACATATAGGGCTTGAAATAAGACATTGGAGTGTTTAAAGTATACATGGGCGCGATGAATTTGAAGTTAGAAGGGCCGACATAGTTGCTGCAAGAAAGGATTCCGAGTGGTGATATGGATATGTATATGGAGAGAAAGTAAATGACAAATTATTTTAATGTTGATTATAATTAAATATTTCAATTATTTAAGAGGAGCAATTAAAAATAAAAATGTTCAAGGAGATAATTTATTTGATTCTTAATATCAAATTAATATGCAACATTTTAAAATATAATTGATAATAAAATATTCAATGTGACCCATAAAAAAATTAATTTAATATGGAGGGTTAATTAATATTGAAATATATTAAAAAAATATCAATAACAAAAAAGTAATTTTAATGTGGACAATATAGTCCATAGATAAAATATTTCAATAAAAATATTTAAATGTGTATATATTATATATGATTAAAATATATATATATATATATATATACATTATATAAAGCAAATGAAAAAAATATTTTTTTATGGCTAAAACATTTCAAGTAGTCTCATTGTGGTCCTTTTTAAAGAAAATTTCTCGGTCAATTTTGTATGAAATCAAGCAAAGATTTGTTTGAATTGCAAGTTTAAGCTATGTATTTTACACAATCCAAGTTCTCAAGTAAATTTTAAAGAAATTGAATCTATTTTGTACATTAAAACAAATATAATTTAAACAATAAAAAATTACACACACACACACACACACACACACACACACACACACACACACACACACACACACACATATTATGTTTCAAGAGGGATTAAATCAATTGTGTGCAAATTTTTAGTCAAAATTTTCAGTGTAAAAGAGGTTTTCACATTGTGTGTGTGTGTGCACTAATTTCAGATTTATCAAGTTTCTAGAGGGATTAAAGCTGTTGTGTGCAATTTGGTTAGTGAGAATTTTCACTCTAAAAGAGGTTTTCCTTGGAGCTACAAGAATATGTTGCTCCCCCAAAAAAATCCTATATATTCCTAGTGCCAGATTGAAATATAATCTAAACCAATATAAACATGTACCTGTACACCGATTTGATGATGTGTGCACAAATTTGTTGTTAGTGCCAAGTATTGATGTTAAGTTTCTAACTAAAGAGTTGATCCTCATATCCCACGGATGAAAACATACATGAAAACAAAAATAAAACCATATCACTCTTAATAAGAATTTGAGGCATTTTATATATGGGATTTTATTTGAAATTCTCACGAAGCACTTTAAGAAAGAAAAATCTTCATGGATAGCCATGTTTTCAAAACCCTGCGGTATAGAGGAACTAGGTTTTTTGGAATTTTCCTTTACACAATTATATTTTATATCCAAATTTGTATTACAATAGTTTTAATCAAAAAATATAATAGAAATGGTCTATATTTATTTATTTTTAATAGTTTTAATCATATTTATTTTAATAAAAAAAGATTACAAGGTAAATGAGTATGATTGAGTAGATGGGGCATAATATATACCTCAAGTTTTGTGCATAACATTAGCAAAGAAAACATGTGTTCCATCCATAGTTCGTTATTCCCTAATGGTATCCTATAACCATAATATCGGTTCACATAACATGTTCATCACAAGCTATAACACTACAAATTTTTACTCACACACTCACATCCAAAAATAAATAGAGACAATGATACTTAGTAAAAATTTTGTAGCATCATATAAAATTCCATTTAGAAGAATTACATTGGCAAATATAACATTGATGTCCCATTATGAAGAAATAGTAAAACTGTAGCAATATTCAACATTCAAATAGTAAAATACTCTAGCAAAGTGCATCGTATTAATCAAATGCATAAACAAACTAAAGGAAGAACTTATCTATTTGAAAATTTAAGCCCAACATTAAAGTTATGTAGAGCAATGTTCAACCCAAACATACCTTCCATTTTATTATTCGTTTTATAATAGGCCATCTCAATTGAGGTTGTGATACTGCTAAGGAAAATTAGAAAATTTTTATGGAAATCATTCTATCTCAGGACAAAAAATTACCTATCCCATTGTCTCACCACTAATTTTTTTCTTGGAACAACACAACTATTTTGGTGACACATATTTCTTTTCTTAGATAGAACAAGGAGAATGCCTTATTTATCTACTCAAGAGTCCCTCAAAATTCCCTCAAAAGTCTTTGAGTTCTCCCTCTATGTGTGCATAGACAATCTAGGTACTATCCATTAACTCCAACAACATTAAGTTATGGACACTTTTCAAGTTTTAAAGGCTTCCTTGCTTGGTCATTCAACCCACACTATGGTTTCTGCCTTAGCTTCTCTATCACATAGATTGATATCTTTCCCGGATCCCTTTCCAACCCAAATTTTTAATCTCTCTATATTCTCCCTCTCTAGAATTCACTTTTTTTCCATGAAATTAACTTCTAACCATTCAAATCTCTTCCTTAGCTATTTGCATCATCTATACATTTTCTGCAGTTCTCATCACATGAATTCAAAATGGCCTCTATCGTTCTGTGATCATCCTCCTAGTAGGAACCAATACCTCTATAACTACTTTCATGGATGCTAGCATCAGCTAAGAGAGAATGAACTTACCTTTCCCTCTATTTCTTTTTCTTTGATATCTTCTCTTCCATTTTTTTTCCTTTATCTATTATATCTAGCCTTGTGCATCTCTATTCAATGTTCTTTTCATAAATCCATAATGGTCGCACACCATTCATTTGAATGTGGAATGACCTCTACCATTCACCTTAGAACCAAAATGAATTATGTCATTTAGGTGAGAATTATATTGGAATATGTTTCATTTCTTAGACCAATAATGGCCAATAATGACTCATTCCTTCTTCTGTACAACTATTCACATACATGCCTCTAAGACTACATGAAACATTTCCTATCTATAATCAATTGTAGAAATTAGCTGAATAAATCACTTATTCAATGGAGATTAACCCGATTACACATCAATTTCGAATTGCATGCATAACACATAATCTCATCTACAATTAATTGTCACATGCGGAAATAATAGAAGCGATCTCACATCAAATCAATCACACATTAACTCAATATGTATGGGGAAAGCCTATAGCTGAAAACCCCGTAGCTATTGTGTATATTATAATGGAGAAATCATGTAACAAAACAAGTACAATACTCCTCACAAGTACTCAGTACTTTCTCATAAAGTCACACACAATCTAGCTTAGTTTTGAACAGGTTACTGGTTCAAAACTCCCCACCAATTGCCTTGCCTCTATTGCGCAATCATGGCATGTATATGAAGAGATCCAAGGTTCGAATCCCCTTGGCTTGACTGCGCAATTGTCATGGACAATTCCTCCAAGTGTAATGCAAATCTCATGCAAAACCAATCTACCAACTGATAGCTTTACTCACCCTTTCATCTACCTCTTCCACTGGTCTCCACTGAACTGATCATGCACTGTAGTGAACTGAAGTGTTCTTGAGTTGACTAATGAGTTGATATTTAGTAAATTAAATATTATTTAATTTACTCCACTCATATCTAGTTGATTAGTTAGTTAACTAATCCCAACTAGTTCAACTAAAACAAACAGAACACAACTCCACTACTTGTCCCGTTAACTCCTCCAAAACTCCTGCCACTGAAGTCTAACTGAAGCCAACCATGCAAGATGACATCAAACCCTAGGAACCACGTGATTCCTTGTGTCAGTTGCATGAGTCACCTCCATGACTCAAACTGAAGTGCGCCAAGAGAGTAAACTGCTGTTTATAGTCAAAATAATATTAAGGGTAAATAATATTTGACTTCCATATTTTTAGGAGATCAGTCTAAAAATAGCCTGGGTCCTAAAAAATAGGGTCTCATCTATTTTTACCGACATGTCGCATACTTCAAGAATCTCCAATTAGAATTCCCAAATTATGCTCCGTATGTCTAAAAATAGACATAGTCTAAAAATAGACTTTGCGCCAGAATTTGCCTGCGGGCCCACTTAGTGAAGGAGACTTCATTTCACTAAGCTCCATCATCTTGCTGCATTCTCAACATCAATTTCCTACATCCATTCAACCGCATGTGTGGGGGGTATAATTATGAATGAATGAATAAAAAAAACACCCTGCCCCCAACACCCCACAAGACCTCATTTTTCCCCTTATTGTGGGGACATTATATTTTTAAAGAAAATGTGAGAAATTTTAGGTTTTACCCCTCCTCTCACAATTCCCATGAAGAAGGTATGCATACCCTTCATTCTGTAATTGTGGAAGGTGTACATTTCCACAACTACCACGTGCATTCAATGATTGGTAGTTAAGGTTTCTAGACTTTTTATAACGAACATGGTGATGAAATAAATAAAGTAAAGTTAGGAATAATGGAAAACTAAGGATTATTCTACATGTAGAACCCCCCAGTACCCTCTCACCTTTCCCATCTCCTGTGATCATAATCCCTTTTTTATGTGTTCATACTTCAGGTATCTCTATTAATTTATTAAATTCAAGAATGATAAATTTACGTTATTCAAATCACCATGAAATTTCTTCCTCGTGTAAATAAAGAATGGTGATTTAAATATCCATGCCAAATGAAATCCAAATTTTAATCATAATTAAATATAGTTAATCAACGAGATTCATTACTAGGAAATTATATCATATACCCTTCGAATAACACAATCATCAGTGTTCTCTTATCATTAAAAACACTTATTTTCTTCATTCTCCAATCGTATCTGCAGTGCCATTCTATCCACTATCTTGGTATACCACCAAACTTCATGATTCCAACATATGCCTACGTTAGTAATAAAATAAGCATACATATTATAGCAATTATCAAGCAACACATATCTTATGCACAAGATTTCTCAATTCCATGATGTAAGCAGTTATTCAAAGATATGTATGTATTTTTTATTTAATACTTATCTATATGGATATGTATCTATCCCATATAATGGCCTACATAGGAAAGAATTAATTTCATTATCCTTTCTAACACACCCTCAATATTATAGCCACCATCCCACATGAACTTCTAAGCTTCCTCCTCCTCAATACACTCACCCTCTAGGCTTAGATGCCCCCTTCTCTACTAAACAGTCTCTTAGGTGATCCATCTTGTCATGGATTTCTCATTTAAGGAGAGCACTAACTTACTACTAGACATCCACTAGTAGTATATAACTTGTAGCAATCACAGGGTTCCTTTGTCATAACAATGGCCTTCCTTTAAGCTTTTCCATCTTCAATAGCCATCATCTATCATGTATCATACACATACAATTACCATATATATATTCATAATAATACAACTTATAAATTCCAAGTCTAATTCATAAAGAATATCATATTTCATAAGTATGATATTCCTTCTCATAGCGTTTGGCTCTTGTGTGTCATAGCACCTAATATTTCTTACAAATTACACTCATTTTCATATTTGAGACCATTCTACATACAATCTAAACTTTTCAATCAACCAAATAAAAGTGGGCATCTATGCATATAATCCTTTCTTTCAATATTTAAAACCATCCATGAGGTGATATCATAATAATATTAACAAACTAATAATTCAAGCATTTTCATTTGTTAATCATACTCAATGAAATGGAACTACGATTCAATGTACATGTGTTACTTAGCAGACTTACCATTATAAGATGAAACTAAATATTTATTCCAATAAGCCAATGTGTCAATACTCATGATCACATCTACTCAATCCATCCTTGTTGCTTGATTTCAAAATACAACATTTCTATATCATGTATTCCACCACCATCAGTTGGAAGGTCTAGCCAACACTTAAACATATCTTATAGTCACCTCCCTTCTATACATCGGGCATATTACAATGAAATTCCCTTATCTAATCTATATTACCTTAGGAACCCTCTCCTCTAGAGGTGCTCCTCACTGTTTGCAAGAAGGTTATAGTCTACAAAACCAATATAAGTAGGGAGACAAGTGGACACTTGTGTTGTTCTATATCCTTCCATATCCATAAAAAAATATGGTCTCATACATTAGCTCTATTGGCAGTCACTATCATGTATTATAAAAATTCATAAAATGAGTCACTGTTACCTATTCACTCATTATCAAGTGACTCAATCATGAGATACTAATTCATGGCTGAATCAAAAGGATTATAACAATATTTCCATGCCAAAATATTCTCCCTTCATCATAGCCCACCTATTTATAATTATCATACATGCATTCAATCATAAAAAAAACAATGAATATATAAAGTATGGCTAAATGAATTCTTACTCCAATCATTTCAAGTCATATATATAAGCATGATTAATTTTCATACTTGGATAGTTTCCTCCAGCATTCCTGATGTTACTTTACTAGTTGATGTCTCTTGGGAACTAAAATGATCCCTTAATAAACCTCTTTACAATAATCCTATCATATTTATACTTTTCACAAGGTTTTCTAATGTAGACCACTTCATCATCAACATTTATAGCCATTGTTGAGATTTTTTTGGGAATAAATTGTGTGTCAATATTTGAAATGCCTAATGTATTGAGTGGACACAAAGAAAGCAATAAAATATGAAGTGAGTTTAGTAATGAAAAGATAATATAAAGGTAACGGAAAGGAGTTAACCATTAAAGAATAAAAAGGGTTCCAAAGAATGGAAAAAATCTTTAAATAATATAAAGATAATATAGAATAGTAAATATATATAAGTTTTTAGCTTTAAATGAAAGGAATATAAAATAAAATAAATCTCAAATTAAATAGTTCCCTTGATTTATTTAGTGCATCCCAACCTAATAACTAACCCTTTATTTAATGTAACCCTCCATTATTAGCACTTGTCTCCCATTGAGGATGAAGGAAATATTTTGTTATGAATGAGATATCTCAAAATTGGTGTGGGTGAAGTTAACGATATGATGGAGGGGTGTGTATATGTTACCTACTCTAAGTCCTCATTAGATTAAATAAATTTGAACTTTAGCAAGATAGTTAGAGTGAGTCACTACTTTTCCATCAGGAGGAAGAAGAGAGTATAGTCATCATGCATTTTTAAGGTAAAATAAAATAACCTTAAGTGTGGTAGGGTTTTAGGGTTTATTGTATAACCTAGAATAATATATTAATTATGGAAATTTAATTAGATATCAACAATAAATAATCCTAATATTTAATCAATTAAACCATCTATAAAGAGCATATTTCCAATGAAGAGACAATAGATCAAATGTTCAAATTGAATCAAATTTCTCAAGATTACCAACCACTTTATAACTGAAAATTAAACTTATCTCCATTCATATATTTTAAAAAGAGAAATGAATACCAAAGAATTATTCTTTAGAGAGAGAAAAAAAATAAAAAATTATATTGCTCAGATTTAAACAAGTACACTAAAGCATATTACTAGGATTTAAACAATTATAAATGAAATAAATTTATTTCAATCAATCATATTCATGATTTGAAGTAAAATTTTTTTATTTCTTCTATTCATATTTTGAAATTGAAATATTTTAACATTTTTCCCTTTGAAAATATATGGATGAATTCTTGATATTTTTGGATTCACCCCTTAGATTTAGGACCTTTCATTTGACCTAAATTGGAGAGGTAAAGCTCCCTAGGTGACGGTGGGTGGCTTGCATGGTAGTTTCCCCTCCACTGTCACCTATGGGACCGAATATTTCCTTTAACAATAGTTTAAGCAACAATACATAGCTTAATGGATGTTTTTATTGTTTGTAATTGATTTGTTTCAATGCCTTTTGTTGATGCAAACTTATTTTTTTATGTCTTTTATTTTTCAATGTATGTTTCCTCATATAATTTTATTTCATGAAAAATATAAATGGATATAGATATTTTATACTTGGTAGGAATTGTACTAATTTTATATTATTTTTCTCATGCGGGTTTTATTTTGGTTTCTAAATTGATTGTCAAATATTCAATGAGATGTCAAATATCAATTGTGTGAAGAAAAAATTACAACAAAAAGTTGTATTATCATACTTTAAAATGTCTCAATCTAAATATACACATTCTCTTCATACTTCAAAGTCATTTGAACAACCTATCACTGTAGGAGGTGTCAACTCTTGTGAGAATTTGTATAATATCCAAATAGGAGATGAGAGTATAGGTTCCCCTAGTGATCAAAGTGATATAAATGCATTTTCACTATAAATTCACAATGAAGATGTTGAAGGTTTTTCCTTGGGAATGGATAAAACACAAAAATAGGCCAGTGGGATATAGGAAGAAACTTCAAAGAATATTGGGTCTCAATATTTGCATATATTGAAAAAGTACCACCAAAAAATGGGAATTAGAGTTCATGAGAAGTTAGATGCAATGCATGTAGTTGGAAAACTGAAAAGGAAGTGAAATTTCAAAATAAGTTAGATACAATGGAGCAAGAAAGGTGTATGAGAAGAAAATTTAAAATGGTGAGGAGAAATGTATTATTAGATGGAAATCTTATAAAAAATGCAGACATTTCATATTTGAAGATGAATATAAGAAATATTTAATAAGTAAGGGAAAGCTTGAGGCAAGTTGAGGAACCATGAAATCTCCATTTGGAAAGACAATGGAAATAAATTTGTTATCCAAGATGACACAATTAAGCATTGAATTTTATATCTTATTTAAAGGTCATCCAATGACATTATCCACATTACATGAAATACCTATCTTTTCTTAAGGTACCAAATTTTACATCCTCACATTGGTCTATAACAAGTTGTTGGACATGGGAAATATCTCTAGATCAAGTAGAAAACGATGATTTAAAACAAAATATTTCAAATGCTAGGTTTCTATCAATTTAATTGGATGAGGTTATAACTATTGATAATGCTTGATGGATCTGCATGCATATCTATATGGTTAATGACCATATTATGCATTCACATCTACTTGGTATTCATAAAATGAGGGAGAATTATACAATTGAAAATATTTATGAACTTGTTATTAATAATTTGAAGGAAATTGGTGGTATGGATAATTTAATGATTTCAAAAAAATAGGTATATGTTGGAGCAGATGGAGCATCAATATTGTAAGGACAGAGAAATGGCCTTTGTTTTGTACTACAACTATCATCTTCACTGCATATGATAAGTATTCATTGTATGACTCATAGGATGAATCTTGTGGTCAAAATACTAAGTTTTCATTTAATTCAAAAGTTGAAGATCTTGTACGAGAAGCTTATGCATGCTTTTGTCGTGGTCTGAAATGATTTTTGAGTGTTTCAAAAATTTACAGGAAGTGTTACAAATGCAAACAAACTATTAAAAGATTTTGATAGAATATGGATCTCATTGAATGGACCAGATCAAGGACTATGTAGTGAGTAGACGATGTTACAAAAAGAAATAAATTATTAAGAGGTGTTCATACAAGATGGATATCATTGAATGGACCAGCTCAAGGACTATGTAGTGAGTACCAATTATTGGTAGGAGTGATGTATAAACATCACTTCAGCGACAAAGCTCAAGATATTCTGCATCAATTAACTGACATAGAGACATTATTAACATTGAATGGAATTCTTCCAATACTAGATGAAATGAACTTTCTTGTGAAGATGTCTTGAAGTCGCATAATGTATATTGCATAGTACACAAATGTAAGTAAATTAACATGTTTTTCATTCGATAATTTTGTATATGATGCAAAGTATTTTATAGGTCCACAATTTTCAAATTCAAATACAATCATTAATACAAAAAATACAAAAAATAAATAAATAAAGTTTGATGAAAATGGGATATTATGTATGGTGGTGTATGGATATATGGTTCATTTTCATTATATTGATAATACATGACAATTCACCAAAGAATGCTTCATGTTAAGAGACGTATTCAATAATGTCGCCATTTCAATAAGACACAACTTGATAGAAATTGCACAATCACTAGCATCAGAGATAAGAGAACGATTTACTTGAGATGAATTACTAGAGGCCATGTATGTGGTATATCCTCAATATTGGAATAATCTACAACGTCAAAACACTTTCAAATATGACTTTGTGGCTAAATTAAAAACTTTGGTACACCATTTTTTCCATAAGTTCCAAATACATGGAGCACATATTAAAGGTATTTTGGATTCATCAAAATTGTTTCAACAATCCATATTCTTAGTTGAAACAATGTGGAAACAATTTCATGTTTTGGAGAATCCTCTATAATATGGCGTGATAACAAGATTATGGACTATTTTAGGTGCTAGCCTACACTTACAAGAAAATATATTAGAATATTTCAAATTAACATATTTGTCCCAAACCATGATTTTGGGATCAGTGGAGGATGAGAGGATGTTTAGTGCACTATCATTTTTGAAGTCCAATTTGAGGAACAAGCTTGATAACATATGCATATATATTTAACATTATATGCAACAAAGCATGACATTAACAATTTTCCATATGAAAGAGAACTAGCTCTTTGGTGATCAGATTATCATAGAAGGGTTGAAAACAATATAACAAACTTCTATAATGAACTTGATATGGAACATGATATTTTGGAGGCTCAAAATTACAGTTCATCCAAAAAATATTGTGTTCAGAATTAAGAAAATGAGGACCAACTTGAGAACTCAAGAATTTATATACCACAATATTTTATCTAGTACAATATATATGAAGGCCCAAGGGACACTTAATATTGTATACATGTTACATAGGTAGTGTAATACACATTGAATGGAATAGTACAAATGATTTGATTCCTTTTATTTGATTAAATTTTTTGTTCCTCTATTTTTGGTGCATGTTATAAATTATTTATCACAACAACATTACTATTACTATATGCCAATTTGACATTGCATTTGAAATAAAAACATGTTCTATAATTTTTATTCTTTGTTGTAACATTGGAGCCACATTTCCTTTTTTCAAATTATTTTAAGATTGATGTCATGATAGTTAACTACTACTTTATCCCTTTCTTGTCCGTGATAGGAAATTAAGAGAGAATTTGATTAGTTGAGGATCTGTCTTTTCACATAGGTAGTATCCTCATATTAAAGGATAAATAAATACTTTAACAAGGCTTTTACTAAGCAAGAATTGGCTTATTTCAATTAGATGAGTTCTTTTTTAGTTTAGCTCTAATATCTTGGTCACTCATAATGCTTTGTTTTTTCGTTGCATTTGGATCATTTTCCAAGTTTAAAAATTTTGGGTTTTTTTGGTTAAAATTTATGATCTCATAAATGCTTCTAGTTTTCATTTGATGTTTGATTGAACCTTTTGTTAAGGAATGCTTTGTTTAAAATTATTTTATTGATTTAAGGGTTTCAGTTAAATTTAAAGACCTTTGTTGAGTAAAAATGCCTTTTGTTTTTTTTTGTTTTTTTTCATGTTCATTTGAGAATAATATGATATTAGGATTATTATATGACTTCAATTGTTATCTAAGCATTCAATATGTTTTCCATAATAATAATTATTTTCTTTATATATTTGATTATTCAAGGGGAGATTTTAGTTTTTTTTAATTTTATTTCCTTTCACTTTGCGGTGTCAATAAAAGAATCTTCACTTTTCAGAAACTTCTATTTTTATTTTATATTTTCTTTGAAAATACTTATTGTTTGTTAAGAAAGGAAAATTAGCTCTTCTTAGTTAAGAAAAGAGAAAGATGGTCTATGCACTAGAATCCTATGTGTTCATCATAGAAGACCTATTATCATGAGACTTCCATTCATCTAATGCAATTATACTTTGATACAAATACACAAAAAAACATCGCATGTAATTAGTTGAGAACGATATATTGTTTAGTGCACTACCATTATTGAAGTGAAAAATACCTTGATGGTGATTGTTTTGTGAAACATTTTTCCAAGTAATGAACATGCAGAGAGTATTGTTTATATTTGTGTTATATTTTTTAACTCACCAACCATATATTTTTAATGATTTTGTGTTATTACCCTTTTTTTTTTCACCATGTATGAAATTAAGTTTAAACACACATTTATCTTCCATTCATTCTCATTTTTTATTTTGAGCGATTTAAATACTTTTTTACCAATTCAACATTATTACAATTGTCAACTGTAGAATAAAGTGCAAAAACTAATACAATATTTATGATCCAAAAAGTAGGTGAAAAACCTACATATGATGAGAAAGCACTATATTTTAAAGTTGTTGGTTTATTTGAACCTGAGGAATTGGAGAAGTATCTACCTTTTAGAAAAGTGATGTATCAAAAAACAAAAGAATTTGATGTAAATATTCATGATTTTGATATATCTATTCATAGACCTTATTTTCATCTGAATCCTATAGAATATGAATTACATATAATATGACTAAGCTATCTAGATATGTCAAGACCAAGTTTGAGAAAAGTATTTTCTTTAGTTCAACATCACACACCTTTGGGGGTGCCTTTCCAATTAGTTTCTCCTTGGGATGTGATAATAACTTTGTGGTAAAACATGATAAAAGCATTCCAAAAGATTTGCAATAGTTTATAATAAGAGCCTAAAGCAACATTACCCATGATTTTTCGCTTCCCAAATAGAGAAAATTAGTATATTATAGTTTAACTAAACATGTTTCTTATTATTATATATGTTTCTATACATTGTCAAGGAATCACTAATATTTTTCAATATTTTCTAATTTTTTTGAAGAATAACCAAGAATTTGCAATACTTTATAACCCAATGAAAAATTCGCTAAGATTTAACAAAATTTTATAATTTAGTGAAAGATTCGCCAAAAAATTATATATGTATATTATATGAATGAAGAAAAAGCCTATAAATTTTTCTATATACCATGGGAATTCACCTATTTATTATACATATAAATTTGGGGGTATTTCTTAAAATTTTGCCTATCTAAATGATAACATCCAACATCAAGTTCACATTTGAGAACCTGATTCATTGGAGAATGCATTCAAGGTGGCAAGAAAAGTTGAAAGCAAAATTACGGCAACAAGGGAGTTTTCTAGTCATAAATATAAAGATGGAAGTGTTGTTTCTGCTAGCCTCCCACAACCTACAAGGATGACACCACAAAAACTAGAGGAAAAAAGAGAAAAAGGTCTTTGTTATAGTTGTGATAGAAAATACACTAAGGGTTATAAGTGTGACAAGAAGAAATTATTTTGCATAGATTGTGAAGAGGAGGAAGAAAAGGAACTAGAAGCATAAAAAGAAGAGGATATAGACTGGGAGCCAACCCCAAAGAAATAAGAAATGAATTCAACCATATCTTGTAATGCATTGGAAGGAATTACCACTGCTCAAACTCTCAAGATAGAAGGATATATCAAGAAAAAGAAGTTAATAGTTTTTATCAATTCTGGTAGTACACATAATTTTATTCATTATAAGATAGTCAAGGAATTGAATTTCTTTCTATATCCAACACCAAAGTGTCAAGTGATGGTTGCAAACAAAGGAACTATAAAATTCTCAGGGAAGTGTCATAATATCAATATAACCATTGGGGAATATATATTGAATGATCCAATGCTTTCCATTTCAATACGTGGTGTTGATGTTGTATTAGGAGTCCAATGGATACACTCTTTGGGAACAATATCTTATAATTTTCAAGAAATTTCCTTAAAATTTTCCTGGGAAGGAAAGGAAATTGAATTAAGGGGCATCACAGGGAAACTAGGGAAGATAATTAGCTCTAATGGTATGAAAAAGCTTTGGAAGAAATAACGACGACGCATAATTGCAAAATTATGCTTACTAGATGTTTGAACATCAAAATAATTTGTTTCTCCATATTTCAAAAGAATATTGGACAATCATTCCAAGGTATTTGAGACTCCCAAAGGCCTCCCACCTATTTGTTATCATGATCATGCTATTCACTTGATTCTAAGAAGCATTGCTCCAAAAATCAGACCTTACAAATATCCCTATGACCAAAAGAGTGAAATTAAATGTATGGTTGAATAAAATATAGAGGCAGGTATAATTCAACCTAGCCAAAGTCCTTTCTTTGCTCTAGTAGTATTGGTACATAAGAAGGACTTATCATGGTGTATATGTTTGGATTATAGTGAGCTCAACAAGCTCACTATTACTGATAAATTTGCCATTCATGTCATTGAAGAAATGTTGGACTGATTACATGCAGCAATTTACTTCACCAAGCTAGATCTTCGTTCAGGATGTCATCAAATTAGAATGAAGACTGAAAACATTCCAAAAGTAGCATTTAGAACTCATGAAGGTCATTATGAATTTTTTTTTATGCCTTTTTTCCTTACTAACGCACCTTCCACATTTGAAGGTTTGATGAATTCCATTTTTAAACCCTTCCTTAGAAAATTTTTGATAGTATTTTTTGATGATATACTAATCTACAACAATTCTTGGAAGGATCATGTTCAACATGTTGACAGGGTGCTCAAACTATATGAGGAGAAATAATTGTATGCGAAAACCTCCAAATGTTTCGTTGGGGTACAAGAGGTGGAATATTTGGGTCATATTGTATCTCATGAGGGTGTTAAGGTGTATCCTAACAAAATTAAATCCATGAAGGAATGGAAAATACCCACAACCCTAAAGCATCTTCGGGGATTTCTCGGGTTGACAGGGTATTATTGAAATTTTGTTAAGAATTATGGAAAAATAGTAGCACCTCTAACAATATTATTGAATAAAGATTCATTTTTTTGGACTTTATAAGAAACTAAGTCCTTTGAAAATCTTAAAGAGGAAATGCACTAAGCTTTGGTTTTAGCTACTCCAGACTTCACAAAAACATTTGTGGTGGAATGTGATTCATCAGGAAATGGAATTGGTATTGTTTCTTTGCAAGAAGGAAGAACCATTGTTTTTTAAAGTTGTCCAATCAATGGAAAATATTTACATAAACCTATTTATGAGAAGGAAATGTTGGAAATACTACATGCCCTGACGCAATGGTGCCCTTACCTAATGGGAAGACATTTCAAGGTAAAAATAGATCATGATAGTATTAAATACATTCTGCAACAAAAATTATCTTACGAAGAGCAGCAAAAATGGGTCGCTAAGATGTTGGGTTATGCATTTGAAATCATCTACAAAAAAGGGAAGAAAAATGTTGTTGCAGATGCACTCTCAAGAAGGGGTGAGGACGTGGAAGTATTTATCTATGTCATTTATATTATCCACCCTAACTAGATAACTGAATAAAGGGATGAATGTAAGAATGACGAAGAGGTGTGGCCACTCATTATAAAGTTGCAATAATATCCCAGTACATTGGATACATTTATCTAGAAAAATGACTCATTATGGTACAAAGATCGCTTATATCTACGTAACAGTTCCCAACTCAAACAAAATATTTTTTTGGAATTGCACACCTCTCCTTTAGGAGGGAAATTAGGATTTTTAAAAACATACTATAGGGTCAAGAAGGAATTTTTTTGGGATGGAATTAAATATGATTTTCAGAAGTTTCTTCCAGAATGTTTGGTTTACTAACAAAATAAATTTGAGACAATTAATACTCCCGAGTCCATTGCAATATTTAGCCATTCCAAATCAATGTTGGGAGGGGATCTCAATGGATTTTATCACAAGTTTACCCAAGTCCAAAGGAAAGAGTGTCATCATGGTGGTAGTTGATAGACTTACCAAGTATGCACACTTTTTTGAAATATCTACATGGAAACAATTCAAAAGCTACATGGAAACCCAAAGATTATTGTAAGTGACAGGGATCCCATTTTAACTGGAAATTTTTGGATGAAATTATTTTCTTGTCTTGGTACTCAATTAGTTCATATATAATCTTGTCATCCTCAATATAACGAGAAAACTAAGATAGTGAACACATTATTTCAAGGATATCTCTGTTGCTTTTTATATGATAAACAAACAAAATTGTTTAAGTGGTTACCTCTAGCTAAATGGTGGTCTAAAACTTCCTTCCATACTGCAGCAAAAATGACCCCATTTATGGCACTTTATAGATATCATCCATCATCCATCACATCATATTTATGAGAAAATTATAAGGTTCAAGAAATTGAAGATCACATCGAGCATCAACAACAAGTTCTCCAACTCTTAAATAATAACCTCACTCTAGCACAAAATCAAATGAAACACCAGGAAGATCAACATCACAGTGAAAGAAGTTTTAAAGTAGGGAATTGGGTATTTTTATGGCTACAACCATACAAACAAATGTCCCGTAAGCAAGCTAAGAAGGATAATAAATTATCCCCCAAGTACTATGGTCCTTATAAGGTGTTACAAAAAGAATGTATTATGGCATACAAATTGGAGCATTCTGCATCTTCCCAAGTACATCCAGTTTCCATGTTTCATGATTAAAGAACGTTATCATTGAAAAACTCCTAGTTCAAACAATATTTACAGAACTTGACGAGGAAGGAAAAATCATAATGGAGTCTGAAGCAGTCACAGAAACAAGAACCCAACAACTACGAAATTGATCAATTTCAGAGTATGTCATTAAGTGGAAGAACTTACCCACTTAAAATTCCACATGTGACAATGATAATTTTATAGATAAGCATCCAAAACTACTCAAGTGTTGAGGACAACACTTTTTTGAAGGAGATGGGCATGTTAGGTCCCTAAGTGTAGTCCCCTTATTTCTATTGTTAATGTGCCCTTATATTATTATGGTTATATAGGCTCTGATTATATTGTGACCCCTTAAAATCCTGTATATACCAAGGAGGTATTTTCATTTGTATCATAAAAGAATTTTCCATTTATGTGATGTACAGGAGGTTCCTCCTCAAAGAAGCTAATATTCAATTCATTGATCTATCTTTTATTCTATATTATGATCATCTTGCATAACATCAATTCAATGTTAAAGATCACTTGATCTCCCTTTTTGGCTTTGTTTTCTTACACAATAATTATAAATGTTGTCTTCTCTACATATTCCTCCTACTCATGTGTGTGAGAGAGATTATGTATAATTCCCTAAGAAATAAAAAAACGAATGTTCTATTTCCTCCCCAAAACAAACTAACATTTCTCATTCTCCATGATTTTCAAAACAGTCCATGTCCTAACGACGCAAATCATGCCTATATTTAGTTTTGTGCTTTTATTAGTTGTGGTTGGATTTTAAGGAAACTTGGACTTATACTTATTTCTTTAGTTAAATTTAATGCACTATCAACATATTTAATTCTTTTCAGCCAACCAAGACTGATATTTAAAAACAACAATTTCTCCAAGCAACCTCCTTCCTCAAGCAATGGAATTTTTCTCCCTCTCTCAACCATTTAAAAAAAATTACAATTATTTACAAGAGAGAAATGTTAACCAACATATGTCACAATCCCTTCCGCATTTAGGGGGAACACCATCCTTAGTATTCAACAACCATATACAAAATAAACACAACTATTATGAATATTTATAATCACAATTTTGTACAATAATTACAGTGTAGTTACAATTTTCTTTACTTAGAAAATAAGAAAGGATATGTTTACCACATTAGGTTATCCATTTCCCACGTGGCTTCCTTTGGCCAAAAGTGCCTCCACTACACCTTGACTTTCTTTATCACTCGGTTATGGAGCGTGAGTTTCCTATGATACATAATGCATAGAGGTTTTGGTTGCAACTCTCTCTTTAGTTCCACCTATAACACAAACTAATCAATTACATGATAAACATCTTGCACATATATTTTAAATAATGAAACATGGAAAACATCATGGACCCCCACCAATGGTGGTAAGGCCAATCTATAGGCTACTGGACCTATCCCTTCAAGTATCTCAAAAGGCCCACAAAACTA
This sequence comes from Pinus albicaulis, assembly GCA_034641835.2. Classification (NCBI taxonomy): domain Eukaryota; kingdom Viridiplantae; phylum Streptophyta; class Pinopsida; order Pinales; family Pinaceae; genus Pinus; species Pinus albicaulis. The sequence continues at coordinate 111,604,916 of CM076573.1, read as the reverse complement.
TCATGCCAAATTGGCACATGACCCAATATTCAACGGACGTTTCTTGGGTCTAAATCTCAAATAAACATGATCCCCAACCTTTAATGCCTTATGCACCCTATGATGATCAACATAATTTTTGTTCCTATCTTGTGCCACCTTTAAATTCTTCTATCTTTTTACACCTTTAAATTATGCATGATAATTTGCATTAGCTACTCCATATCTTGTAACATTTTAGGCCCAACAGGGACCTTATTCACTGGATCACTCCAGTTGATAGGAGTATTTAAACTCCTTCTATAAAGTGCCTCAAACAGGGCTCATATTTATATATTCTTGGTACCCATTTTTATATGTAAACTCTACAGGTGGAAGATACTCTTCCCAGTTATTTGGTTGGTGCATCACATACATCCTCAACATATCATCGACGATTATATTTTTCCTCTATATTTTCACATTCATCCGTGGATGTGTAATATTCCAAAATGGAAAAGACAAGAATATAGAACATATGCAACATTCCAAATAAATCAAAACAAGAACATAGCACTAAAATCTGGAAAATGCCGGAAATATGCTGTAATTAGAAATTACATTAAGATATCATAATATATGAGCAGAAAACAACAAAGCCATATCATTATATATAACAGAAAATGAAATTACACAATGCTCCAAAAGGAATGCACTCAAGCCACAAGATGGCTAAAATACACTAAAGAAACCAAGCACTAGAAACGTTGTGCTGCTACTGCTACTACTGCTGGAAACTAGTACTACTGAGGTGAAGAACCATGTTCGGAAGGTTTTTAGAGTGCTCAAAATGATCCATTCTTTTAACCACGGATTCTACTCAAAACACCCAGAAAAACCCAGAAATGGTTTAGGCAGATTTTAAGCTTGGATTTTCGGCATTTTTTGAGTTACCCACTACATTTATGCTGCCTGAATTATGCACTCCCTGGGAATGAATGATGATATGGGGCTGAAGGAATGAACTATCAGCTAAAAAAACACCCAATAAACTCAATAGGTGAAGGGTTGGTCCCCTCACTGGAAAATAGGCTCAGAAAGTGGAGATCTCTCTCCTCCACTGCTACACCCCTGCAACACAACTCAATTCTAAACAAAACTGTGCTGTATATGAGACTCAAGCTTGGCCAGAATGCCAGAATGTGGAAATTATAGTGAAATTATCTCCCAAGAGGCCTCTCAAGGAAAGAGGTGGGATCCCTGATCGGGAACACCCTATGCTAAACAACACTGCAAGCTCAACTAAACAGCTGAAGGATGCAAGAAGTCATACAAACCACAAAATCAATAATCAATAACATACCCATCTATGGCTACCTTGCCCTCCTTATAAACGATGTGAGCCTTATCACCTTGGGTCCCACTCAATAGTGTTTCTATTATCATGGAGACTTCCTCCCATTCACACTGTGTTGTCTTTCATTAATGATCCACTCCCTCCACACCAGCGTTGTTGATTTGGTCAAACTTGACCTTATCCACATGCATTAGCCCCTTTTCAGACATGAGGGTGCTTTATCTAGCTATGAAGATGATTCCTTTTCACATTAAGAGGGATTTTATTCCTACTAAAGATATTTATGGGTCTCCCTACCCATTTATTCATCTAAATAAATGATAAGAGAAAAAATTAATATTCCAATTAGTTGTATGCTAATTTAGGAATATTACAGTCCTCCCCTCCCAAATGTTTCTTGTCCTCAAGAAAATACAAGGATAGAACTGAAGAGCCTCCTCTCCTCCTCCTGTAACATCCTCATATGATAAGCTTCTACAAGGAACAAGATGTCTCATCAATAAATCTCCAAGTTGCTCCTCCCAAGTATGCAAGTTAGCTTTTGGTGACAATCCTAAATAGCTATCATCATGAAAAAGTGGAATACCCATGGAGGCAACAATATGTTGTCTAGAGGCCTTCTTGAGGCATGGAATCTGAAATATAGTGGGAACCATATTTCCCACGTGAAGCTCCCATCCCCAAGCTATCATCCATGCAAAATGAGCCACCCTCCAAAATGGTAACTTATAGAAATACTCCTCCACCTTAGGCTCCTGCAAAGAAGGTGGGTTGCATTGTTGAACTTTATAGAAAAAATTGTCTATCCCATGATGTCTCTCTCTCCACTTATGATAAGTGTAGAGTAGCTGCTAATTTTGGGCTGCAATAATGTTTCCTTCAAGAAGCAAGAAGAAAACTGGATCTTCAAAGATCCTCTCTCTAGAGTCATGAATCATGCTGGCCCAAACCATCCCATATATGATGAATAGGACATCATCACCATATGACATCCAAATGAGAAATATACTGAAGGTTTCATGTAGTGTTGGAAGGTACCAACAGTTTCCCAAGTGGTCACAGTGTAGTTTTTCTAACTTCTATTTCAAAACATAATATGTCAAGCTATCTCCCAACAAGTTGCTAGTTGTGCATGTCATCTCATCTACTAGTAAATAGTAAATGGCATTGTTTATCAACTGAGCATAAAAAAAATAGTAAAACACTTTCCCAAAGCCATACAAAATATGGGTATCCCCATCACTGTTGTTGGTCCCAAAATGACCATGAAGCCAAAATATAGGCTTGCCTTTTTGTGGAGAAATGCACTGTATAGAGATGGTAAGAGAATGAAAACAGTGTGCTAGACAATCAATAAGTGAAAAAACACAATTATTACCATGTAGTGAGAGTAGGTTGATAATAATATCCATGAATAACCCTTCCATTGTGGTATGACATAGCCCCATGAAAAGGAATGAACCATGTGCTGCATGCAAAGCATTCTTATTATGTTTGGAGATCCAAGTCAAGAAGATCATATCATGGTAATAGATGTCTCCATCCACCACTTCATCACCCTCATCTCCTACTTTTCCATCAAGTGCATCATATGTGAAGTGATCGTGGGAACACTCCATCAACAACCCCAAGCTCCCAAGTGACAACACTGTTGGCCTTTGTAATAAGGCTCCTATCATCTCATAGCTACATCCCTTGACATGACAAATGTCAAATTCATCCAACATAATGCTGCTATATATGAGAGATTCCTTCCAAAGTGGAAGTACCTCCTGATCCTCCAAGGCTAAGGAGTAGCCCCTTTGCACCATGATGGTGCCATCACCTACTCCTGTAACATTATGCAAAGTATGGGAGAAAATCAGTCCATACTCTCCCAAGTTCTTCCAAAGAAACAACCACTCTTGTTTCCTCCCCACACCATCACCATATAAAATATGGAGCAACAAAATGATGGTTGACATGAAAGATATCACATCACCCCAATACACCAAAACTCCTTGCTACCATATGATGCAAGTTCCATGCCAAGTCCTAACCAACAACATACTCTTTGAAATAGAATGTCCCACATGATGACCAAACTCTTTCAAGAGTAGCCAACTTAGCCTTGCCTCTTGCTACCCTGTGTCATAGATCTACAAGTGGCTTCCCAGCCTCTTGCTCATCAACATCACCCATCCAACCAATGGTGAGTGTCTACTATCATGCTCAAAATCGTTATTCCTCCAATGGAGAATACCATCCTCCCAAATCAAATTTCCATCTTTACATTTCATGGGGTGTTGAAATGCAATCTCCTGGAGATCTCCAAATGAAGACCACTCATAAATAACCAAATTGACCCCATAAGGATCCAAATGAGATGCAGGAAAAAACTTCTCATTAAGATGTGAAGTGCTCATCAAGAAGTATCCATCATAATAATGGAAGATGTCATCCATCATAATATGTCCTCCATCAATCATCTGCCTATCCATTGCTACACAAGTATGTTGATCATCAGAATGTCTCAATATTAGTTGGGCCCCTAACTCATCACTGCTGCTCAATGACAGTGCTACTGATCTCAATGATGGTGCATCTATTGTCTCAAGATCATCCTCAATGCTAAACACATAGTTCTGCATTGCATTGTTTAGGACAATACTCATCCTATCATCCAACAATATACACTCCAAACCCAAGAGTTGTGTGTAGCTCAACACTGAATAACCAGTATGGTTGTTTATCTCCTCCTTGAACAAATCAAGGATCCTCAATGCAGTGATAGTCTGCTGCTCCAAATCAGCAATGTGCTTTGACCCTAGGTCATGCAATGGTATATTCCCACAATCCTCCATATGATGTGCTGATGATAGGTACCCTGCTTACCCACTTTCTCTTTCCTTAACTATGCATATAAAAATGCATCTCCATTTTCTTGCCCCTATAACTCTCAATCTAGGAAAACTCTTTTAATTTCGGAAGCTCCTTTAAAAATCATTTCACTATGATTATAAAGCCATACAACCAATTGCACAAGTAGAAACTCTCTTTCAGTTATAAATTTATGGTTATGAAACCATACACATGGTTATATGACAATCTTCATATGTAATTAAATCCAAACTTCAATTTGCATTTAAAAACCAAATTTAACCACGACCCTCACTTCACATCAACATAATATATTTACATATGCGATGTCTTCAAATCACATGCTATGAATCATTATAAATACCTTTGACCACCACTCACCAATTCTGATGTCAATACGCCCAGCTTCCCTTTAATTCATACTTGTATGAACTTACCAATGCACATCAACAAATATTACGTGAAATCTTCACGGAATTAAATTAAAATGCCAGCTCAAATATAAAACAACATTTGGGTCCCACCCATTTAACGTACCTTTTCATCTAACGGTTGCATACTTTATTGCATACCATTCGATGATCCGACGATCATCGCGTAACCAAAATACACAAGCCTTAATATGTAGAAATTGTGCGATATAAATGGTTTTGGAATACCACTTTATACCACGTGTCCTCCAACGAACGATATCGCGTTCAAAAAGTGAAAATAACTTACCACTTTAAGAGTTGCACGAGACCACTTGTTTTGGGTTTTGAAACCACCGTTACTGTACAACGTTTTTTTGGTTTCGCTCTTCATATTCATGGATCCGTTTCACAAACAGTTTTGCTCTCACTATTGTTCAATCGAACCAACACTTCTCATTGAAGATCCGCTCTATCACACAGTTCCAATCACTGCATTTGTTCAACAAACCATTCAATCTTCTACGTTATCGAATTCCCATTCGATTCCACAAATTCATTAACCCAATTTGCTATGCGGCCAGGCTCCATACTAAATTGTCTTCACCCATTGCTTGCGCAGACTCTGTTCTATATACGAACTGCACTCTTTCGAATGGCTCCACTTTTGCAATTCACACAGAGATTCAATGCACTCCATCTATGTCTAAATTGACACAAACATATATAACCCAATCAAGTTTTTGAAGGTAAGAACACCTCCTTTGTCGCTGTGACCCAACAATATTGATCGATTTCAATCAATTTCAATCAAACAGAGTTTCAATGCAGATTTAACCATGCTTAATAATCGAGTTAACATTACTTGCGTCCTTCCTCAAAGGCCAAAACTCATCGATTTCCTGTATGGTGGCTTTACACAAGAATTGATATCGATTTATGAAAATCGAAACCAATAAATTCTTATATAGATTCTTATCGATATCAGAATGGATTTATGATACGATTTGAGCCACTTCTCACAAAGTTAACGCACATTTAATTCATACACAGAGAGTAATATCTTAATGCCATCGATTTCTCCATTCTCACATTCAAATCGAGTATCATGATGCAGATATGAGTCAAATGGTAGAGAGTTGGTCATTAACCATTAATTAGAATGAAAAAATGTATTCACACAAATGCAACCTCGAGTATACAAATCCTTACTGTTCCTCGATTCAAATCACCAATTTCATAGCATCATCTCAGAGCCCTGTTCAGGGTTTTATCATATACTTATTGCAACCAAGAATTTTCAGACAGAACTAATTCCAACAATATTCATCTGTTTTAGGGGTGAATTCTTATATATATATATATATATATATATATATATATATATATATATATATATATATATATATATATATATATATATATATATAAATGAAGTCATTTACAGTTACATCTAGCCTGATCTTCAATCAATGGCCCTTCTAACAAATTCACCGAGGCTTACAAGAAAAACCCTTGCCTCTATTCTCTAATCAATCTCTACTGCCTACTTTGTTCCTTCATGCCTAAATTTATACAAAATGACGATGAATCGATTTAGTTTCCTAAATAACTCAAAAAAACTCTTAAAATTCTCAATTCCCTAAATTTAGACTCAATCCCTAAAATAACTGAAACTGATCCTAATTCGACTGTCCCTTCACATTCCTAACTAATCACCTTCCCCTCATGTTCTCTAATGGTTCGAGAACATTTACAATTCCTCACTATTTTATTCAAAATACTAATAATTACATGAGAATTTAGAAACATAAGACCCCCTTATGCCTTATAAAAATATAAAGTATTTCTTGAGCCTAATGCCCCTGCATCAAACTCCCAAGGTTAAAATTGATCATGATCTCCTTATCATGTGCCTTCAGTCCTTGTCTTCCTGGATCCCATACTTTGCTTTGTTGCTATCCAACAGCTACATTATTCTCCAACTGCACTTCTCCAGGTTTCCATATCTTGTTCCGCAATTTACCACCAGCTATACTTTCACATTCTGCTCTTGTCTTTCCTTTGTTAAAATTCCTCTGCTTTCTTGCTGCTGTCTGCTGCTTCTGAGACACCTTCATCATCAGTTCTCTGATGTTTTCAATTTCTATGTCCAGCCTTTCCTTTGACTAGAATTTACTTTGCCCACTATTGTTGCCTCCAATTTCTACTGTTGTAACTGCCTTTGCTATTGTTGCTGTTACTGCCTCCAAGAATTTTGCTACTACACTTGTGGCTATCTCCTCAATTGTTGCTGTAATTGTTTTTTCTTCTGCAGATGTCACCCCACATGTTGCTACCTCTGTGGCTGCCTTCCAAACTTCCTGAATATCTCTTAGGATATCTCCCTCTGCAACATTCTTTTGCTCATCACCTACAAATTTACTTTTAAAAAGTAAATCATCTTTCAATTCTCTAACCGTAGTAACATAATCATTCATTTCTCCTTGTGTACTAGTAAGCATAATTAAATTCTGCAACCCAATATCTGCTCCTAATTCTTTCACAACTTCAGTGTCTGCAATTCTCTTCTCTTGTTCAAATGTTTCCAGCAAACATTTCAGTCATCTCCTTTGTAAAAACACATCATCAATATGCTGCAATTCAGTTTCAGCATATCCCTCTTCTCCTTTGACAATCTTCAGTAATTGTCCTTTATCCCCTTGATTGATTCTGGCACTCAAATCAAGTTCTTCAAGAACTGTGTCCTCATCTTCTATCAGAATAAAATTCTGATTCTCCACCACTGTAGCAGTCCCAAAAGTCTGTCTTCTAGTCTTCTCTTTGTTCATCAGGAAAATAAGCTCCTCCTTGTCATCAACAGTAATAACAAGTTCCTTCACATGAGACATGATTGCCTCACCTTCCTTCTTCTGCAACAGTTCATCTGTATCCAAGACAACTCCAAAAGATGGATTGTCTTCTGTAATACCTGTCAACACAGCCAAATTTTCAGTTTCAAAATCATAAGACCCAATGGTCTCACTTGATGATTCAGTCACCAATTATTTCCTCAGCAATCCTAAGTCTCTTCCAAGACTCAGAAAGTCTTCACTGTCTTCATTCCTTCGCATCTTTACATTCTGCAATCCCCAATTTTGAAATTGAGGTTCTCCCTCCTGCATTGAATCCTGTTTATTCAGCATAATCTCCAACAATCCAATTTCTTCATTCCATGGATTAAAGTCTTCCACAGAATTTTCCTCCTCTTTTATTTGACTGTCCAATGGTGTCAATTTTTCTTCAGTATCAACAAAATCTGCATTCATAAAACAATTGTTAAAACAAAAATCATAAGGCCTCAGTGTCTTTCTTTCCTCTACCAGCATTTCAGTATGATGTCCTGAAATTCCTTCCTTCTCTATCAGCACATCAGTATGCTGATTCACTTTTCCCAAAGAATTCTCTGAAGAATTCTCAAGACTGTCAACAAGTCTTTCTCCTACATCATCTGCTCTCATGATGTTTTCCTGTTCACTATAGTGAACTCTTCCTTCTGCAATCTCCTTTTCATACTCTGAATTCTCCAACAAATATTCCAGCAATGCAATTCCTTTGTGGCATTGCAGAAGTATTTCATCATCATTTACTATCCTTGCATTCATTCACAAAATTTCAGTTTGTAAACCACAAGCTTTAACAGCCTCAATTGGTGTTTCACATATCAGTTCTTCAAACTGATCCTCTCCTTCTTCATTCACAAGAATTTCTTCCTGTGCTACAATAGTTTCCATCATAAATGCATCATTGTTTCCTTCAGTCAAGAGACATTCTCCAACATTGCATTTTACTTCAGAGTATTCATCTTCTGAGAGATACTTCTTCATACTTGTGACAGCTTCATGAGATTTCTCATCTTCCTCTGCAAAACCTGTAATCACATCACAATTATCAGTTACAAAATTACAAGGTTCTACATCATCCAGCTGCTTTGGATTTGCCCAATAGTTCAGGAAATCATCAATGATATCCTCTTCAACAAGACAAACTTCTTGCTATATTAAGTCTTCATCATGGTTCATAAGATCCCTCATAGACCTGTATTATTCACCTGTACCCATGACTTCACTCTGTTCTGCTTCACAAACAGAAACTTCCTTTTTCAACTCAGCTTCTCTGAGTTCTGCATATTCCAACTGTACATTCCTCCTCTATTCAAGCTTTCTCAGCTTTTCTGCAAACTGCATGTTCTCTTGCTGTTCTCTTCTCTGTTGTAGCCTTGGCCACTTTAATCTCTTCTTCATGAGCCAACCAACTCTCTGGCTTTCCTCTATCATCATCTTCAGTTTGTTAAACTGTTCTCTGATCTCATCTATCTCTTTCCAATATTCTGCATCAGTTAATTTCTTCCTCATGCCATTTGTCCTGGCATCTTCTTCCTTTTTTCTGTTGTGGCCTCTCTCAGAACCTCTGCTATCTCCTCTATGACTTTTGGAAGTCATATTCTCCTCCATGAGTTACTCACTCATAAGCTGCACCAAGCCTCTGTAACAACAAGATATCCTGCTGCCACTTACCTCACCAATCCTTTCCTCCGGATCTGGTCTTTTGGCAAGTACTGGTCCCCTATCTGCTGGAACCTTCTGAGCACTCTCTTCTACTCTCTCTAGGCTTCACTCGCAACTTTAGGAACTGGATTCAACCCTTCCGTTTAATTTTCTCAAGGTTTTGCCACATTCTTCTTCCACTAAGAATCCCTTGCTGGACTCTTTCATCACTATTCTCAAATCTGTGATCTGTTTTTGCTGAGATTTCTTCAATTTCCTACAATCTAAATTCTGCAAACAATTCTTCAAACCAGAGTTAAATAATTCTCATCAACTCCCCTTCAAGATCACTGTTAATCTTGCTTCTCCTTTCACCTACACTACATCTCTGTATGCTCCAATCTTTATCAGTTTTTTTAAAATCTAATCTTACTTCAACTTACATGCATTCAATCAAAAACTTGAACTTTCAAAAAGAGCTATTCTAGCTCTGATACCACTTGATAGCAGGTTTCCCTGCTAAACCCACATTCTCCTTATCATGTGCATATAATAATGCATCCCAATTTTATGCCCCAATAAAACTCAAAGTCTGGGAAAATCCTTTTAATTGCGGAAGCTCATTTTAAAAATCATTTCACTATGATTATAAAGCCATACAACCAATTACATAAGCGGAAGCTCTATTTCATTTATAACATTATGGTTATGAAACCATACACATGGTTATATGACAATATTCATATGTAATTAAATCCAAACTTCAATTTGCATTTAAAAACAAAATTTAATCACGACCCTCACTTCACATCGACATAATATATTTACATATGCGATGTCTTCAAATCACATGCTATGAATCATTATAAATACCTTTGAGCACCACTCACCAATTCTGATGTCAATACACCCGGCTTCCCTTTAATTCATACTTGTATGAACTTACCAATGCATATCAACAAATATTATTTGAAATCTTCACGGCATTAAATTAAAATGCCAGCGCCAATATAAAACAACATTCGGGTCCCACCCATTTAACGTACCTCTTCATCTAACGGTTGCAGACTTTATCGCATACCATTCGATGATCCGACGATAATTGCGTAACCAAAATGCACGAGCCTTAATCTTCAGAAATTGTGTGATATAAATGGTTTTGGAATACCACTTTATATCATGTGTCCTCCAACGAACGATATTGCGTTCGAAAAGTGAAAACAACTTACCACTTTAAGAGTTGCGTGAGACCACTTGTTTTGGGTTTTGAAACCACCATTATTGTACAATGTTTCGCCGGTTCCACTCTTCATATTCATGGTTCTGTTTCACAAACAGTTCTTCTCTCACTCTTGTTCAATCGAACCAACACTTCTCACTGAAGATCTGCTCTATCACACAGTTCCAATCACTACAGTTGTTCAACAAACCATTCAATCTTCTGCGCTATCGAATTCCCATTCGATTCCACAGATTCATTAACCCAATTTGCTATGTGGCCAGGCTCCATACTAAATTGTCTTCACCCAACGCTTGTGTTGGGTATGTGTTATATTCTTTCCACGACTAAGCACGCGCGTCCATGGTTTTGTGCATGGTTTTGCACATGGTATTGGGGCACGATGGTTTTTGGCCCCTGGTATTTTTGTAGATCCGGTCAAGGGAACTACAGTTATGTTCTAATCCAGGGTTAATGGATTGGGGCTTATGTATGCTTCGGCATGTATATATATGTGTTGTAACACTAAAAGGAATATAATGAAAAATCAAGCTGGTCGTCCCGATTTGGGATCCAGGGGAAAATATCTGTGTTTATCTGTTTTATGTTTTATGCTCTCGCTATTGTTTATCTTCTATTATAAGATTCATGAGTAGATAATTTCTGTTCAGGGTTAAAACCTACAGCTTGCGCAGACTCTGTATCTATATATGAACTGCACTCTTTCGACTGGCTCCGCTTCTGCAATTCACACAGATATTCAATGCACTCTGTTTACGTCTAAATTGACACAAACGTATATAACCCAATCAATATTTCGAAGGTAAAATCACCTCCTTTGTCGCTGTGACCCAACAATATTTATCAATTTCAATCAAACAGAGTTTCAATGCAGGTTTAACCATGCTTAATAATCGAGTTAACATTGCTTGCGTCCTTTCTCAAAGGCCAAAACTCATCGATTTCCTATATGGTGGCTTTACACAAGAATTGATATCGATTTATGCAAATCAAAACCAATAATTTCTTATATATATTCTTATCGATATCAGAATAGATTTCTGATATGATTTGAGCCACTTCTCACAAAGTTAACGCGCATTTAATTCATACACAGAGAGTAATATCTTAATGCCATCAATTTCTCCATTCTCACATTCAAATCGAATATCATGATGCAGATATGAGTGAAATGGTAGAGAGTCGGTCATTAACCATTAATCAGAATGACAAAATGTATTCACACAAATGCAACCTCGAGTATACAAATCCTTACTGTTCCTCGATTCAAATCACCGATTTCATAGCATCATGTCAGAGCCCTGTTCAGGGTTTTATCATATACTTATTGAAACCAAGCATTTTCACATAGAACTAATTCCAACAATATTCATCTGGTTCAGGGGTGAATTATTATATATATATGAAGTCACTTACAGTTACATCTGGCTTGATCTTTAATCGATGGCCCTTCTAAAAAATTCACCGAGGCTTACAAGCAAAACCCCTGCCTCCATTCTCTAATCAATCTCTACTACCTACTATGTTCCTTCATGCCTACATTTATACAAAATGATGATGAATCGATTCAATTTCCTGAATAACTCAACAAAACTCCTAAAATTCTCAATTTCCCAAATTTAGACTCAATCCCTAGGTTTTCTGAAACTAACTCTAATTCACTCCTAAACCTGAAATGTCTCTTCACATGCCTGACTAATCACCTTCCCCTCATGTCTCTAATGGTTCAAGAACATTTACAATTCTCACTATTTTATTCAAAATACTAATAATTACATGAGAATTTAGAAAAATAAGCCCCCCTATGTCTTAAGAAAATACAAAGTGTTTCTTGAGCCTAATGCCCCTGCATCATGTGCTGAAATAACAAAAAGTGGAAACTTGTGCATACCTCGGTAAAGCTTGGGTACATCTTGTACTTCTACAAGGGTTCCATCCTATGGTGTGATGACTTCCCCAACTACTGATGAATATGGCTGCTCTTCGATGGCTGCATGAGTGCTGGTATAAGTCTCCTCCTCCTCATGCATCTCCAGAATAGTGCATGGGACTCTAAATGCCAAGAGATCAAGATCACTTTTCAAAGGTGAAAGTGTTCTCTCTCCTGATGCAAGTGCTCCTGCAACAAGTGGTCGTGAAGGCCTCTTCTCCTCTGATTTCTTCTTGTCAAACCTCTTGATCAACCTTTGAGTAAAGTTTGCATATGCAGTCACTCTTGCATGACTCAAATGGTTGAACCACCAAATTTTTGGTTCACCCTCAAGGTGCAGCGCTGCAATCTCAACAACTTCTTTCTCTACTACTGGATGTAGCAGGAAAAATGCATCCAACTTCATTCCCCAAGCTCTTGCTGTGCATGTGGATGACCCATCAAATGTAGACAATAGAAATCTATTGCTGCAAGGTCTTCTTTATTCTTTGAGCTGAATGAACTGTGGGAGAGTTAGATTCTCCTTGAAAGCCCTTGTTTGAGATTTGTGTTATGCAAGATACTCACTTAGAATCTCATGATCTAAGTGTCCTCTATCTTCATGCCTCTTTTCTTCTTCTTCAAAAGAAAAGGGCATAGTATGTTTCTTTGGAGCTCCATGCAATATCAGATATTTCTTCTGCTGATAGGAAGTACATTGACCTTCCTCATTTTGAAACGATATAGAGGTCTCATTGTATCTCTCCTCTTTCATATGCTTAACCTCCTTGGAGAGGTTCTTCATAGATTTGAAAAGTGATGAGACAATGCTCATTCCCTCCATCATTTAGATCTCTTCTTCTTCTTATAACATATTGGCTGAAACTCACAAGCTGAGCCAAGATTATGCTCTGATACCATTGTAACATTCCAAAATGGAAAAGACAAGAATATAGAACATATGCAGCATTCAAAATAAATCAAAACGGGAACATAACACTAAAATTTGGAAAATGCCGGAAATATGCTGCAACTTGAAATTACATTAAGATATCATAATCTATGAGCAAAAAACAACATATCCATATCATTATATATAACAAAAAATGAAATTACACAGTGCTCCAAAAGGAATGCACTCAAGCCACAAGATGGCTGAAATACACTAAATAAACCAAGCACTGGAAATGTTGTGCTGCTACTCTACTACTACTGGAAACTAGTACTGCTAAGGTGAAGAACCATGTGTGGAAGGATATTAGAGTGCTCATAATGATCCATTCTTTTCACCATGGATTATACTCAAAAAACTCAGAAAAACCCAGAAATGGTTTGGCCAGATTTTAAGTTTGGATTTTCGGCCTTTTTTTAGTTACCCACTGCATTTCTGCGGCTTGACTTACGCACTCCAGGGAATAAATGCTGATATGAGGCTGAAGGAATTATCTATTAGCTACAAAAAAACCCAATCAACTCAATAGGTGAAGGGTTGGTCCCCTCACTGGAAAATAGGGTCAAAAAGTGGAGATCTCTCTCCTCTACTGCTACACCCCTGCAATACAACCCAATTCTAAACAGAACTGCGTTGTATATGAGATTGAAGCTTGGCCAGAATGCCAGAATGTTGAAATTATAGTGCAATTCTCTTCCAAGTGGCATCTCAAGGAAATAGGTGGGATCCCCGCTCGGGAAAACCTAGTGCTAAACAACACTACAAGCTCAACTAAACAGTTGAAGGATGCAAGAAGTCATAGAGACCACAAAATTAGTAATCAATAACATACCCATATATGTCTTCTTTTCCCTCCTTATAAAAAGTGTGAGCCTTCTCACCTTGGGTCCTACTCATTAGGGTTTCTACTAGCATGGATACTTCCTCCCATTCACACTGCATTATCTCTCATTAATGATCCACTCCCTCCACACCAGCGTTGTTGATTTGGTCAAACTTGACCTTGTCCACATGCATTAGCCTCTGTTCACACATGAGGGTGCTTTATCTAGATATGAAGATGATCCCTTTTCACATTAAGAGGGATTTTATTCCTACTAAAGATATTGATGGGTCTCCCTACCCATTTATTCATCTAACTAAATGATAAGAGCAAAAATTAATATTCCAATTAGCTGTATGTTGATTGAGAAATATTACAAGATGATAAGTTGTAATGAAGTATTATTTCCAAAATATTGAAGTGAGCTTAGCATTTATATATCAACTTATTTTCTTGGGAAATCCATGTAACCTCACAATGTCCTTTATGAATATTTGAGCAACCTCACTAGTTGAGCTGGTGGATTTGGCTATGAATGAGCCATTTTCTCAACTTGTCAATGACCACCATAATTGCATCATATTACCTGGAAGTTCTTGGCAGACCTATAATGAAATCTATGGATATCACTTCCCACTTTCATTACAAAATGGGAATATGCTGCAACAAACCTATTGGATGTTTACATTCAACCTTCACATATTGGTATTCTATGCATTTAGAAACAATATTCAATACTTCTTTTCCAAATTAGGCCAACAATATAACTTTTTGATGGCCATAAGATTCCTTTGGTATCTTAGGTTACTGGAATACGACTTAGTCTAGAACTCTCTCAATATGAGCCTCTTCATATCAACATTGTTCGACACACAAATTTTATTCTTGAATCTAACTAGACCATCATCCAAGAGATGATGGTTCTCATATTTTCCATCATCGCTACCTCTTTGTAGATTTTCTTTCATTGTTTATATTTCTCATCATGTTAACCTCCATATTTGACCCACTCTACTATATCCATTCCATAATAACTTACAACTACTAAATGGTTTAATTGCACCCTCCTATTGAGTGCATCTATTACTTAGTTCTGTATTTAAGGGTATAGGATATAAAGAGAGAGATATCAAAAAAGCCATAAAAAGAGTCGAAGGTTCCGTCCTTTCACAGAAGCACCAGGGACCTCAAGACATAAATGGTAAGGTTTTTCTATCATATATCCACAGTGTTACTGATAAAATTTCCAGGGTTCTTGGGAAGAAGCACATATTCACACAATTTTCAACAGCAGGAACATTAAGACAAAGAATGCAACCAGTTAAGGATAGTATAAGTCATGAGAAACTTAAAGGTGTTTACAAGATTGATTATTCGTGTGGTAAAAGTTATATTGGAGAAACTGGGTGCTCACTACAAAGAAGAGTAAAGGAGCACATAATCGATATAAAGAATGGGAGGTCTCGAACCTCTGCCCTTGCAAAACACTCCTCAAAAACTAAACATCATTTGTGTTTAGAAGATGCCAAGATCATCACGAAAGAGGAGCATTATAGAAGAAGGAAAATTAGAGAGGCTATGGAGATTATAAAGTATCCTCATAATCTCAACAGAAATGGAGGATGTGAAATTAGTGATAGTTGGTGTCCTCTGATGAGACCAATTTTCTCCTCCTGTTTGTCATCCTCCCAGGTTTAGTATCTGAGGTATGTCTCTATCCCTCCATTTTATTTTATTTATGTTCTTATTCTAGGGTTAGGACGTACATCGTTTAATTAACAATTAGGGTTTATTATTTACTCTTAATAATTATTATTAATAAAAAATAAAAATAAAAATAATTAATTAATAATTATTATTAGTATCTAGTGGTTTTTTAATAAATTCTTGAAAAACAATTAATTTAGCGATAAAAATAATTTATATTATAATTAGATAATGAAATTAGTAATTATTTTATTAATATTTATTCATTTCTTTGAATAAACAAATATTAATGAATAATTATGCAAAATAGAAAAAATTAGGTTATTAAATGAAATGGATTGATAATTAGACTTGATAAATACAATGAATAATAAAAATTTATTTATTAATTAAAATAATAATAACAATAATTAAAGTAATTATATATCATTAATATAGTATTAATTTATGTTATAATAACGTTAATATTTAAAATAAATTGCTAAAAATAAATATATAATTATTTTATTAATATTTACTTATTCTTTTGAATAAATGAATATTAATGAGTAATTTATTATTTATTTTTTCTCAAATATTTTTAATTTAGTTAAAAAAAATAGAATTTTAAGAACATTTTAATAGAGAAAAATTAACTTAGTAAGAAATTTTTAAAAATTTTTTTTTTTTAGAAGATTAAAAATAAATAGGAATTGAAATAAATAACTGATCTATTAAATACTAATCATTAACAATCAAATAATATTGAATATATTAAGAAAAAAATAATCAGTCTCTAATAAATTGATATTTATTATATTCCATTTATGTCAGCTCCTTTTCAATATGTCTTTCACTTTGACTATTTATCCCTAATCTGGCCCTCTTTCTTACCTTCATTCAAGAATCTGTCTTGAAGATGGATCCTTGTTGGGATTCGAAACGTCGACAAGTTCACCATAACACTGTGGATAATCCTGATAAATCTTATTCAATTGACAACTACAAAAGCTTGAAAACCGTTACTTAGTTCTCCTTTCCCTTTATTTGGTTTCAAAATCAAATTCACTAAGAATGGCTTGCCATCGGGATTTCCTTGTTTAACTTGGGATATTCAAATAAAAACTTCAGCCCTACATGATTAGTAATTAGCGTAAATTTTCTACCAAGCAGGTAGTGATGCAGAGGCTGCCCACGCAATGGTCGCACCTCTTTAATGCTTGTACTGAGCCTTGTTTCTGGTTTATTTTTGCCTGCAATTTGGAACATGTAAAAAAAAGGGGGGTTCTATTCTAATGAGGGTGCATCGTTCTAATTTAATTGGCATATTTCGTGTAGTGCTCGGTTGCTCCAAAATTCGGTAGAGATGAGTGTCAAGGGGTTGTCTTGGCATGGATTGAAATTACTCGGACAGGACCAGCAGGATGTACAATAGGCACTATGAATTAATGAGGTTGGCATGGTTTCTTGTAGAGTTTCCCCATCGTTTCTGTAGTGTTAAAGGCTCTCATGTACAGTGCCCATCTGACTCATCAATCACGGTGAAATTCAGACCAAGGGACTGGTTCATCGCCGTTGATTCGCTTCATCTAGATCACTCTTCTTATTCTACGTCCAATGCCATCACACTCAGAGCTGGCTGGTCTCTTATCATTTTTCTACTTCATCGCACTTCTTTAGGTACCATCCCGAAGCCTACTCGAGCATGGTTCAATCTGGTTTATCTACCAGACAAACCTGATGTAATGGGTTCTTTTTTTTTTGTTCTTGCAGCCATGACATACAGAGCTTGTATTTTGTAACTTATACTGGTAGCGAAGTTGTGGAATATCTTTTCAGGTGGCGTTAATTTTGAATTGGAGAATTTTGGGATCAAACCATTTTTGGAGCTACATCATCTGGTATCAGAGCAGGAAGATGGTTGGAAGAGGAAGAGGACGAACATGTCTTGCTCAAATTCGACGAGAAATGCAGAACCTCCAGAGGCAAGTTGCAGATCTTACAAACACGTTTATTAATAAAAGAGTAATACGAAGAGAAACATTTGATCAGGAGATAGACCATGAACACAAAGATCAACAAGTAGAAGGGTAGCTAGAGAACCTGACTTATGAAGAGAGAGTTCTCAGGGCTCTATAAGGGAGAAGTGATGGGGTTAAAATGGAATTCTTTGACTATGTAGGGAGTCTTAAACCAAAGGAGCTAATAGATTGGCTTAATGCCATGGAGAAGTTTTTCGAATGGAAGCCTATGACTGAGGAAAAGAAGCTGAAATTTGCCTGCACAAAATTAAAAGGTCACACCATGATCTGGTGGGATCATGTGTAGAAAAACAAATTAAACAAAGGGAAAGACAAGATTCAAACCTGGAACAAGATGGAGAAAAGGTTGCATGAGGAATTTTTTCCTTTGGACTACGCCCAAACCCTTTTTCGTATATTTCAAAATTTGAAGCAAAACCTGTCTACCGTGGAGGAATTAACACATGAGTTTTATCCATTGCCCATTCATGTGGATCACAAGGAAAATGATGAGAAAATTTCTGCAAGGTATGTGAATTGTTTGAAATTTACTATTCAGGATAAATTGAGCATGCACAAGGTTCACAATGTAGAGGAGGCATACAAATTATCCTTGAAGGTTGAAGAGAAGAAAAATCGCCATTTTTATCAAAGGAATAGAGGAGCCAGAAGAGGAATCCTGACTCCATCACAGGGTGGTTTTAGAGGTTGTATTGGTGAATCATCTCGTTCCGCTAAAAAAGTATATGACCCACAACAAAATAACATGACCCAACCATGAGGAAGTGGACTTCAGAGGGGTCGAGGTTATGGTGGAGGCAGAGGAAGACCTTTTGTTTGTTTTAAATGCGGTGAAGAATGTCATCGATCGTTTGAATGTCCGAATTCGGATATAATAGTGCTAAAGCAAGGAGAAAAACCAAGGTTGAACTTGATCCAAGTTGAGGATGAAGAAGAAGTGGTCAATTTTCAAGTTCCACCAGATATGGGGGAGAATCTCAAGATGTGAAGAGCCATGATGATTCTAGAAAAGGAGCAAAAGCAGAGCAATGGTTGTCCAGATTCTTGGCTTTGAACAAATATCTTTCGAACCAGATGCACTTCAGGGGGAAAGGTATGTCAAGTTATTGTTGATAGTGGAATTTGTGAGAATATTATTTCAAAAGAGATGGTAGAAAAATTGAAGTTAAAATGTGACATGTATACCCATCCTTACCGGATTGCATGGTTCAAAAAAGGGAATGAAGTAACCATAAATAAACAATGTTTAGTCAATTTCTCCATTGGTAATATTTATAAAGATGAACTTTTGTGTGATGTAATTCCAATGGATGCTTGCCACTTGTTGTTGGGGAGACCCTGGCAGTATGACAGGAAAGTCTTCATGATGGAGAGAAAAATACTTACACATTTTGGAAGGATGGAAGTAAGGTCGTCTTATTGCCCCTTAAGGATGAAGGGAAAGCCAAAAATATATTGTCAGTTAAACAACTTACTAAAGAAATAAAGGTAACAGGTTGTTTCTATGATTTAATAGTGGAAAAGGTAGCAGGGGAAGATGCCCCAATTCCTACTGAAGTAGCCAAGATCCTAGTAGAGTATAGTGATATTACGCCAAATAAGTTACTTGATGGACTTCCATCGATGTGAGATATTCAACATCACCTTGATGTAATTCCAGGAGCATCATTACCTAATAAAGTAGCCTATTGGATGAGCCCTACGCAACATGCAAAGCTTGATCGACAACTGGAAGAATTTATTAAGAAAGGTCTGGCAAGGGACAGCATGAGTCCCTAATTTGTACCTACTCCAAAAAAAATTGGAGAATGGAGGATGTGCACAGATAACAGGGAAATCAATAGAATTACTATCAAATATCGATTTCCTATTCTACGCTTGGATGACATGATGGATGTGCTAGCAGGAGCTCAAATTTTTAGTAAATTGATTTACGAAGTGGGTACCACAAGATCCGTATTCGGGAAGGGGATGAGTGGAAAACTGCCTTCAAGACTAGAGATTGAATCTATGAGTGCATGGTGATGCTCTTTGGGCTATCTAATGCTCCTAGTAATTTCATGCGGTTGATGAGTACTGTGCTTCGCCCTTATATTGGTAAGTTTGTTGCTGTTTATTTTGATGACATTTTAATTTTCAGTAAATCCAAGGAAGATCACTTGAAGAATTTAAAGGCCATCTTGGATCTCTTGAGAAAGCATCAATTTTATGTGAACCTGAAGAAATGTAGTTTTTTGCAAAAAATTGTGGTATTTCTGGGTTTTTTCATCTCAGCAGAAGGAGTGAAGATGGATTTTGAAAAGGTCAGGGCAATTTTGGAATGGCCTCGTCCAGGGAGCATAATCGAGGTAAGAATTTTTCATGGGTTGGCTGCATTTTACAGAAAGTTTATTCATAATTTTAGCAGTATCATAGAACCCATCACAGATTGCTCCAAGGGAAAGAAATTCTTATGGACCAAGGAGGTTGAGGAAAGTATTAATTTCCTGAAGAAGAAGGTGACAGAGGCACCCATCTTAGCATTACCAGATTTTGATAAAGTTTTTGAGGTAGATTGTGATGCCACTCATATAGGCATTAGAGTTGTACTCAGCCAAGCCAGTAGAACCATTTCATTTTTTAGCGAAAAATCGAATGAGGTAAGGAAGAACTACTCCACTTGTGATGTGGAATTTTATGCTATTGTACAAGAATTGCGACATTGGAAGCATTATTTGGTGCCAAAAGAGTTTGTGTTATTTACTGATCACATTGCCCTAAAATATAGAAATAATCAAAATAAATTGAGCAGTAGAAATGCAAAGTGGCTCTCTTTCTTACAAGGCTACAATTTTGTTATGAAGCACATATCTGGAAAACAGAATCAGGTTGCATATGCTTTGAGCCGGCGAGTTGTTATTTTAACCACTATGGAAAATCAGGTAATTGGATTTGATTCCCTCAAGGATCTCTATGTGTCAGATATCATTTTTGGAAAGGTTGTGGAGTAGCTGAAGAACTTAGTTGTGGGGAATATGGGCCTTGCTCGTGGTGAATTTTTCCTACAAGATGGTTATCTCTTCCAAGGAAAACAACTCTGCATTCCAATCGGTTCTATGCGAGAACAATCATCAGGGAGCTTCATAGTAATGGATTGGCCAAACATTTTGGGAAGGATAAGAAATTGTCCTTACTAGCTGATAAGTATATTATTGGTTGACGATGAGGAAGGACATAACCAAGTATGTGGCATAATGTATAATTTGTCAAGTGTCTAAAGGGAACTCTCAGAATATAGGGTTATATGTGTCGTTACCTATTCCTCTGAACCCCGGGTCATATGTGAGCATGGACTTCGTATTGTGACTCCCAAATACCCAATGAGGTAATGATTCTATTTTTGTGGTTGTTGATAGATTCTAAAAAATGGCTCATTTCATCGCTTGCAAGAAAACCAGTGATGCGTTGACGGTGGAACAATTGTTTTTTTTCAGAAATTGTTAGATTGCATGGTCTACCCAAAACCATTACTTCTGATAGAGATACCCAGTTCTTGGGTCATTTTTGGTGGACTTTGTGGAAGAAAATGGGGAATAAGTGAAAATTCAGTAGTGTCTATCACCCCCAAATAGATGGGAAAACTGAGGTAGTGAATCAAAGTTTGGGAAACTTGTTACAGAGCATTTTTGATGAGAAGCCCAAATAGTGGGATTTAGCTTTACCTCAAGCTGAATTTGCGTACAATAGTTCTATGAATATATCCACAGGTAAATCTCCCTTCCAGATTATTTATGGCCGAAATCCTTTGGGTGTCCTCGATCTCTTGCAGGTACCACTTAGGGAGAGAACTAGTGATGATGGAGAAGCATTTGCTGAATACATTCAACAACTACAACAGACAGTGAGACAGAAATTGCAAGACAGTAATCAACAGTACAAAATTATAACCGATGTTGGCTGACGCCCTCAAGTCTTTAACGAGGGAGATTCTGTGATGGTTTATTTGAGGAAAGAGAGGTTTCCTAAAGGAACCTACAACAAGTTAAAGTACAAGAAGATCGGTCCCTGTAAGATTCTCAAGAAAACCAATGACAATGCTTATAAGGTTAATTTTCCCACTGATCTTATTATTTCACCTGTGTTTAATGTTTCTGATTTATATGTATTCCATGGGATGAATTAGGGAAAATACAAGGATGAGGAGGTGGATTGGAAACAATCCATTCCACGCAGGAAAAAGGAATAGATCGCACGTATCCTAGATAAGAATATTGTTCAGACTCGCTAAGGACAATATAATAGGTACTTGGTATAGTGGGAATACTTCGCACCAGAAGAAGTAGATGGATCACAGAGCGGGAATTGCAGAACTTGGACCCTAGTCAATGGCAACTATTTGAGCATAGCAACTTGCAGGTGTTGTGTTGTTTCCAACCAAAATAGAATGATGCAGAGGTTGCCCATGCAATGGTCGCACCTCTTTAATTCTTGTACTGAGCCTTGCTTCTGGTTTATTTTTTCTTGCAATTTGGAACACGTAGAAAAATGGGGGGTTCTATTCTAATGAGGGGGCGTCCTTCTAATTTAATTGGAAAATTTCATGTAGTGCCTGGTTGCTCCAAAATCCGGCAGAGATGAGTGTCAAGGGGCCCTCCATGCATGGATCAACATTACTCAGACAGGACCAGCAAGATGTACACCAAACACTGTGAATTAATGGGGTTGGCATGGTTGCTTACGGAGTTTCCCCACCATTTCTGTAGTGTTAAGGGCTCTCATGTATAGTTCCCATCTGGCTCATCAGTCACGGTGAAGTCTAGACCAAGGGATAGGCCCGTCGCCATTGATTCGCTTCAACTGGATCACTCTTCTTCTGTTGTGCCCAATGCCATCACACTCAGAGTTGGCTGGTCTCTTATTAGTTTTATACTTTATCGCACTTATTTAGGTACCATCCTAAAGCCTGATCGAGCATGGTTTGATCCAGTTTATCTACCTGACAAACCCAATGTAATGGGCTCTGTTGTTTTTGTTCTTGCAATCATGACAAACAGAGTTTGTATTTTGTAACTTGTACTGGTAGAAAATTTGTTATTCAGAATTATGGATTAAGGATAAAACACATTCCCTAAATGTGGTTCTATGCATTTAGAACAAAATATCAAATACTTTGCAGACACTTTTCCTAAGAGTAAATAGAAACACAGAAATATGGAGAAACCTACTTGGGGTCTAAGCACTTCCTATTCTCCTTCTGTTGCTCTTGTTGTAGCTTCTAATCCAAATTTGATTGCTAGACTAGTTCCTGCAAGTATAAACACTAAAAAACAAATATATTACAATATAAAGATGGCTATTTATCTTAATCAGTTAAATCAATGAAACATGAAACATATACATCATATAAGAATCCATAATATGAAACATAGAAGCTTATACAGATACATATGTGGGAAAATGAGCAACAATATTTATTAATGGATAGAAGGGGGAGGTTACAACCAACGATTGATTTGATGTCACTAACTCCAGCATCATCCTAGCCTCATCACAATGAACATCTCTCTAGAAGAATATCACTCAAATAAAACACTCAATTGAGAATCCAACAACATTTCTCTACCAAATTTCTTCCTTCTCAAGCACTACGATCTCTGCTCAATTTATAGATTAGTTGAAGGTAGTTTCATAATAAATGACTTTATAATAAAAGGCAAGACATGTTCCCAAGCTCAGAGGTGTTGAATGAACACATGGATTCAAATTTTGACACATATCTACTCTTCTAGAAGGCACTGGCCATGTGGATATTCTGGAACAATGAGAATTTCACTCCGAATTGACCAACGCACTATTGAGTGTTAGGAAGTGATTTGCAGAGCACCCTTGAATGGAGGTAACTGCATATGCAAAGCAGTTAGTCCTTTGAGAGGTTGCGTTGGTGAGCTCATAGGTGATATAACATGTACTTCAAATCTTGGAAACCTTGCAATGGAAGTCATGGATGATTTGTTCTTGTTCTTTGTCTTAGGGAATGTAACAAATGAAATGATAGGGGATGATAGACCCTATTAATTGGTTCTGGGGATGATTTCTATTTTAACCAGGTCATTGGGAATGGTGCCCAAATTGACCTATAACAGATTTCCCCCTAAAGCATGAAGTCATAATAATAATAACAATATTTTTTGAATGAGATGATTTACACTGTGATGGAATGGAGCTGAAGCGGAGTGGCAACCTGAATCAATCTTACAATACATTGCATCATGATATATCCTCTTGATCATGAATTGTAGAGGGAAGGAATTCCTATGCTCAACACATAAACTATCTAATAACATGTACATAGTTCAGAAAGTCATCTACATTGGAATGTTGCCCAATAAAGACATGCCTACAGATATAGGTCCATGTTCGTATGAAAATCTGTATGTAAGGTCACCATAAAAATTATGTGTACAAAAATCCTCAAATCGTAGCTTAGATGGTTGAAACCAGATCTGAAGTCTTCTTATCTCGTTGACTCGATTGTTTGGGTACAATTCTAGCCATGCAAATATATGATTTGTAGTCGAACATGGTAAGACATCGTTTGATTACCAGCCAATGATGTGAGTTGTTAACAAACGCGAGAGAACCACCATTAATGTAAATGGTCCTCAAGGTACTGTAGTACATTTCGTAAGGTGTGAATAGATGATTTGATGTCGAACAAAAAACAAAATATTTCGGTCAAAAATTTGGAAGCGAGGATATTGTTGATGCTGTAACAAGCTTCATGGTACTGGAAGATGACGTTTCTAAGTAAACTTCCTAGATGATGATTTGACGTCAACAAGAAGTCACTTTATTGTGAAATGGGAGTTAATAATTTCAGAGACAAAGTATGACTTGTTATAGCAATGTTCAGGGATGTATGTCATGAGAATGAAGGTTTATGAGTATTGCAGAAGGATGAGTATTCACTAGATGACTTCTCTTGAACATATCGGCGACACTGAGATGAGTTGGTAGCATTGACCCAAAACCAAAGTGAAGGTATGATGAACCATACCATCAAGAAGATTACCCAACCCAAATAGTCACAATGATGAAGTGAAGTGTCATGTTCAAGAGTGACCTCCTATCGTAAAAAGTTTTGTTCACTTTCCCAAATTTTCCCCGGTCATTTGTCGACCAGTACCTCTTTAAATTTTAACAAGCTTGAAGAGGATAACATATTCTTGATATATAATTCAACCCTTCAGGTGAATAATGTATCGCTATTTAATAATTTAATGAGTCTAGCGATGAATGAAACTCGATTCTTTCCATGATCGACAAGCCCATCGCTATTTTATGTTTTAACGAGCCTAACGACAGTGACAACACGATCATTTTTCATATTTAGAGAGTTTGAAAAAGAGGACGAAAGAAAACTCCATAAGTAATTTTTCGTAAAGTTGTCGCTCAGATTCGAAAAAGTGAAATAATTTCTAAGAGAACCTCCTAGCCATGTTCGACTAAGGCATTCCTTTTTCGTAATAATCTATCTCAGTCCAGAAAAGGGTTAAAATTATACTGAGTAGATATCAATTCATTTACTTTTACGAGCTCGAAAAGACAAGTGCTCGGCAATATTTTCACATTATTGGAGTCTAAAAAGAGCTAAAAGAAGATTCTAAGGGTTCCTTTTTCGCTGTTATCGAAGCTAGGAAAAGAGATAAAAGTGCGCTTCAATTCCTTTTTCATTTTTAACAAATCTCAAAAAATGAGGATAAAAGTATGCTTTGTGGTCAAATCATTCTTAAAATAAATCTGCACGACTAATCTGCTTATCTGTTTAAAAACCTGTTCAGAACAACATCACATGGATCAAAAATACCCGTTTCATGATAAAAATAGAATAAAACCATATTCACAACAATAAATATGATTTGCAAACAATCAAATGACTAATAAAAAGAGTTTTACCATTCGAAAGTTACCATTTTCATTTTGGAGCTCTGAATCTGTTTTTGCCCCCGAACTTCAGTCATTGATTGCGATCGATTCAGTGGATGGTTTTCATCGCCGTTTGATCCAGTTTGGTGCCATAAACCCTCTCTTTCTTTCAGTAGTCAATTAATTTACTTTCATTGCAAATTTTTAGAGATTTGGGTCCCTTAGGGTAAATTCTTTTTCAAAAGAGGGAAACACACCCTTGAAAATCGAAAACTGCGTTGTGGATCACCTAAATTGAAGCCTAGGTGCTTATGCAACGCACTATCCCTTGTTCAAGATTACGTTGGGCACAATTCGCATTTTTTATTCTTGAATTGTACCCAAAATTTGCCTAATTTTTTGCATTAAAAGGAGTCTAATGAGTCTTAGGGTTATGTTTCAGGATTTCATCGGACTAGAATGATGATTACTTAGAGAGAAGGAGAGTATGAAGAAAAAAATATGATTTCCCTAAATGATCCTGGTATAGTAAGAGCCCTAAGAGATTCTGGGTTATTAAAGTAATTCCGCTTGTCAGGGATGAGGCAAAAAATAGAACTCTTGGAGTTCCTAGTTTGAGCATGGGATCTTGCATTGAGTAATTTCACATTAGGAACAAAGTGGTTCCTATTATAGTGGAGGATGTATATTTTCTTACAGGATTTTCAAGGAGAGGCTTGCCTATTTCTCTCTCAAGGTCTGCTCTCGGGGGAGAGACACTGAGAGACTATGTTTTGCAATATTGCTATCTAGGGGTAGAGCCAAGCAAGGATGGGAAAATAAACATCCATAACGTTCAAGATTTGCTTTTGAGAATGATTATTTTCACGATTTCAAAGCTTGCTGGCATCGTTACACTGCATGTAGCGAATAGATCATATATGCAATATGCACTATATTGTATGGAGCCAATGGTCTTCAATGGGTCTGAAGCTGTACTTTCTCAGATAAAAGAACAACTGAACAAGGAAAATGGAGGAAGGAAGAAAAAATTTAGTTGTGGTTCGATCCTCATTTCATTTGCCTTAGAGCGGATTCCACTGATGTAGCCTCATCATGTGACACTAGGTGTGTCTAACCATAGATATCCTAGGATGCAAATATGGGTAGAACTGGCTAGGCATGCAGGCCAATTGTCCATTGTGTTCTCGACTGTATTCTTCGCCTGGTTCAGGTGACAGGTTATCACCATCGATGAGTATGCATACGCAGGCGTCGATTTTCAAGGAGATCCAGACTTCGCTTTACTAGAAGGCGCTTAGTGGGGTGAAATATGTAGGTTTTAACCCTATACAGAAATTATTTGCAAATGAATCTTAAAAACAGAAAATAAAAAGTAACAAGAGCATAAAACATAAAACAAATAAACACAGAGGTTTTCCCCTGGATCCCAAATCGGGACGACCAACTTGATTTTTCATTATATTCCTTTTAGTGTTACAACACATATATATACATGTCGAAGCATACATAAACCCCAATCCATTAACCCTGGATTAGAACATAACCATACTTCCCTTGACCGGATCTACAAAATACTAGGGGCCAAAAACCATCATGCCCCAAAATTATGTGCAAACCCATGCACAAAACCATGTGCGGGTGCGTCCCCCCTGTGACCCCCCTGCTGCACCCGACACAACATACAAGGGGGCATTGTCACCCCCCCACACATGACTAGTCGTGGAAATAATATAACACATACCCAACATTCTCCCACTTGTTGTTTTCTTTCTGCAGGGGGCCACAAGAGAGCTGAGTCATTAGCCCAGCTTTGCAACACCCATTGTTGCTCTACAAAAAGATATTCTGAGTGCTTACATACTTCGTCAATGCATCTACAAAATTCTTCAAAATTTCCACCTTTACCAGCAACACCCTTTTAGCCTCAACCATATCTCTCACAAAATGATATTGAACATCAATGTGCTTTGTCTTTGAATGATAAGCAAGGTTCTTAGCCAAGAAAATTGCACTTTGGCTATCACAGCCTATCCTTATAGCTTGTTGCACCAACCCCATACTTTAACACAATATCTGCAACCAAATTGCTTCTTCGCTTGTATGAGTGGCTGCTATGTATTTTTCCTCTGTAGTTGAAAGAGCCACTATAGAATGTCTTTTACTCATCCAATTGACTACACCTCCAAATAGGCTAAACACATACCCACTTGTAGATCTTCTTTGGTCTAGATCTCCAGCCAAGTCTGCATCAACAAAACCAGGAATGTACAACACTCTTTCCAATCCTAGTCTTCCCTGGTAGCACAAGCCATAATCACTAGTGCCACACAAATATCTGAAAACCCGCTTCACTGTTGTCCAATGCTCCTTCCCTGGGTTTGACATAAACTTGCTCAATACTCCCACTACATGTGCAATTTCTGGTCTAGTATAGACCATTGCATACATCAGGCTACCCACTGCACTTGCATATGGAACACGGGACATATCCTCCTCTTCTTCTTGTGTCTTGGGACACTGTTCAGCAGACAACCTTGTACCTACAGGAATCAGAACATTCACCGCTTTACTATCCTGCATATTGAACCTCTGCAATATAGTCTCGACATACTTCCTCTGGTTTAACTAGAGCTTCCTCTTTTCCCGATCTCTCTTAATTTCCATGCCTAAAATATAGTTTGCAGCACCAAGATCCTTCATGTCGAATTTCCAATCAACAACATATCATCCACATACAAGACCAAATAAATAACATGGTCACCAATTAATTTAAAATAAACACAGTGATACTCCTTGCTTCTAGTGAAGCCAAGTCCCCATATATAGGTATCAAATTTCTGATACCACATCCTTGGTGACTATTTTAACCCATACAAAGACTTCTTTAACCTGCATACTAGTTATTTCTTACCCTTCACCATAAATCCTTCAGGTTGCTTCATGTAGATCTCCTCTTCTAGATCCTCATGAAGAAATGTTGTCTTCACATCCATCTATTCTACCTCAAAATCAAATGCAACAGCAACAGATAAAAGTAGTCTAATAGAAGTAACCTTGGCAACAAGAGAAAAAATATCACCAAAATCAATTCCCAGCACCTGGGAATAACCTTTTGGTACCAATCGAGCTTTGTATTTCTCCACCTTGCCTTCTACATTCATCTTCTTCTTAAACACCCATTTTCTCTCGATGGGCTTCCTTCCAGCCAGAAACTCCACTAGATCCCATGCCTCATTTTTATGCAAAGATGCCATTTCATCAACCATGGCCTCCTTCCAGAGTTTTCCATCCTCTGAATCTACTGCCTCCCTGATGGTTCTGGGATCATCATCATTTATAGTTAAAGAAAAATTTGAATAGAAAGCAGATGGAATATACCTTTCCGGTTGTCTTCTTTTTCGAGCTAATCTTCTCACAGCTGGAGTTTGTGGCTCTTCCTCTTCTGAGTCTTCTTCTATTGTAGAGTCTGATTCATCCTCCTTTAACTCAAATTATATCTTCTCAGGTTCCTTTGGTAGGACTTCATGTTTAACAACATCTTTCGCCTATCTAAACACCACATCTTGGCTATACACAACCTTCCTTGTTTCCAAGTTCCAAAGCTTGTAACCCTTTAAACCATCCTTATACCTAGTAAAGATGCACCTTTCAGATTTATTATCCAACTTGCTCCTTTTATCCTTAGGAACATGTACATATGCATCACATCCAAATACCCTCAGATGTGAAAGAGAGGGTTTCTTACCAGTCCATACCTCATGTGGAGTCTTATCCTCCAACGCTGATGAAGGTGAGCTATTAACCAAGTAACATGCAGTCTCCACTTCCTCTGCCCATAATTCTTGTCCTAACCGGGTACCACTGAGCATGATTCTTGCCTTTCCCATTAGCATTTTGTTCATTCTTTCCGCAGCTCTGTTTTTCTGAGGTGTGTATGGAGTAGTCTTCTGCCGTGCTATACCACACTTTTACAGAACTCTTCAAATTCCTTCTTGCAGAACTCCCCACCATTATCTGTCCTCAACACCTTTATCTTCTTCTCTTTCTGGTTTTCCACCAGAGCCTTAAATTCTTTAAATCTGTCAAAGACTTCAGATTTATTTTTTGAGAAGTCATATATCAATGAAACATACTACACAGACTTACCCAGTGATGAAATCGACACAGTTCCAAACACATCACTGTGCATAAGCTCTAATCTCTTGTTTTCCCTCTTAGCACCAGAAGGAAAACTCACCTGATTATACTTCCCATATACAAAATGTTCACAGAAATCAAAATCCAAAGAGCTATTAGACATACCTTCTACCATACCATTTCCATGCAGCATCCGAAGGCCCTTATCTCCAATATGTCCAAACCTTTGATGCCATAGCATAGTCTTTTATCCAGAGACTGCTAGGCTTTCTGCTCTACTTTCGAGAACCACAGAACTGTTGCGCCCATCAATAATAGTGTTGCCCTGAAGCTTGTACAGAGTTCCGATCCTAACTCCCCGCATTAATACTAGTGCTCCCCGAACCATCTTACATGAATCTTTCTCGAACACTGTTTTTAAACTTGCATCATCCATCTTGCTTACAGAAATCAGATTTCTGGCTAATGCAGGAATGTGCAGAACACTAGGAAGTGTTCTAATCCTTCCACCTTGCAGCTTTAGCTTGAACTTTCCATGTTCGACGATTCTGGCCTTCCTATCATCACCTAAGAAGACATCACCGCCATCATATTTCTCATACTCACAGAACCACTCCCTATGGGGAGTGAAGTGAAAGGATGCACCTGAATCAATCAACCATGACTCATGATCTACATGTTTATTTGAAGAATAAGCCAAATACACATCCCCACCTTCATTCGAGGTGGTTTTTTCCTCTGTAGAAGGAGCATCATCAGATCCCTTTCCTTTCTCAGGAGCTTTAGATCTGCAGTCCTTTTTTTAGTGCCCTTCCTTTCCGCATATCCAACACACCTTTACAAACTTTCCAAGAGATTGAGATCTCCCTGTAGATTTAGATCTCCCACTCGAAACCTTATTCTTGTTTTTGTTCTGGGACCTTCCTCATACAGATAAGGCATCTCCATTCCGACCCTCCATATTTCTCCGTCTCATTTCCTCCGACAGTAAGGCTGAGAAAATGTCATCAAAATTAAAGGTAGTTGTATTGCTACCTATTACAATAACCAGACTGTCCCATGAGTCTGGTAGAGAACACAACAAACTAATGCACTTATCTTCATCTGAGATTTTAATATCAACAGATGACATCTGACTTGCCATAGTATTGAAGGCGTTTAGATGCTCTATCACCGAGTCTCCATCCTTCATCCTCAAGTTATACATCTTTTTCCGCAGGAACAATTTATTCACCAGAGACTTAGATTGGTACAAAGTCCTTAGCTTGTCCAACAAGGTCTTCACCATAGCTTCCCTAGATACATTCAACAAAACTGAATCTAAGAAACACAACCGTATTGTGCTCTTTGCCTTCCGATCTAGCTTCTTCCAGTCTTCATCTGACATTGCCATTGGTTTAGTACCTGGATCTACTACAATCCACTGATCTTTATCCAACAGTAGATCCTCCATCTTGAGCTTCCACATCTCAAAACTATAAAAATTAAATTTCTCAATCTCTATCTTCCTGCTGCTTGCCATATTCTTTCACCGAAAGAATCGATCTCGTAGATCTCCCACTGAAAAGGGTCTACCTCAGGCCCGAGAAAAAAACCCTCAACAGCAAAGGCGTCCCCTTGAAGCCGAAACATCTCTGATACCAGATTTAGGTTTTAACCTTGTACACAAATTATCTGCAAACGAATATTAAAAATAGAAAATAAATAATAGCAAGAGCATAAAACATAAAACAAATAAACACAAAGATTTTCCCCTGGATCCCAAATCAAGACGACCAGCTTGATTTTTCATTATATTCCTTTTAGTGTTACAGCACATATATATACATGCTGAAGCATACATAAAACCCAATCCATTAACCCTGGATTAGAACATAACCGTATTTCCCTTGACCGGATCTACAAAATACCAGGGAACGAAAACCATCATGCCCCAAAACCATGTGAAACCTCATGCACAAAACCATGGACGGGTCTGCCCACCGGAAAATAAGGACAATTTTTTTTTTTCCCGGGGCGCTACCTCAGACCCCGA
Source organism: Pinus albicaulis (assembly GCA_034641835.2). Taxonomy (NCBI): domain Eukaryota; kingdom Viridiplantae; phylum Streptophyta; class Pinopsida; order Pinales; family Pinaceae; genus Pinus; species Pinus albicaulis. Next base: position 111,573,074 of record CM076573.1, on the reverse strand, counting down.
TAGGGAGGGCTACTGCCCCCCCTGTGACCCCCCTGCTGCACCCGACACAACCTATAGGGGGGGCTATCGCCCCCCCTGTGACCCCCCCACGCGTGACTAGTCATGGAAAGAATATAACACATACCCAACAATATAGGTAAGAATGTTTTGACTATGTTTTTTGATTTTCCTAAGGTGTATATAATGTTTTTGTATTTTGATGATTTCCCAAGACTAAACTAAAGTTTTAATGTAATTCGGATGTTGGTCGAGTTCAACCAGTGGAGGAACTAGAGCATGGAGTGGATGAGCTAGCAGAGAGGGTTGTTGGGAGAGCAGTCCTTCAGGATTTAGAAACGGCTGAGACTCTATCTAAGCTTTGGTAGCACATAGAGGGGTTGACCTTCGGGATTCTGGATTGTCGGATCAAAGAGTTACCCATGCGACTGCATTTCCATGTTGTAGGTGTTCCTAACTACTGGATGCGGTTACTGCGTAGGATAGCTAGATCTATAGCATGTTAGCATGGGCATGACTAGTTTACTTTTGACATGTTGCATACGTTTTGAGGTCAGATGACCAATGTGTCTTGGGCACATTTTTTTTTTTAAACCTATAACTATCTATCTATTTGATTTCAGTGTTTTCCTATGTTTATTTCATAATCCTATTCAAATATGTGAATGTATCTTTACATGTGTTGCAAATTTCTGTCTAAAACATGATTAGATAAAGAATCAGTCAATGTGTTCAAGTTTCTAGAAATCTGTTGATATTGAATAAAATCAAAATGCCTTTCCAAAATTCGAACTCTTAGGAACAAACAATGCAGTGTTGGATTTCTAATAGTATAAACACTAGTAAGTTGTAATACCACAAGTTGTGAGTCTAACCTTATGATGACACGGTTAATACCAAATGAAATGGCATCAGAGTGAAGTTCGATCAACGCGCTATACCTAGCGATATTGTTTGTCAATCTATCGATACAAATCCCTTGAAAACTCAATGAACTCATCGTTTGGAGTGAAAATGGCCCACGCTGCAAAGGATAGATTGTGCGCACTATGACTAGCACCATAAGCATATCCAAAAAATGATTCCAAAGATTCAGACATCTGGAATGAAATGTAAAGAGTATTACTAACGTCAAGAAAACTCTAAAAAAAAACCTAAGACAGTGAATGCGAATCAACAACATATATATAAAATACAATACAAAAAATTACTACGCTCATGATTAAGCATAGTGACATTTCAGATACAAACTATTTTGGGGCTGTGCCAACGGAATTCCATCGTAATCCACTAACTTGTAGGAACCCTTAGCAAGAACTATTTTGACAATATAGGGGCCATGCCATAATGGCTCAAATTTCCCTGTACTTATTACATTAGCTTCATGATCATAAAGAAGGACCAAGTCGCCCTCTGAGAAAATGCGAACCTAGAGATTTTTGTCGTATTGTGCCTTTATATGTATCTTATGCGTTTCTTTGGCCAATTGGGCTTCACGACACGTTTCATCAAGATGGGTGAGTTTAAAAATACGTGCTTCTTCATTTGAGGTGTTAGGTAACAAGTCGATTACGAGTTTCAATGAAGGTATTTCACACTCGATTGGCAAGATAGCTTCCAGACCATACACCAATTGAAAGGGAGTAAACCTAGTTGCATTTCTCACCGAGGTTCGGTATGCCCACAAGGATGGGTATAGGATCAAATGCCAGTTTCTTTTATGAACTCCTATCATTCGTTGAAGCATACGTTTAAGAATTTTTTTGATAGCCTCAACTTGTCCATTTTATTGTGGATAATAAGGAGTAGAAATATCATGTGACAATTCTAACTTGGCAGTCAATTTAGTCATCATATAGTTGTGAAAATGCTTCCCATGATCTGTAACTATATCCTTTGGGACCCCAAACCGTGCAATGACAGGATTAACGAAAAACAATGAAGTTGTTTGTCCTGTGTTGTTGAATGTAGGCATTGCTTCAGCCCACTTGGAAAAGTAGTCTACTGTGACAATAATATAACCATGCCCCTTGGATGAACGAGGGTTACAGGTCATGAAGTAAATGCCACATTTTGAAAATGGTCCCATAGAGACAACATGATGCATTGGCGCTGGCGGTTTGCGGATTTTACGATAAAATATCTAGCACTCATGAAAACTTCTAACCGCAAGGATGAAGTTACGAAAAATGGTAGGCCAAAAGTAATTGACGCAGAGTATATTCTGTGTGGTAGCATATCCATACAAGTTTCCACCACAAGCCCTAGCATGACAATCATTTAAAACCTTTTCAACCTCCTCATGAGTGAGACACCTTATTAAAATTGTATCAACATGACGACGATAAAGTGTATCGCTAACGATAAGATAATCTTTGGCTTGGTATCAAATACATTGTTGGTCAGAGCGAGAGGTATTGATGGTAGTGTGAATGCAGGCGTTAAGGAAAGCTGTTCAAATTTTGTTACAATGTTCTCTAATTCAGGATGAATTAGTTCCTGGTCTTTGTTTCCACTCTCGGTCATCAAAATTTATTAAATTTGTTTGATAAAACTAATTAAAATGCACCACGGAAGCTAAAGTCCCCTTTACCCTTCAGAAACATTATAACTCACTTTAAACCAAGGTTAAACCTTCGGAAGTGTAACAATTTACTTTTAAACAATGTTTGAAAGTTTCAAAAATGGGTTCCGGACTTCAACATGAGAATTCATATTAAACAATGTTTAAAACCTTTTCACAAGGTATTAGATTTCAAACCTTAATAAAGCTCTATTGAAATAAATGTTGGGTCCATACCTTTTATTAAGTCTGCACGCAAATTTCAATGCAAACACCGTTGGATCTCAGACGTTTATGATCAGGACGATTATCACGTTCAATTAACCCCGGTGACTTATCAAACAAAAGTCACGCGAAATCGGTGGTATTTCCACCGTGACATGTCGAGATCCGATTCGATCGCGTTTTTTCACAAAACCACTTGCATGCCAAAATTTGTGCGACAACAGTGACCGATTTTCAAAAACCACTTAACCTGCAAAATTCTGTTTTCGATTGCGTTTAAACATGGATTTTTTCTGGATTTCAAGTTTAATTTCGATTCCTCTTGAAAAGCTCCTTTTCTGCTCCGTAACTCAACAAGTATAGACCAATTATCGATCTCTGATCTCAAGCAAAGAAAACCAAATTTCTTTAAATTCCTCTGAACTCTTTACACAGAAGTTACTTACACGTAAGTTCTACACAGAACATATATATCAAATGGATTTTCAGAGAGATGAAACCCTTCGGGAATTTTCCAAGCAACAACAGATAAATAAATTCTGCAATTTTATTAAAAACAGAGGAAAAACCCTCTCAATAAGTTCTTCTACAGCTCAATTCGATTTCCTCCTTCCCAGAGGTTACATTTATAGGTTTTTACTTAACAATCGGCCTCCTCTTGAGCATCGAATTCTCCTAATTTATAAAAAATCCTAATTACATAATATCTTCCCTAAATCTATCAACTGAAAGCTAAATATGCTGAATCTAATCTAAACTTCTCAATCTTCCTAAATACTAGTTCAACCTTATCTAGTAAAATTGTAAACTGACAGCTGAAGGTACCAACACCTTTGCTTGTAATTTTTTTTGGATTTTTGGAATAATTAATGAAGCCTTTTGCCTCTAATCCTCATGCTCCTACATCAGACTCCTGAGGACAAAAATATTCATGGGCTCCTGTCCATCAGCTCCTCCACAGAACTGCCCAATTTCTGCAGCATGGTTTCTGTCATCCAGGTAACATCTTCAATTGGCTGATCCTTCCACTTGATCAAATATTGAAAATATTCTTGTCCACTGGTCTTCTTAAACACTTTCTTGTCAAAGATCCTCTCTAGCTGTAATGTCTCTGTTGTGGGTAACTGTTTTACCTAGTCAATCTTTTCTTTGTCTTCTGGTCTGTCATCTGTGCCACTATCTTCATATCTGTACAAATCAACAACATCGAATATTGGAGATATTCCAATATCAGATGGTAATTCAATTTCATAATAATTTGCGGAAAAAATTCTCAATATCCTGCATGGTCCGATATTTTTGAATTTTAACTTGTTATACTTCCTCTTTGGAAATCTTTCTTTTCTTAAGTGTGCTAAAACCAAATCACCAACTTCAAAATTAACTTCTCTTTTTCTCAAATCTTCTCTGTTTTTGTACTTTATGCTACTGTCTTGTAGCTGCAGCTTTACCTGTTCATGTATTTCTTGAATTTTTGAAGCAAACTCCTCTCCTTTAGCACTTCTCATTTCTGCTTTTCCCAAGTTCCTCAATTTAGATACTCCTCTTGGGTTCATTCCATAAACTATATGGAATGGACTCCGCCCTGTAATTCTATTAGGTGAATCATTATATGCATACTCTGCCTGTGGTAAAATATGATCCCATTGTTTAGGATGTTCTCCTGCAAGACTTCTCAAAAGATTACCCAAACTCTTGTTCACTACTTTAGTCTGCCCATTAGTTTGAGGGTGATAAGCTGAGCTGAAACTTAGTTTAGTACCAAGCTTCTTCCATAATGTCCTCCAAAAATGACCAACAAATCTGGTGTCTCTATCAGAGACAATACTTTTAGGTAACCCATGTAATCTAACAATCTCCTTGAAAAACAAATTGGCAACATGAGTAGCATCACTGGTTTTATAACATGGAATAAAATGTGCCATTTTTGAAAATCTGTCAACTAAAACATAAATTGCATCATTCCCTCTCTGTGTCTCAGTTAATCCTAAAACAAAATCCATACTTACCATATCCCAAGGTCTGTCTGGAATAGGTAATAGAATGTACAAACCTGCATTTTGACTTTTCCCTTTTGCATATTGACAAATTTTGCAATTATTCACATACTTTTCCACTTCAGATTTCATCTTTTGCAAAAAATAAAAATGACTTAGTTGCTCATAAGTATTATCAACACCAAAATGTCCAGCAAGTCCACCACTATGCTTCTTCCTGATTAAATTTTCTCTCATAGAACAATTTGGTATGCACAACTGATTTCTTTTGAACAATAAACCCTCTTGCAAGAAATAATCTAACCATTGATTTCTGTCTATCAAAACGGGATTACAACATGCTTCAAATGCTTCTTTGAAATCCAAATCTATCTTAAATAGTTCTTTAAGAAAATCAAAACCTAACACTTGAATTTGACTTTCTTGAACAATAATACTTTTCCTACTCAAGGCATCAGCTACCTTGTTTGCTTGACCACTTATATGCTTCAATACAAAATTAAAAATTTGAAGATATTCAACCCATTTTACATGTTTTTGATTCAATTTAGGTTGTTTCATAATATACTTTAAAGCATTATTATCTGAATATAACAAAAATTCTTTAGACATTAAATAATGTCTCCACTTCCTCAATGACTGTACAATTGCATAAAATTCCTTGTCATAAGAAGAGTACTTCCTCCTTGTCTCATTCAGATTCTCACTGAAATATGCTACAGGTCTATCTTCTTGACTTAATACATCTCCAATATCTGCCCCACTGGCATCACATTTCACTTGAAAAGGTTTATTAAAATCAGGAAAAACTAAGACATGTTTCTCAGTTATCTTTTGCTTTAAGAACTGAAAATTCCCTTCAGCTTCAGCAGTCCACTTAAATGGTCATTTGTCCTTTTTTATGGTTTCAATGATAGGTGCATTGATCTTACTAAAATTCCTTATGAATTTTCTATAAAAGCTAGCAATACCATGAAAAATTCTTACCTCAAAAACACTTTTAGGTGAAGGCTACTCCACAATTGTCTTTATCTTCTCTGGATCCATTTTTAATCCTTTAGCAGAAAAAAAAAACCTAGATATACCAATTCTTCTTTCATGAATGAACGTTTCTTTAAATTTATCAGTAACTTCTTTAAGACATAATTAAGATGTCTCAGGTGTTCTTCCCTTGTTTTTCTGTAAATTAATATATCATCCAGCTATACTATTGCAAATTTACCAATAAATTCCTTCAATACTTCATTCATGAGCCTCATAAATGTACTAGGTGCATTTGATAAACCAAAAGGCATTACCATCCATTCATACAATCCCTCATTTATTTTAAAGGTTGTTTTCCATTCATCTCCTTCCCTTATCCTAATTTGATGATACCCACTTTTCAAATCTAGTTTTGAAAAATATCTTCCTCCACTCAAACAATCCATCAAATCTTCAATTCTAGGTAAAGGAAATCTATACCTGATTGTTATCTTGTTAATTTCTCTTGATTCAGTGCACAATATCCATCCTCCATCTTTCTTCGGACTTAATACTGTAGGTACTACACAAGGACTCAAACTTTCTCTGATCAAACCTTTGTCAACCAATTCCTGCACTTGCTTTCTGATTTCTTCATTTTCTGTAGGAGTCATTCTGTAAGCTGCTTTGTTTGGAAAATTTGATCCTGGAATCAAATCTATCTGATGGCTGATTCTTATTACAGGTGGTAATTCATCAGGAAAATCATCCACAATAATATCACAATAGTTCTCCAACATTTACTGAATTTCAATTGGAAAATCAGAAATTTTAGTAGAAGTAAATACTACCTTAGGTTTGCAAACTAAAGAAAATTTGACCTCATCATCTTCAATCTGCTACAAGTATTCTTTTCCACTCATCAATAAAGCCTTTGGATCCGAATTTTTACTTGATGCATCTACTTCTTCCATAGGTAACAATGTTTGATTCATACCATCTTTGAAAAACTTGCAAGTGTTTCTCTTTCCATCATGTACTGCTGCTCTGTCATACTGCCAAGGTCTACCCAGCAATATGTGACACACATCCATAGGCATCACATCACACATTATTTTATCTTTGTAACTTCCCATTTGCAATTCTATTTCACATTGTTCCTTTACTATCAGTTGATGTCCCTTATGAAGCCATGACACCTTGTAGGATCTTGGATGTTCCCTTGTCTTCAATTTCAACTTCTCTATCACCTCTGTAGAGACCAAATTATATGTACTACCACTATCAATTACCAATTGACAGCATATCCCTTGGACTTTGCACACACTTCTGAACAAAGTCTTTCTTTGTGTTGGTTTAGCAAATTCCTTTGTTTTTTTTAACAAAAATTTGTTAACCACCAAAGATTCTCCTTTCTCTGGCACAATTTCTTTCTTTGTTACAAGCAACTTTGCTGCATCTTCTTCAGTCTGAGAAACAATTTCATTTCTCTGGTTTGTCCCCACATTATCTGGACATTCATAGGCTCTATGTCCTAATTTTTACATCTGTAACATCTGACATCTCTTCCTCTGTTTCTGCCTCCTCTTCCTCTATAAGGACTCCTTCTGCCACTTGTATCACATTCTGTGGGTGCATACTGAGGTGAGTTGTTGCTAGCTCCATCTCTTGGTGTTGTAGATATTCCTCTACCACCTTGACTTCCTCTTCCACGGAAAGTACCTCTTCCTTTGGAAGATTGCTTTCTTATGAGTTTTTCTTCAGATTTTAAGGCCATCTGGTAAGCCTCTTCTACTGTTTTAGGAGACAATATACTTATCTCATCTTGAATCTCCATTCTGAGACTATTTATGTACCTGGCAATCTTCTCTGCTGTATCTTGAATTTGTCCTGCTCTTATGCTCACTTTGTAAAATTCCTCTGTGTATTATTTTACTATCATTAATCTCTGTCTAAGATTCTGCATTTGTCTAAATAATGAAAGCTGATAATCACTAGGCAAAAACTTACCTCTCAACTTTGCTACCATTCTATTCCAATTCTTGATTGGTTGCATACCAAATCTCCTTCTTTCTGCTTGCACTCCATCCCACCAAAATTCTACATGTCCTTTCAACCTTGTGACAGCAAACTTAACTCTCTTTTCTTCACTCATCTCTTCATAATCAAAGCATTTATTCGTTTCATTGATCCAGTCTATTAACTCTTCTAGATTTAATCCTCCTACAAAAGTTTATACTTCAAGTCTAGGTTTGGATGTAGATCCTAAAACTGATTTAAAGAATCTCATCTCAGGAGTAAGCTCAACATTTCCTTCTTCTTCTTCTTCTTCAGCTTCAAGTTCACTGACATCTTCAGGATCTCTCTTTTGTCCTGCTTCCATTGCTCCCAATCTAGCTTGAATTTTCTGCATAGTTTCTAGTACTTCAACATTTGCAACTGGTCTACCTTGTCTTCTACCAGCACCACCTCTACCAATTCTGACAACCATGTTGGATTTATTTTTCTGAATTTTGGAAGCTTGTTCAGTGTCTGAAAAATGTTGAGATTCAACAAGATGATGAGCTTAGTGAAAAGAGTCGCCTTCACTAAGTGGGCCCGGAGGTTATTTTTGGCACAAGTCTGTTTTTAGACATGATGATCATATTTTAGAAGTTGCAAGATGATATTTGTGGATGGTTGATCAAGTTGGAAAAATAGATGAAATTCTATTTTTAGAACATTGGGCGAAGTCTATTTATAGATCGCTGATCTAAAAATAGATGCATGTCGATTATTATTAGCTCTTAATAATAATCAGACATTAAACATCAACTTATTCTCTTGGAGCACTTTGTTTCAGTGCACAGATGTGGCACATCAGTGGACTAAGGGAATTATGCAATTCCAAAGGTTTTACTGGAGCTAATGCATGGAGGACTCAGTTAGAACTCAAGTGGCAGAGTTATAACATAGTTGGAAGAAGTAGTTATGGAGTTGTATTTAGTTTAACTCAGTTAGACTCAGTTGAGCTAGTTGTATCTAGTCTAACTGAATGATACACTAGTGAGAGTGGAGTGAATTAATTAGTTAATTAATTCACAAATAATAACTCATTAATCAACTGAACAATACAACAGTTAACTACAGTGCATGGCAGTTTCAGTGGAGACCCAATGGAGAGATAGGTGAAAGGGAAAGATAGACTATCTGTTGTGACTATAGTGATGCATTGATTGCATCACACACACATTGGAGTTTCCAATGATGATTGCATAGTCAAGTCAAGGGTAATTCTAATTCATTTCGAGCTATTCTTCAGCAGGGATTACACAATGGAGGCAGGCTAGTAGGAGGCAGAGATCGGTGCATGGATTTGGAAGATTGTTCCTGATTAGTATATGATGATTGTAATATACTGAGAGCTTGATAATCTTTGTATGACGATTATCATATGATTCTATGATACATAATATATATTTGGGGTTTTCAGCTTTAGGATTTCCCAGTTAAAAACTGTGTTATGGGCGATTGATTATTTTTGTTTATGCTTCACATGTGTGTGCAATTAATTTTTCCGCAAAAGATTAACAAGTGGAATTGATTCATTATTTTGCATAAAGTTAAATAGTGTGAGATCAGGTGAATCAAAGACATATGCATGCTTAGTGCATATAATTTCTACATGGTATAACATCTTTTTTGATTGAATATTGCAATTGTGAAGTGAGTTTGTGTTGGTGGACAATTCGAATTTGCTACAGAAGATTCTTGGTGCAGAAGTTGAGTATACATTGAAATGTCTTTCAATGGTTTGCAATTGGAGTATGCCCTTGATGAAAGCTTGAATTACATAGCCTGGAAGGACAAGATGGAGGCAATGATGGAGGATAATGGACTGAAGGAGTTCATCGATAGCGATGTTCCTAAGCCAGGATCTAGCGATGTTGCATTACGTGACGCATGGCAAAAGAAGACAGCAAAGACGAGGATAATTCTATTGGAAGGTGTGAAGGACCATATTGTGTCCAGCCTTCATGGGAAAGCCACTCCATTATTAATGTGGAAGGCTTTTACAGACTTGTTCCGAAGCAGAAGTGACCAGAGGAAGTTGGCGCTTAAAGACAAGCTTAGAAAAATAAAAATGGAGAAGGGCGACAGTATTCCAAAATACCTCATGAAGTTTGTCCACTGCAAGGATGAACTGGGAAGTGTGGGGGTTATTTTTGATGAAGAAGACTTGGTGAGCTTGGCTTTCCTTGGGATTCCGAAGAGTTTCAATAGCTATGAAGACTCTGTCAATGGACGGGAGAAACTGCCGGGATGGGAGCGACTTTGGTCAGGTCTTGTGCACGAGGAGATAAGGTGAGGTACTAGGGATGGATCTTCATCTAAGAATGAAGATGAAGAGAATTTCACTTTGGCTGCCAAAGCAAGGAAAGGGAAGGGGAAGAAACATCCTTCAAAATCTGATGCTAAAGGCAATAAGAAGGATTTTTCCAAAGTGAAGTGTTTTCATTGTCACGAACATGGGCATTTCACCACTAACTGTCCACAGAAGAAGAAGAAGAAGAAGGTTGTTGTATCTGCAGCTGGAGAGGCCCTAGCCTCAAAATTTGATCTTGATTTCTCCTTGATCGCATGCTTGGTTTCAAGTTGCATCGGATCAGTGTGGTATCTTGATAGTGGTGCATCTTTCCATATGACGGGAGACAAGGAGTTGTTTAGTGACTTGGGTGATAAGGACCTCCAGATGCATATAGAGATGGGCGATGATGGTCGGTACAATGCGACTAGAATTGGGACCATTACCTTTGAGAAGGAGTCCGGTAATCCATTCTTGTTGAAGAATGTCATGCATGTTCGAGGTCTGAAGAAGAACTTGGTCTCGGTCGCAATGCTGGAAGACAAAGGTTATGATGTTGTTTTCAGTGAGGGAAAAGCCTTCCTTCGATATAAAACAATGGGTCAAACAAAGAAGATAGGGGTTTGAATTAAGAATCTCTACAAGCTGGAGGTAGATGGCTGCGCTGCAATGGTGTGCAAAGAAGAAGAAGTGGTGAGCCAGGATGAGGGCGAATTATGGCACAGGAGATTGGCCAATCTTCACCATGGCGCTTTGAAGATTTTGCAGCAAATTTCTATTGGACTTCCCAAGGGTACTCTTGCACAGTCAGATCAGTGCAAGGGATGTACTATGGGTAAGTTTTTGAAGACCACCTTTCATGAGAAGGAGAACCGTGCTTCGGTGATCCTGGAGAGAATTCACACAGGCGTGTGTGGACCTTTCTCGATTGTTTCAACAGAAAAATACAGGTATTATGTTATATTTTTCAATGACTATTATCGTAGAAGTTGGATCTTCTTCATGCAGAAAAAGAGTGAAACGTTCTCAAAGTTCTGTGAGTTCAAGGCGTTGGTGGAGAAGGAGTCGGGGAAGCAACTGAAAGCTCTACGGAGTGATAATGGTGGTGAATACATTTCAGGAGAATTCAAAGACTTCTATAGAAAAGAAGGAATTCGAAGAGAACTCATAGAGCCTCATAACCCACAGGAGAATGGGGTCATGGAGAGGAAGAAAATAATGATCGTGGGTGCTGCACGAGTGATGCTGCATGACCAGGGCCTACCAATGCACTTGTGGGTGGAAGCGTGAAAAACTGCGATTTATGTGAAAAACCGTTGTCCTCATAGAGTACTTGGCATGAGTACACCTGAAGAAGATTTTACTGGTAAGAAGCCTGATATTTCTCATTTGAATATTTTTGGCTCACCTGTTTACATTCATGTGACAAAGGACGCCAGGAAGAAGCTGGAGTTGATTGTAGAAGTTGGGTGATTTGTGGGGTACACAAAAACACCCCATAATTATTATGTGAATTTTTCAGACAGTCGGATGACTGTTGTGTGACGGGATATAAAATTCAATGAGGTGAAAGCCATGAAGTTGTCGCTTGAGAGGGAGCTACACTTGCATGCAGAGGAGGAACTTCTTGTTCCCAAAGATGAGCCTCTAGATGTGGATCAGCCACAGGAGGAGATTCATGGAGTGGAGGAGTCCACTCATGCAAAACCAAACATCAGACAAGGCAGAAAGTGTACCACAGAAGCTGAGAGACTAAAGCTTGATGTGGCACAGAATGTAGGAGTCCCTACATCACAGCGCAAATAGAGACAACCACCTAATCAATTTATTGGATACATGGTGCTTATGAGCAAGCGTATCATGACAGAGCCATATTATTTCGAAGAAGCAGTGCAGGAGCCCACATGGACAGATTCCATGGTGGAGGAGTATGAATCCATTGTCAGAAACAGTGCTTGGGAGATTGTTCCAAGACTGGTGGGAAAATCAGTTGTAGGATCAATATGGATCTACAAGGTAAAGCAAGCTGCTGATGGGAGCGTCGAGAAGTATAAGTCAAGATTTGCTGCCCGAGGCTTCTCATAGATCGAGGGGATTGACTATGAAGAAACCTTTGCACCTGTAGCATGGTATTCTTCCATACGGACCATCCTTGATCTCTCAGTGCAGATGGGTTGGCACATTCATAAGATGCATGTGAAGACTGGGTTCCTTAATGTGATCATTGAGAAGAGGTGTACATTGAGTAGCCTGAAGGATTTGAGATCTTCAGCAGCGAGTCGCATGTGTGCAGGCTCAAAAGAGCGATGTATGGGCTGAAACAAGCACCCCGTGCTTGGTACACTCGGATTGACAGCTATTTCACTGGACTTGGCTTCACCAAGAGTGAGGCGGATGAAAACCTGTACCAGATTGTGGTGGAGGGTAAGATTTTAATCATTGTACTTTATGTTGATGATTTAATACTAACAGGTGATGAGCAGTTGATACACTCATGCAAGGAAGATCCTGCAAAGGAGTTTGATATGAAGGACTTGGGCCTCCTTCATTATTTCCTTGGATTGGAAATATGGCAGTGGGAAGGTGAACTGTTTGTGTCTCAAGGCAAGTATGCGTGGGAGATACTGGAGAAGTTTCACATGCAAGGCTGCAAGCCTATCAACACTCCTCTTCTAGGAAATTGGAAGAAAGAGGATGCTACATTGGCAAAGGTAGTGGATTCCACTGTTTATCGACAGTTGGTGGGTTCGCTCATGTATTTAGTCAATACAAGACTGGACATATGCTATGTGGTGAACCAAATTTCACAAGCGATGGTTAAGCCTACCAAGTTCTTTTGGAGGGCAGGCAAGCATGTCTTGAGATATCTCAGGGGCACATCTGAGTATGGTTTATGGTACAGACAGACGGATGAGGTGAAGTTGCATGGCTTCACGGATATAGATTGGGCAAGAAGCCCAAAAGACAGAAAGAGCACATCAAGATGGATTTTCAATATCGGATCTACGACAATTTCTCGGTACAGCAGGATACAAAGATCTGTGGCACTCAATTCAGCAGAAGTATAATACATGGCTGCAAGTCAAGCTGCATGTGAGGCTATCTGGATGAGGAATATTTTGGTTGGTTTTTTCGGTTCACATTTAGATCCCACAATGATACATTGTGATAATAAGAGTTGCATTAAAATATCGGTTAATCCTGTGTTTCATGATAGATATAAACATATTGATATCCGGTATCATCATATCAGAGATTGTGTGTAGCGGAAGATCATGTTGCTTCAGTACATTCCTACAGAGGATCAGGATGCAGACATTCTGACAAAGGCGCTCACCAGGAGAAAATTCGAATACCATAGAGGCAGGATCGGGGTGAAGGATAATCCCTATCTTGTTGAGAGGGAGTGTTGAGATTCAACAATATGATGAGCTTAATGAAAAGAGTCGCCTTCACAAAGTGGTCCCGCAAGCTATTTTTGGCGCAAGTCTATTTTTAGACATGATGATCATATTTCAAAATTTGTAGGATGATATTTGTGGATGGTTGATCAAGTTGAAAAAATAGACGAAATTCTATTTTTAGAATATTGGGCAAAGTCTATTTATAGATCGCTGATCTAAAAATAGATGCGTGTCGATTATTGTTAGCTGTTAATAATAATCAGACACTAAACAACAACTTATTCTCTTGGAGCACTTTGTTTCAGTGCACAGATGTGGCACATCAGTGGAATAAGGGAATTACGCAATTCCCAAGGGTTTACTGGAACTAATGCATGGAGGACTTAGTTAGAACTCAAGTGGTAGAGTTATGACACAATTGGAAGAAGTAGTTATGGAGTTGTATTTAGTTTAACTCAGTTAGACTCAATTGAGCTAGTTGTATCTAGTCTAACTGAATGATACACTAGTGAGAGTGGAGTGAATTAATTAGTTAATTAATTCACAAATAATAACTCATTAATAAACTGAACAATACAACAGTTAACTACAGTGCATGGCAGTTTCAGTGGAGACCTAATGGAGAGATAGGTGAAAGGGAAAGATAGACTATTTGTTGTGACTATAGTGATGCATTGATTGCATCACACACACATTGGAGTTTCCAATGAGGATTGCATAGTCAAGTCAAGGGTAATTCTAGTTCATTCCGAGCTATTCTTTAGCAGGGATTACACAATGGAGGCAGGCTAGCAGGAGGTAGAGATCGGTGCATGGATTTGGAAGATTGTTCCTGATTAGTGTATGATGATTGTACTATACTGAGAGCTTGATAATCTTTGTATGATGATTATCATATGATTCTATGATACATAATATATATTTGGGGTTTTCAGCTTCAGGCTTTCCCAGTTAAAAACTGTGTTATGGGCGATTGATTATTTTTGTTTATGCTTCACATGTGTGTGCAATTAATTTTCCCGCAAAAGATTAACAAGTGGAATTGATTCAATATTTTGCATAAAATTAAATAGTGTGATATCAGGTGAATCAAGGACATATGCATGCTTAGTGCATATAATTTCTAGCACAAATGCTCTGAAGACTGCTCCGATACCAGAAATGATGGCAGTGTGGATGTAGGCGTTAAGGATAGTTGTTCAAATTTTGCTACAATGTTCTCTAATTCAGGAGGAATTGGTTCCTGGTCTTTGTTTCCACTCTCGGTCATCAAAATTTATTAAATTTGTTTGATAAAACTAATTAAAATGCTCCACGGAAGCTAAAGTCCCCTTTATCCTTCAGAAACAGTATAACTCACTTTAAAACAATGTTAAACCTTCGAAAATGTAACAATTTACTTTTAAACAATGTTTAAAAGCTTTCAGAAATGGGTTCCAGACTTCAACATGAGAATTCATATTAAACAATGTTTAAAACATTTTCGCAAGGTATCAGATTTCAAAACTTAATAAAGCTCTATTGAAATAACTGTCGGGTCCATACCTTTTATTAAGTCTCCACGCAACTTTCAATGCAAACACTGTTGGATCTCCGACATTTACGATTGAATGGTTATCGCATTCAATTAACCCCACCGAATTATCAACCAAAATTAACGCAAAATCAGTGGTATTGCCATCGTGATGTGTCGAGATCCGATTCGATTGCATTTTTTTTCACAAAACCACTCGCACGACAAAATTTGTGCGACAACAATGATCGGTTTTCAAAAACCACTTAACCTGCAAACTTATGTTTTCGATTGTGTTTAAACACAGATTTTCACTGTATTTCAAGTTTAATTTCGACTCCTCTTGAAAACATCCTTTTCCGCTCCGTAAACCAACAAGTATAGATCGATTATCGATCTCTGTCTCAAGCAAAGAAAACCAAATTTCTTTAAATTCCTCCGAACTCTTTACACAGAAGTTACTTACATGTAATTTCTACATAGACTATATATATAAAATGGATTTTCGGAGAGATGAAACCCTCCGGGAATTTTCCAAGAAACAACAGATAAATAAATTTTGCAATGTTATTAAAAATAGAGGCAAAACCCTCTTAATCAGTTCTTCTATGGCCCAATTCGATTTCCTCCTTCCCAAAGATTACATTTATAGGTTTTTACATAACAATCAAACTCCTCTTGAGGATCGAATTATCTTAATTTATAAAAAATCCTGATTACATAATATCTTCCCTAAATCTATCAACTGAAAGCTAAATATGTTGAATCTAATCTAAATTGCTCAATCTTCCTAAATACTAGTTCAACCTTATCTAGTAAAACTATAAACTGATAGCTAAAGGTACCAACACCTTTTCTTGTAATTTTTTTTGGATTTTTGGAATAATTAATGAAGCCTTTTGTCTCTAAGCCTCATGCTCCTGCATCAGGTATGAGGCAGAAAAGCCTGGGTCTGGAGATAAATGATAAAATCCCCATACCAAGAATAAAATGATCTGATCATAAACAAATACTCATTTGGAATAGATGGTTCCAACGTAGTAGTAGTACTATTAGAGGGAAGGGCACAGAGAAGCTCAACTAAAAATAAAGACTTATTTGACTTGGATTTGATGAATTCCAAATCAAATTCCTGCAAAATGACAATCTATTTTTAATACTTGTCCCCCAGGAATTGACGTGATAAGATATAAGTCATGGGGTTGCAATCCAAAATGAAAATGGTCTTCTGGAATAGGATATAGTGGAAAAATATTTTGACAGCTTGAACGTCTGCCAAGGCAAGATTTTCTATGTATGAATACTTCACTTCCGTATCATTGAGATTACGACTCAAATAATAGATCAGATGTTGTATCCCATTTTCTACTTGGACCAATACCATAGCAATGGTCGTATCAGCTGTGATGATATATACGAAATAATCACTATGATAATTGGGGGGATATATTAATGACGCACAGACAAGAGTATCCTTGACAAAATTAAAAGAAGCTTGCGCAACTTGGTCCCAATGGAGGGAATTCCCTTTTTCAAGAGCCGAGTAAATCCTTTAGCCATTTTAGCGTAGTTGCGTATGAACCTCCTTAGGAAGTTAGCCTTTCCTTGAAGTTTCTATATCTGGAGTAAATTTGATGGTGTAGGCAAATCAAGAATGGCCCGGACCTTCAATGGGTCGATTTGAATTCCTTCTTTTGAGATGAAAATTCCAAGAAAACGACTAGAACCAACACAAAACACACATTTATGTGGATTGAGGCGTATTTTGTAGTGTCGGCAGCGTAAAAATATGGCTCTCAAATGCATCAGGTGATCAGTCTGATTTCGTGAATACGCAGGTAGATCGTTTAGATAGGGTTGAACAATGTGCTTGATGTCATTGAAAGCATAATCCATTGCTCTCTGAAAAGTGGCCCCAACATTCTTTAAACCAAACGGTAGTTTCTAATAAGCGAATGTGCCCCAATGATAGATGAATGTTGTCTTATATTGATCCTCTGGGCGGATATTGATTTGATTGTAGCTGAAAAATCCATCCGTGAATGAAAATATTTCACATCCAGCACAATCGTCAATAATCTGGTCGACAAAGGGAATAGGATAGTTGTGTTTTGGACAAGCAAGATTGACATACCGATAATCGACACACACTCTAATGGTTCATTGTTTTTTCCATAACAGGAATGATGTTGGAAACCCACTCAGTTAGCAGAATAGGGTAAATGAAACCAGCACACAAAATTTTTTCAACTTCTGCTTTAATGGCAACGACCTTCTTCGGATGAACAAGACGAAGGCGTTGACGTACCAGCTTGAAATCAAGGTACATATTAATAGTGTGTTCAATGATACTAGTATCTATGTCTGGTATTTCCTCGTAATACCAAGAAAATCCATCACGGAATTCATGAAAGAGAGAGCTATATGTTTCGAGTTTTGATGGAGAACAAGGGACACCGAAATGAATTTTTTCTAAAACACTGGGTTTGGTCGAAATATCGATAGAAAATTTTTCTCCAATATTTGACAAGTTTTGCTTAGAATCGATTGCATTAATAGGTAAAGAATTCGATAAGAAATTTTTGATTGATGGGTGATATAGTTCACCAAGATTATTTTCTTCATAATCAGGAAGATGGGAACAATGATGATAATATTCCCATGGTTCTCCTTTTAACATCATGGTTTCCAAAATATTCACATTTGTCAAGAAAGTTGAGGAAAAAGGATCAAATAGAGTACCGAAATCTAAGGAATGATCAACCCAAACAACTGGCAACAATGATTTCAGATTCGCTGCCTAAGCCAGATAGATTGATTGCTATGCAAGCTCAATAGGGTTGGGTGGCAGAAACTCATCCAAAGTAACAATTTCAGAATCACCTGTACTCTTCCTTAAGCTAGATGGAGTGGAAGAGATCATGTAGCAGGTCTCTATACTTGCAATTTCTACCGACGTCACAGGCGGCAGTAATGAAAAGGTCCCCATGAGAGGGGAATCCTTTAAGAGTCCTACACCAATGTTCTGAAGTGTGAGTTGGGGTGTGTGAATGAATGAAACACTTCCAGTTACCTATGAAGTGGAGGCAAAGAAGGATAGTTGGTTGATGATTGTGATAGCACCTTTATATGGAAAGGCGATCATTCTAAAATATGTAGAAACGAATGCAGTCATAACATATACCCATGTCCTTCTAAGTAAAATATTGTAGTCAAGCGGTCCGTCAACAACCTCAACATCAACATTCACTATTTTCCCCCCTATTTACACATGCAAGTTATTGATAATACCACAATGCTTATATTTACATCCGTCAAAAGCCTTCAACGTCGTTGATGATTGAGATAAGCAAGACAAGCCAAGTGACTTCCAACAGTTTAGAGACATAATGCATGTAGATTCTCCCTCGTCAATAATAGTACAATGAACAAGGTGATTGAGAAAATTTACTTGGATGGAGAATGCCAATTCTGCTGGTAGTTATGGCACATAGCTCGTATGATTAAAGACTACGAGATTGGAATCAGTCGGATCAATTCCACCAATAGCCGAAAATAAAGCCTGTTTCTGGGAGGGAAAATTTTGTAATACCTCAAGAGCTGGAATAGCTGAAGGGGATTGGGAAAAATCTTCACCTATATTATAATTTTGAGCAGCTCTTGCTCAAGGATTATATGTCGATTTATGAACGACTCCCTTCGGTGGCTTAATTGTCAATTCAAGAATAATAGGTGGCGGTACTGATTCCGTAGTCGGATTCGTGGTCGAGGTAGTAGGTTGATCAGTGACCTGAATACCTTAATGTTTATTACGTGTTTACACCAAAATATCTGTTGATAGCTTTGTGACAGATATCATAAGTACTTGGGAACTAGAAGCTGGATCCGTAGCAACCAAATTTGTATCTAGATTCAGAAACGGATCTGTCAACATAGTTGTCGCATGTGAAGTCTTAACCATTTTTGAGACTTTAGTGTGGTGAGGAAAATCCTGAACAAAGTGTTCCTCATTACAGATTATGCATGGATAATGAGGTTTCCTGTTTCCTGACAATTGATCAGATTTCCACCATTTGAAACGTCAGACAAATTTAAATCCATTACATAGTTCTCCTTGAGAAGTTTCTTACAATATGAATAATTGTTGAAATCTTAGATCTCTCTTTTTTTAATTTTTTTATGTTATAATATATATTTTTATTTACTTATTATTATTTTTTAAACTATTTTTGCTTTTTTATTTTTTAGTTTTTGAAATGTTTTTATTCTTGTTTTCTTTTATATTTTTCATTTTTATATATTTATTTGTTATTTTGTTTTATTTTATTTTTTTCTACAGTTTCTGTGTCAATTGTCGACTAGTAACCCAATCATCGACGAGTAACCCGATCCCATTATGTGTCAATTTGATTGTTGATTTTAAAGTTTTTGTTGTAGAAGATCGAGTCTGCCCGCACAATGTGTCGATTTCATGGTTGATATTTAAGTTTTCATTACAATGGGTCGAGTTTGCCTCACCATGTGTCAATCTGATGGTTACCTTTTAAATTTTTATTGCAATGTGTCAGGTTGTCTTAGGCTAAGATTTTAAAGTCGTCATATTTTTAGAATTTGAAAAAGAAAATACTCCTGGAATATTGACTCTTTCATTCAGGTGCTTATTTTTAAAGTTTTTTAGTCAAAATATTTTCCATAAAGTCATGGTTGAAAATTTGTCGAAATTTTAAGGTTTTCTAGCATTCCAGTATTCCAGCATCTACATTTTTTTCTTTTAAGTTTTTTTTCATGTTTTTTTGGAATTTGTTTTGCTAGAGTTCCCGTTTTGAGTTTATAGTTCCCATTTCAAAGTTTACAGTGTTTTTTCACGTTTATTGCACCGATAGGTGCTCTACATCCCACTTTAGGGTGGATGGGTGAGCATTATACTTGAGGGGCCTCTAAATTGGACCTAAAATAAGGCCCATCTAACCTTTCTTAAGCCCATCTACCTTCCTTACGCACGTGAATATATATATTAAATCTCTCCTTCTGCAGTTAATAATGTTTTCTTATGCTTTAATATTTTCTTAGGAATATTTAAAGGTAATTTCATATTTGTGCCTAATATTGGTCATTTTTATAGAATATTGTGAGAATATTTGGCAGATTATGCAGATTTGGAGAAGGAGATAATTTAGGGACTTGCTCCCTGCCACTAGAAGATCAAGATTGAAGAATAAAAAAATACAATATCATGAAATTAGGGATAAATATTGGAGAGATTCAAGGGGGTTTTCCACCCTCATTAACTCTCAAAGGTAGCCAAGCAACTCAAGACCAAGTTCACTCAAGCCATACTTCACTTGGAGTGTCTGACAATTCGAATTCCAAGAAGCATCCAAGAAACTGAAGACGAAGAGCGCTCGATCTATGTTTACTGGGAGTCAAGTGGACTCAATCACCATTTCCAAGGGAGCTGTTGGTAGCTACCCTATAGAATAAATAAAGCAGAGCTAGAGCTAGTAAGGAAGGAGTTAGTTATCCAGTGCGTTTATTCTAGTCGACTTCCATTCCATTCCATTGGATTCAAATTTTTGCTGTAAATCCATTAGGCTCTGTTAAAATTTTTATGGATGTAACAAACTGTTATTTTTTATGAAATGAGTGGAGAGATGCCATTTTATTGATCTAAGTCCAGAGAGTTGGGCTCATGGGTTAGGGCCCAACCCATATGCCTCAACTTCTTTGTTGTTTCCATTCTTTTCTTTCATTTCATTTATCTAGTTTTTCTTCTGAATATGTAGCTAGTTTCCTGGTATTTTTATTGATGTTTTAGTTCACTTCCCGTTGTCTTTTGCTGTAGATTTAATCTGCTTACAAAGTGGTAGAATACTTGATAAACTCCATAAAGTTGTGAGGCCAGCCTTCCCCTCTCAACTATGTCAATAGAGCTCGAGGAGGGTAGATCATTTCCCATAGACCAAAAATGTTTTCTCGTTTATGATTTCTTAGAAATATATTAGATCAATGATTGTATTTTCATGAACATATTGTCTACCTTTCTCGCATAAATAGGTAGGTTGATAACAGGTACGGGTAGTATAGCCTAGAGGGAAGTTATCCAACACCTCTCGCTTCGTCTTCCACCTCCCTTCCATCTCTTCTGTTACGCTTTGCGCACTGCTATTACGCCCTCCATCTCCGCTTTTTCCCGCTTATTCTCACTGTCGCACCCACCTTTTTATTCATAAAAATACTTAAACAATTAAGCCCGCCATATTCCTTTGTTTTTATCGGTCACGGTTGCCTTACCCTCTTTAGTCACAAAACACTTGAAAAACCATCCAAGGTTGAAATCTGCCTTTCCTCCTCGAAATCCATGCTATCATACTTCGAAAATTGCACTTCACAACTTTTCTCTTTTGCTTTAACACTTATCGCTCATTGTAGCCGATTGTGATATTTCGATATCTCATATCGTAGATCACACATTTCCCCTTTTTCTTTCGAGACTTACCGCATATCGCATCACATTTCCTTTTCGCTCGACCGCAATCACGTCTCCCTTTTGAATTCGCACTGCGCGGTATTTTCTAAACAACACCTCCGCTATTCCTCTAGATTTTTGATATTGCGAATTGCGATATCGCATTTTGCACTTTGCATTATTTCACTTGTTCCCGTTCTCACTTACTGCTCCAACTGTCGATTGCGATATTGCGATTGCACTCCGCTAACGGTCCCACCGCCACGTCACCCATCGCAAATCGCATTTCACACCTTTTCCCTTTTTCATTAACTCTTACCACTTTCTTTTGCCGATTGTGATATTGTTATCGCACTTCACCGCTCTTCTCCTCCACACTTCACACATTGCATTATTTAGCATGTTCCCTTTAACACTTACCACTCCAAATTCACGATATCGCGATTGCTATATAGGTACCACCTCCACATCGTATTTCCGCCATCGCATATTTCAATTTATTCCGCTCCAAAGCCTTTTGCACTATAATAAAGTCTTAATCCGGTTTAAACCCCCGCTTTCCAAAGCCTCCCACTCCAAAGAATTTTTGAAATATTATGCGCTTTAATAAAGTCCAAACACATTTTTCACTCCTCTAAGCCTTGTTTCATGCGTTTAAGTCTTCCATGAGCATCTTTAGCCCTTTTTTCTTCTGAACTGTAATCAACACTTTTTCAGTTAGAATTAGATCATGAATAGCTGCATGGTTAGAAGCATGGTAGATAGATCATAGGATAATTAGAGAGTGTTTAGCTGTTTGGCCAGCTCAATGTAATTTAGTTTAATTTCTTTTTTGTCATTTATTTTATGTAATTTAGCTTAGTTGCCTTCCTGTCATTTCTTTTTAGCAATTTAATTTAGTTTCATTTCTGTCATTTTCTTTCTACAACTTAGTTTAGTTTCATTGAAGTGTGAAATACTTCACTGAGAACCCTTAGAAATAGCACCCTTTCATAAAACAGAAGAGGATGACATGAAAAGAATGCATCTGTTGTGTATATAGCACTGCCACCTCCAAGTTTTTATGAACCCCGGGTTGATAAAGTAAAGTAGGGCAGCCTATGGGAGTTGAAACACTCTTGGTGCAAGACCAGGGCTCACCACTTTTTTTACGCCGTTGCCGGGGAGGTGTCTAGTAAATGCTTTGATTTTTTTTTTAGCATTCTTTTCTTATTTCCTTTCTTTTCATGCCATTTAATAAATATTAAAAAAAATACAAAAATTTCTGATTTTCATGCCTCATAGGAGTATGGATACTCATATATATATATATATATATATTTTTTAAATATACTTCTCCAATACCAACCCCCCCACTTGACCACGTGGTGTAGTAAGAACCACATCACCATACACTTTTGAAGGTAGAAGAGATGGATGGATATGATGACAATGAAGACGATCTTATTGGGTTTCCCATTCAAGGTATGGACATCAATGTACATATGAAGAACATCCCTCCATCTTTCCTTCCCAACTTCCATGGTATGAGGACAGAGGATCCAGAAAAAATTCTCTTTGAATTTTAGATCTTTGTAGGTCTTATGGCTACTTATCACATACTCAAAAACTGAGATTGTTTCCTACAACATTGAAGGATAGAGCTCTTAAATGGTTAATGAGTCTAGGTACTAATTCAATAAGATCATGGAATGATATGAAAAAGTTATTTCTAGAAAAATACAAAGATCGTGATCTTATAGAATAATTGTTTAGAATGAACCAATAAGAAGATGAGAGCATTGAGGATCTAATAGAGAGGTTTATGTATAATGTTAAGAGGGAAAAATTGCATCATTTAGGATTTGACACAGTAAAAACCCTCTTACTTAGAAAAATTAGGGATGAGTGGATTGATCTCCTTAATCTCATGAGTAGAGGAGATGTATACCAATTTTCATTTGAAGAAATTTGTGAAACATGCAAGCACATATCAAGAGGAAGGGAAAGAGTAAGTAATTCAGTATCAACATTGGTACGGCAAGATGAACTTGGAAATTTTCTTGATAACTATAAAATAGAAGTTCTTAGCAATCTAAGTGAACAGGTAGAAATTTTAAGAATGCAAAATGACCAAAAAGAAGATGCTGATATTTTTTTTATCCATGTTGAATCTTATGCTACTAAATTTTGTTCATCATTCCCCAGGCTTAAAGAAGTTTACTAAGAAGTCAATGGAGCAAGGCAATCACCAAAGAATCTATGTTATGTAGCTCCAACGATACCCTGGCAGCCTAGTCAACATGATATGATGCAAGGACCCACTTCAAAATTTCAAGCCTATTCACATCCATCTCAAAATAATTGGGACACACTCCCTCCTTGGCAACCTTGGCAATCTCAACCCAAAAACCAATCTTGGAAACATGGTTGGCAAGGTCCTTATTTGGAAAATCCTCAACATCCTCAATATTTCCCTCAATATCCTCCATACCCAACTCCATGCTATCCCTACCATCCACCTCCACCACAACCATAACCTCAATCACATCCATCTCATATATCCACCTCCATTGTACCACCATTTCCAAACCCACACCATGAAGTATCTCAACCCACTTACAATGTTGAGGTACAACACTACCAAACATAGCCTCTTGATCTAAATTGTCAGCATATTAGTTCAAGAAAGGTATTGCAAAGAAGATATTTTCTTAATGTCGCTGAAGGACAAGATCAAGAAGAAGAAGATCCAAATGAGGAGATCAAAAGATTGAGGGTTGCACTTGATGAAGAGAAGAAATCAGAATCTGATGTTGAGAAAGTTCCCTCATGTTTACCAGCATTTCCTCCATGTGTTCAAGAGAAAAATCAGCAAAAAGAGGAAGATTTGACTACCATAATAGAAGAGGACATCCAAGGTGATCCAAATCAGCAAGTGAACCAGGGGCATCACAATTATATTGACATATGGTTCCAAACAGTCATTAATTTGCAGCAACACACTCTTCTCCAACTGTACTTAAGACAATCCAGTCAAAGAAATTCATCTCTCATATTCAAGTACATGTCAAAGTATGTATTCCAAGTGTGCACATGATTTTATCTATCATCTTGATGTGTACATGGCTCCATTAGAAGTATTCCTATACTTGAAAAAGGTTTTGTTTTTTCAAGTAGATTATGAAAGTGAAAATAAGAAAAAAAGAAAATAAAAAAGGGAAAGAATACAATCTCAAGTGAAAACCTCTTTTGAGACGTCTGAGATTGGCTCACTGATTGAAAACCTCCATGAGGCAGTCATTGTGTTGAAAAATAAAAAAAAATAAAAAATAAAAGATCCTGGGTGAAAACCTCGTTTGTGCATAGGCAAACCTTCTAGTTGAAAACTTCATTGAGGTAGCTAGTAGGCCTTAAAAAATAAAATAAAAATAAAAATTCATTTCTTCGTGTATCTCTCTCTAATGAATGCAGGTGCTCTCCAACCTTTGCAAGAAGAAAAATAGCAAGTTGGCACAAAAAGAAAATTTGGTCAACACTTTAGTCAAACGTAGTAAAACTTGGACTTCCTCCTCCTATGCTCAGAAGCTCCAAAAGGACCTCAAGTAGATCGCCACATGCAACTTTAGTAGCAGCTTCATCAACAACTTCAAAAGAAACATCAATATCACCTACAAAAACAAATCAATGGTAAGGCTCAGGTATGCAATCATGTAACGATTTCTTCGAATCTATTTTATCTTAATAAAACATTAAAAAGTGTGAGAAGGAAAGTTTTTTATAGCCAAAATTAGTAATAGAGAAACCTCAGCCTTATCTAGCACCTAGCCTCACTTTTTCCGACATGAAAAGGAACTAGAAAAAAGTAAAAAGGACTTGATAAAGAGGGTAGTAGGAAGCTCATTGTAATGGAAGAAAAGGAGTACCAAGGGGTGACCAAGGGTGGACTCAGTTCACAGAATAAAAAACTGAGAGTTTATTCTACATGCAATTAAAAAAAAAGAAAAGAAAAGAATAGAATAAACTAAAATCACAGGTGGATCCACCACCTCTTGCCATGCAAAACAAATTTGCTTAAGGCATCTGAGGACCTCCATGAAGCACCTACGAGAAGAAATGCAAGAAGATTAGCAGGAGGAGCATTGCATGGGCCAATAAACAGAAAATGAAATAAGCCAGCATGCAGGAAGAACCAGAATTCGGGGAGGATGAATAGGTTTCTTAGAGGATAAGAAACAGTTTCAGTAGGGGGGTGATGATGGTCCTCTAAATTGGACATAAAATAAGGCCCATCTAACCTTTCTTAAGCCCATCTACCTTCCTTATGCACACACACACACACACACACACACATATATATAATCTCTCCTTCTGCACCTAATAATGTTTTCTTATGCTTTAATATTTTCTTACGAAGGTTTAAAGGTAATTTCATATTTGTGCCTAATATTGGTTATTTTTGTAGAATATTATGAGAATATCTAGCAGATTATGCAGATTTGGAGAAGGAGATAATTTAGGAACTTGCTCCCTACCACTGGAAGATCAATATTGAAGAATAAATGAGAAAAATATCAGGAAATTAGGGAGAAATATTGGAGAGATTAAAGGGGGTTGTCCAACCTCCTTAACTCTCAAAGGCATCCAAGCAACACAAGACCAAGTGCACTCAAGCCATACTTCACTTGGAGTCTCTAGTAATTCGAATTTCAAGAGGAAGCCAAGCAACTGAAGATGAAGAGCACTCGATCTATGTTTACTGGGAGTCTCTAGTAATTCGAATTTCAAGAGGAAGCCAAGCAACTGAAGATGAAGAGCACTCGATCTATGTTTACTGGGAGTCAAGTGGACTCAATCACCATTTCCAAGGGAGTTGTTGGTAGCTTCCCTATAGAATAAATAAACCAGAGCTAGAGCTAGGAAGGAGGGAGTTAGTTATCTAGTGAGTTGATTCTAGTCGACTTTCATTATATCCCACTTCCATTCCATTCCATTGGATTCAATTTTTTGCTATAAAGCCATTAGGATCTGTTAAAACGTTTGTGGATGTAATAGGCTGTTATTTTTTATGAAATGAGTGGAGAGATGTCATTTTATTGATCTAGTTCCAGAGAGTTGGGCTCATGGGTTAGAGCCCAACCCATGTGCCTCAACTTCTCTATTGTTTCCATTCTTTTCTTTCATGTCATTTAGCTAGTTTTTCTTCTAAACATTTAGCTAGTTTGCTGGTATTTTTATTGATTTTTTAGTTCACTTCCCATTGTCTTTTGTTGTAGATTTAATCTGCTTAAAGAGTGGTATAATAGTTGATAAACTCCATAAAGTTGTGAGGCCAGCCTTCCCCTCTCAACTTTTTCAATAGAGCTCAAGGAGGGTAGACCCTTTCCCACAGGCCAAAAATGTTTTCTCGCTTATGATTTCTTAGAAATAGACTAGATAATTTATTGTATTTTCATGAACATATTGTCAATATTTCTTGCATAAAAAGGCAGGTTGATAGTAGGTATGGGTAGTATAGCCCAGAGGGAAGTTCTCCAACACCTCACGCTTCGTCTTCCATCTCCCTTACATCGCTGTTGTTACGCTTTGTGCACTGTTGTTACACCCTCCATCTCCAATTTTTCTCGCTTATTCTCACTACCAAACCCACTTTTTTATCCATAAAAATACTTAAACCATTCATCCCGTCGTATTCCTTTGTTTTAATCGGTCACGATTTCCTTACCCTCTTTAGTCACAAAACGCTTGAAAAACCATCCAAGGTCGAACTCCACCTTTCCTCCTCGAAATCCCCGATACCATACTTCAAAAATTGCACTTCGCGAGTTTTCCCTTTTTCTTTAACACTTACCGCTCATTGTAGCCGATTTCAATATTGCGATATCGCAGATCGCACATTTCCCCTTTTTCTTTTGAGACTTACCAGAAATCGCATCACATTTCCTTTTCGCTCGCCCACAATCGCATCTCCCTTCCAAAATTGCACTTCATAGCCTTTTCTAAACAACACCTCTGCTATTCCTCTAGATTTGCGATATTGTGAATTACAATATCGAATTTCGCACTTCGCATTATTTCTCTTGTTCTCGTTCGCACTTACCGCTCCAATTTCCGATTGCGATATTGCGAATGCGCTCCACCAACAGTCCCACTGCCACGTCACCCATCGCAAATTGAATTTCGCACCTTTTCCCTTTTCCATTAACGCTTACCTCTTTCTTTTTCCGATTGTGATATTGTTATCACACTTCGCCGCTCTTCCCCGCTGTACTTCTCACATCACATTATTTAGCCTGTTCCATTTAACACTTACTGCTCCAACTTTGCGATATCGCGATTGTGATATCGGTCCCACCTCCACATCACATTTCCGCCATTGCATATTTCAAGTTATTCTTCTCCAAAGCCTTTTGCACTATAATAAAGTCTTAATCCAGTTTAAACCCCCGCTTTCCAAAGTCTCCCACTCCAAAGATTTTTTTCAATATTATGCGCTTTAATAGAGTCCAAACACCTTTTTCACTCCTCTAAGCCTTGTTTCATGCGTTTAAGCCTTCCATGAGCACCTTTAGCCCTTTTTCCTTCGAACCGCGATCAACACTTTTTCAATTAGAATTAGATCATGAATAGCTGCATGGTTAGATTCATGGTAGATAGATCATAGGATAGAGTGTGTGGATAGCTCAACGCAATTTAGTTTAGTTTATTTTCTGTCATTTCCTTTCTGTAATTTAGCTTAGTTTCCTTCCTGTCATTTCTTTTTGGCGATTTAATTTAGTTTCCTTTCTGTCATTTCCTTTCTGCAACTTAGTTTAGTTTCATTGAAGTGTGACAGAATTCACTGAGAACCCTTAGAAATAGCACCATTTCATAAAACATAAGAGAATGCCATGAACGTAATGCATCTGATGTGTATATATCACTGTCACCTTGAAGTTTGTACGAACCCTAGGTTGATAAAATAAATTAGGGTAGCCCCTAGGAGTTGCAGTTTTTTATTATTGTATTTTTTGACATTTTCTTAAATAAAATACAATGGGATCATATTTAAGAGAGATAAAAATAGTGATATGGAGGGGGAATATAGTGGGGTAGACAGAGAAAGAGGTGGGAGATATAGGTAGAGAGAGGAATGAAGAGAGAGAGGAGGAGAGAGGGAGGGAGAGAGATGGATTTGGAGGGGCAAAGAGAGGGAGGGAAGAACAAAGAAATTTAGAGATAGAGGTGGAGAGAGAGATAGAGGGAGTGATGAGGAAGAGATGAATATGGAATGAGAGAGGGAGGAGATGAGGGAAGGGAGACAAAAGGAGAGGATAGAGATATGGAAAGAGATAGACAAGGATACATAGATATGGAGGGGGGAGAGATGGGGAGAGCGGGAAGGAGAGCGAGAGGATGATAGTGACAGAGTTGGAGGGTGGAGAGAGAGTGTTTGTGTGATGGGGGGGAGAGATAGAGGGAGGTGGGAGAGAAATGGAGAGAGGGAAGGAAAAGAGAGGGGACTCAAGA
This sequence comes from Pinus albicaulis, assembly GCA_034641835.2. Classification (NCBI taxonomy): domain Eukaryota; kingdom Viridiplantae; phylum Streptophyta; class Pinopsida; order Pinales; family Pinaceae; genus Pinus; species Pinus albicaulis. The sequence goes on along the minus strand of CM076573.1, from coordinate 111,544,113 downwards.
GAGAAGGGGGGGGGGGGAGCGAGAGATGGAGTTAGAAGGGGGAAATAGAGGGAGGGAATAATAAAGACATTGAGAGATAGAGGTGGGGGTAGGGAGGGAGTGATAAGGGAGATATGAATATGGAACAAGGAAGAGAGGAGATGAGGGAAGAGAGATAAAATGAGAGGATAGAGATATGGAAATAAGGGTAAGAGAGAGACAGGGAGACATAGATATGGAGGGGGAGAGAGGGGAGAGAGATAAGGAGAGAGAGAGGAATAAATATGGAGAAAGAGTGTGTGTGTGTGATGGGGGGAGAGACAAAGGGAGGTGGGAGAGAAAGGGAGAGAAAGGAAGGAAGAGAGAGAGGATAGAGAGAGGGGGGAGAGAGATGGAGTTGGAAGGGGAATAAATACATAGAGAGAGAAAGGTGGAGAGGGAGAGGGAGTGACAAGGGAGCGATAGAGAGATGGTGAGGGAGAGAGAGAGAGATAGATATGGAGAGAGAAGGGGGGGGGGAGAGAGAGAGATAGGAAGATGGAGGGAGAGAGAGGGAGAGGAAGAGGGAGGGAGGGGGAGAGAGAGATATATATATATGGAGAGGGAGAGAGTGTATGTTTGGGGGTTGAGATAGAGATATAGATGGAGGGGGTATACAAAGAGAGAGAGAGAGAGGGAAGATATATAGATGGAGAGGAAGAGTGTGAGATAGATAGATAGTGTGTGTATGAAGGCTTATATAGAGATATAAAGAAGGATAGATAAAGGTTATAGAGATATAGATGGTGGGAGAGAGAGAGAGAGAGAGAGAGAGAGAGAGAGAGAGAGAGAGATGTGTTTATGGGACTGATATAGAGAGAAAAATAAGGAGAGATGGAGGGAGGTATAGATATAGATGGTGTTAGTGACCTATAAATATAGGATTCATAATTTTGAATTGACTGATGATATTCTGGTAAATATGTACATACTTTGGCTTCTGAAAGTTGTATTCCCATCTTTGTAGAAATAAAAAAATAGAAAAGCAAAAAGAGGGTAAAAGTCCTAAAAGAAATATCAAAGGACTTAGAAAAAATAAGATACCCCAAAGAAAAGGATGATAAAACATAAAAGTGTGAAAGTCTAAATGCCACTACTTTTTATTTTTGCAATTGATTATGGCAGAGTATCAATAAATGCCATAATCCATGATGAGTTGAACTATTCAATCTTGACTTATCATGTTTCATTTTACTTGTTTTAGATAGAGAATAAAGGATTGTCAGACAGTTTAATCCTAACAATTCAGTAGATAGGTATAGAGTAAAAAGGAACCCAACAGTTTAATCTGGGTCCTTGGATTAAATAAGTTAGAATTAGATAGTTTTACTGCTTTCAAAAGAAAAATGTTTTAAAGGTTGCTAGCTCAAATGCACCTGCACAAATGGAAGAAAAAAATGTTAGATTAAAATATTGGGTAGGTAGAAGAAGGTGAGAAAACATTGTACATATCTTTCACCAGGCTACAATAACTAATTTCCATTTCCATATAGATATTGGACATTCTAAACTATCAGTAAAAGAGGCTCAAAGCATTTCTCTGACTTCTTTTGGGACCGGACCCAAGGCTCAATGACTGGCTAGTTGAAGATGTAAATTTCTATGTTAATCCCAAATTTTCATCATCTACCACTCATGCATTTATCACCATGAAAATTCATAAGTAAAGATCCCATTTTTACTTAATGATGCTTAAAACCCATTTGATTAACTTCCTACATCTCATGAAGCATAAAAACCCTCAAAAGACGTTATATACTAAGCAAAAATGATTAAGTTATGATAATGAAGCTTTGCTTTAATTTTCACTTGCCTTAGTTATATTTATGTCTCTTGAGTATTCATTTTCCCTTTTAGTCATATTAACACCTAACTTATTTATTAAATCCTTATAAAAAGTCCTAGTCCTATTAATATAACTCATTTTTTATTAATTATCGCAAAAACCCCTTATTATAAGCTTTTTATGTCAAAGTTATTACACACATGTTTAAATAAATTCTTGAAAAAAATCCCTTTGACATAAAAATTATCAATACACAAATACCCCACCCCCTTATAGTTTTGGACCTTCAAATAATCTAAAACTATATAATAAAATGAAATACGAAAATTAGTTTTCATACATATTTTATATGTTTAGAATGAGAAAACATTATCCCGCTTATCCTTTGTAAATAATTTCACCATTTTTCCCTGCACAAGCTTTATCCAAGGTTAAAATTATAACTCTATCCCTTTTCCCCATTATATGAAATTCCATATTTCGTATAAAAGTTCAAACCTTGGTTAAAGTTCCCATTTAACTCATCCCATGAATTCTACCCTATATATAAACTCCTTTTATATATATAAACCTATTGTCCTGTACATAAAACCAGCGCCATCACATTCATCCGCAACCATCCGATCAACCTAATCTTCCTAATCCGATGGTCCTAATTCAATGCGATGAAAATGCCTCATGCCCCACCATTTTCCGACGCATTAAACTATAACCGTAGATCGTCAACTATCATATCAACGACTTACAATGAATCCTGGGTCCCACCTTTTCCTATCCCCGCAGATTAAAGGCCAATCTGGACTGTTCACATCATCAGACCAAATATAATGGTGTGTGTTCAATATCGTGCTCTGAAAGTAATCGGTCGATGTTTATAAAAAATCATGCGATAAAAGTAGTTTTTCCAAACCGCCCATTGCTACGTGTCTAAATTCTATTAGATCGCGTTCCAATTGCTCAAAACTGCTTACCATCCCAAATCAATGCAAAAACCACCAAGTTGTTTTCGCATTCAAAGTGAATCCGCATCCCGCCATTGAAGGAACCTCTAATTAATGACCTGAACAGTGTTTGATGTTAATGGTTTTTAACCTAAATATTGCATTGTTTTGTGTATTATTCACCTCCCCAACTGATTTAACCTGCGCATGACTGTGTGAATGAAACTTAAACCTTTTCTAGCCAATTTCTCCCCTTGAAGCAGAATTTCACCACAGAGATTGCATTTAAAGGACTCTTGATGCTTTCCGCTGAGTCATAACATCCAGTTTCAAGCTGATACAACCAAAAACTCTTCTTGGCCGCCAAAATACCTGTAGAGGTATTTTTCAGTATTCCAACCTAACAATTCATAGATTCAAAGGAAATTTTCACCTATTGAGTATTAAAACAGATCAATTAGGCTACAGAGACCTGAATTGCTAGTTTAGTATGCCCAAACCTTGAAAAACAAGGAAAACCCTTGCAAATTTTTCTTAGAATTTGTCATTTACATAAACTCTGTTTTAAAGTAATTCCGGTCCTTTAAAGACAATTTCCTTGGTCCAAAAGGGTTAAAAAGTGCACAGAAAGCTAAAAATCCTTTTGTTCAGTTCTCTGCACCCAGAAAACCTGTGTTTTCTTTCCAAAAACCTATGCTCAGATTCCCAAAATTGTCCCAGATCTGTTCAAATACCCTCTGTGTCAAAATTAACTAAGAAAACAGTTTAATCTTGTTTAGTTATTCCCAAAAAATGACAAAGAAGCAAGTTACACCCAAGTCTGTAGGTCCCAAAGCCCCAAAATCTGCCTCAGCCAAGCTTTTTAAAGCCAGAATCATCAAATATTAATAAGCCTACCCCTACTTTAACAACTAATTCAACTGAAGTTGTCATACCTCTTCAGCCACCTGTTTATGCTGAAGAAAGAAGTCCTTTAACAGATTTGGATTAAAAGATTATTGATGCAGCAATAGAATTTAATTTGCTTGATATTCATAACTGGTGTCATGAAAAATTTCTTGATAAAAATAAAAATGATATACCTATTTGGGAGTCTAATTTTCCCAAGTATTTTGTGCTTATTACTCATCTAGCTCAAGACCTGGTCAGATTGTGTCAATTACATTATTTTCCCGATCAGAGGTCTATTGTGAACAAAGATAGAGAAATTTTGTTTTCCATCACAATAGAATCCATTAATGAAATGCTTCAGTTGAGTTAAGAATCCATTGAAGATTTGACTCAGTTGTACCTAGATCTGGATTACCCTAAGAGGTTTCTGATTCTTCAAAACTTCATGCCTACTCATGTTGATTTCCCAAAGGTGAATCCACCCTATTCCACCTCTGATTTTCCTGAATCTTCCAGACAAGTAATTTCAATGCTATCCTTTATCTTAGGATATTTTAATGATGAGTTCTCTGATGTCTCTATACTAGGATTCCTTTCTACATTGTCCTCTGGGCAACCTCCTGCGATGGTATTTGATTTTTCTAGATTCATTGCAGACAGTATACATTATCAGTTAACCAAATTTCCTACTGAGGGAGTGTTTAGATATTCATCATATCTGTTCCATATTTTTCTATTTTTCCAAGCAAAACAGTTTCCAGTGGCTTTACAAAAGATGAATGTAGAGGGCTAGCCTTTGTCAGTAATATTCTGGACATCATTACTCAAGAAGACAGGAAATGAATTCAATTACAAAGATTTCACATATTTGTTTGTAAGGCCAGCCATGAATTTACTTTATAAAATAGAACAACCCACGGTCAGTGATGAGATGAAAATGATATTGCAATTATCTGAACAAATCCAAGTAGGGGATCGGTACTTATATGAAGGACATACAGAACTAAGGGTATTTGGAGCAAATTTTCTCCCATATAAGTTGCCCAAATTCCTAACTATCAGAATTTTTGCATTGGAATATCTAAGGCAGGTGTTAAATGCAGATGCAGTAAATTTCGTGGCTTCTAAGAAAAAGACCCAATTCAAGCTAAAGAACCAAATTGGACCATTTATAGTAAATAACAGGGATGCATTAAAGGAGATAGCAAATAAATTGTCAGACTATAAGTTTCAAGAAAGTTTTTATTGGAATTATGATCCTAAAGGCATTTTGAATTGTATAAGGCTTAAGGTAAAGTGACTCCTTTCATCCATGAGCCTAAACCCCAAATTGAGAAATTTGAAAATCAAGTAGAGTGGGTGGAAAATACATTGGTTGACCCTACTTCTGATGCAACAACAGTGATAAACACAGATAATTCATAGTCTATAGTGGTCAACCAATAGGTAGAAACTTCAAACAAAAGGACCAGGAATGAAGAAGGATATTCAACAGAGACCATTGTAGAAAAAAAATTCAGGATTATTTACAACAAAAGGGAAAAAATGACTGTTGCTGAGAAAGAAAACACTATTGAAATAAATGATACAGATGATCAGTAGGAAGACAATGATGAAGCCACTATAATTGTAAATGATACTTTAGCAGAAATTCATAAAGAGTAGGTTTTAACACAGGAATAGGGCAGAGAAATGGTTGAAAAATAAGTAAATATAGAAGTTCCCTCCTCCTCCAAAACAGTAGAGGGAAAAGATAGTGATATCCAGGAAAAATACAAACGGATTAAGGAAATAAATGAAGAGATCAAAAGAGAAGTTTATTCTCAATTTTTGAAAGAAAAACCAGGAGAAAAAGACAGACTTTTGATAGATTTTGACTATTCAACAAATAAAACGATTATTTCTTTTCTAGCCAATGGTTACAGACCCAAAGACAGTTGCAGATTACAGGAAAACACAGCTTGAAGTAGATGCAGATACCATACATGAACTTGATCAAATAGAGTTTCATAGAAGTACTTCAGAAATGATCTATTCTAAGGTGGTAAACAAAACTGTGAGTGCAACTAGATTGCAAAACACTGTGTTCAACCTGCAGGATCAAATGAAGTTAGATAAAGCTTCATTACATGCGAAGGATCTAAGGATCAAATCCTTAGAAGACTTGGTGCTAAAAATTGGAGTGGATCCTTCAAACATTCATGTTGCTCAAGCGTTAATAAAACAAAAGAATGAATATATTACTTCCTTAAAGGAAGCAATTAAAACTCCCACCAAATGAGCATCCTCAAGCAAAGGAAATCCTACAAGAGAAAACAGAAAAGGATGAGATGATGCAGTTAGTGCTAAAAATGACTGCTCAAGTTAAAGACGTGGAGAATTAAATAGAGACCCTTATGAAAGAAAATGAAGCCTTAAGAAAAGCAAATGTGCAATATACTCCTACTATTATTCCTATAGTTGGAACAATTGTCCCTTCCACATTGGCAGAGAATTTGGACCCAAAAGTGCCACTGGAAACTGCAGTGTCAGTGCAATCTATAGACACTTCTGCCACAAGATCATCCACCTCTCAGTTACATCAAACAATTGAAGCAGCTGACATAGTAAAGGCCATGGAGGAGATGTCCCTCAAGAATAATGAGATAATCAATTTGAAAAAGAATATTCAAACTCTTGAAACATCAAATAGAAATACATTGATCACCTCTAAGGGACATGAACAAAGAGAAAACAGACTTCAAGAGCAGGTAAAGATTTTGCAGCAACAGGTCAATCTCAGTGAACAGGTGTCATTCATAAAAAACTATCTTTGGAATAACATAATCCAATGCATACATCTAAAGTGGCCTTCAATTCAAATCATTTATGAGCAGAGGGATCTACTTAAAGCAGCACAGGTGGAAATTTAGAAAACCAAAGAAGAACTCGTTAACAAACCATCTCAAGCCTTGAATATTATTACATTTTTGAACAGCAAAAATAGAGAAGAGCTTGAAGAATTGAAAATCCAAGACAAGACTGAAACAATTCTGCAAATCAAAAAGGTCCTAAATAAAAGGAACATAATGAACAATTTGGAGGAAAAGTTCAGGACCATGGAGTTTTCAATAACAAATTTTTTGGCACAATACACTATATTGAAGGAAGCAGGCCTCTCAGACATTCATGGCTTTAATGAAAATCTAATGGTTCAAAAATATTATGACAAGAATATCAGGGCCCATGCCAAAGAACAAGTTAATAAGCCTCTGCCACAAGGTTCTCCAATTGGAAAAGTTGTCTTGCAATACTTTGAAAACTTGTTTTTTCTACAGAATGAAATTAAGCATATTTTCATGATCAAACCAAATTTCTCAAGGTACACTGAAGCTGATGAAAGTTATCGAAAGTTAAAAAAAGTGAAAATGCCAAGTGATCAGCAATGGCAAGAATTCACAGACTTGTTATAGCTACATTGGAGCAGAACAAATATAGGTAAAGCAGTGAAGATTGAGAAGAAAAGCAACTAATTTGGTTTAAAATTTTTTATTGCTGATAATATCTTTTACAGTAGTAAAAAGAAAAAAGGAAAGTCAAATATAACAGTCAAGAGAAAGTGAACAAAATAAAATTGATTGTTTTTACCATAGTGAAAATTTCCTTTTACAGTTGTTAAAAGGTAAATGTTGCAGTGAAAGTGTACTAGAATAATCAGCAGAGTCAAAGAGTATCCGAGAAGAAATCAGTCATAAATTTATGCTATTGTAATTTTTTCTGTCTTACAGTAGTAAAAGTAATAAGGAAGTAGCGTGAGAGAAAATCAAGAGGAAAAACAACATTAAAGGATGAAAAGTGAAAGAGTATCAGTCAAGCAATCCATAAACAAATATCTTCTAAATATGCCAGCAAGCATAAAAAACAATGAAACAATCAGTTTTGATTAGATAATGTTAGTTCTATTTTTTCTAAATAGAAGGACAACTTGCTAAGTTGTTAAGCAACTGTCCCTCTTAGTGTGTTAAGATATTTTAGTTTCCTAGAGTTATTCCTAGATTTTTCTAGGATATTTTTTACTAAACAATTTGTATAAATACTTCACTCTTTGAAGTATTAAGGGTGGAATAAAATTGCTAACAACATTATAGACATTTTTCTGGTACGTTGAAGGCTCACATGTATTGATTTCAAAGCAGTAGTCTATACAATAGCCAATTGGACTTCATAATTCAGGATTCATGCGATAATTTGAAGAGTAAAGTGCATTATTGTCATTGTTTACTTTCTGAGTTCCATTTATTTCATATATGTTGTTCAATCTTAATGATTAAGTAGGAGTATTACTTCAAGACTAGTGTTATAAATCCCTATCTTAACTACTTAATCATTTAAATGTTTTCTGTTGATTTATGGATTTAGGAATTCTTAATTGCTCCTAGTCCCGTTTGACCTCTGCCTCCTTCCTCTTTTTTTGGATCAATGGATTCTTCATTTCTCTTTATCTCGAAATAATCCATCTCATCAAAACAATCTATCCAAATCTCTGAGGTTTATCTACCTTGCCCTGAATACATTAGCATCCTCTTGGCCTTGCCTTCTAGTTCTGCTTGCTAGACTTTGACTCCATATCCCAATGGATTAGTAGATCCATCTTTAATTTGTCTTGAAGTAATCTTATTTTCCACCAAACATTTCAAAACCAAAACCAAATTGAACTATCATAACTATCCTAAAACATTAAAATAAAACAAAGTTAAATCATAAAGAGAAATCCCTCTCCGAAATTTAGGAAGGCTGGATCCTAAATTTCCAAATTAGGTTTGTGGTTACCTCGGAATGTTTCTCTTGAACCTGGAGAAATTACTGAGCGATAACAGATGGCAGGGGGAGAGGGAATAAGAGAAAGATAGAAAAGGGAGGGAGAGGTGGAGAGAGAGAGAGAGAGGAGATAGGGAGGGGGAGGGAGAGAAGGATAGAGGGAGGAAGATAGACATAAAATGGAATGTCGAGAGAGAGGTAAGAAGAAAAAGACACACAGACACAAATAAATACATAGAAGTTAGATATAGAAAGTCATGAATATTTTGGTTGTTCACTAAAATAGATGTATTTATTTCAACATAGATGTTGATTTCTAATCCTATTTAATACCTTACACTAGATGCATTGATTTAATTGTAGAAGTTGATTTCTACTCCTATTTGATTGCTTGCACTAGATGCATTAGTTTTAGTGTAGATATTGATTTCTCATTGTATTTTACCGCTTGCACTAGATGTATTGATTTCAATGTAGATGTTGATTTCTACTCCTATTTGATTTCTTGCATTGGATGCATTGGTTTCAGTGTAGATATTTATTTCTAATCCTATATGAAGGTTTATGCTATATGCATTGATTTTAGTGTAGATGTCTATTTCTAATCCTATTTAATACCTTACAATAGATGCATTGATTTCATTATTGATGTTGATTTCTACTCCTATTTGATTGCTTGCACTGGATGCATTGGTTTTAGTGTAGATATTAATTTCAAATCCCATTTGATTTCTTGCAATAGATGCACTAATTTTAGTGTAGTTGTTGATTTATAATCCTATTTGATTTTTTGCACTACATGCATTAATTTTAGTGTAGATGTTGATTTCTAATCCTATTTTATTGTTTGCACTAGATGAAATAATTTTAGTATATATGTTGATTTCTGATTTGATGCAACTAGATGTATGATGTATTCAAAGTAATTTGGTTAATGGTGTGCACTGATTTCAGTGTAAGCACATCTCTACCCCCTCCATTTATATCTCTATCTCACATTGTCTCTCCTTCTTTATATCTCTATTTCACCCCCCAAACATACACACTCTCTTTCCATATCCATCTATCTATCTCTCTCCCCCCCTTTTCTACTCCTACTCTCTCTCTCTCTTCCTCTTCTCTCTCTCTCTAACACTTATCTCTCCATATATATATCTCTTCCTCCCTCCCTATATGTTCCTCTCTCTTCTTCCTTCTCTCCCCCACTCCATCTATATATCTATTTCAGCCCCAAAATATACATGCTCTCTCTTAGTGTAAGCACATAAACATTATTGATGATGTGAATTGACCTTTGTGTTACAATAATTCAATCATAAATACAATATTTGAATTTTCATTCTAAATAAAATGTTCACTTACCCGAAATGTCTTCTTCCTGAAATTGTAATCTATTTGTAATTGGTTACATTCTTATTATTCCCATTTTCCATCATTCAACATTGTTAATCACTTTGCATTCAAATGTGGTAATAGAAAATAACTAATAGGTGTGACAATAAGAACAGTAGAAGAAAATAGTTTCATATTTATCTCAATGAAGATTGTTTGTAATTGACTATATTCTTAGTATTCACATTTTTTATCATTCAACATTTTTACATTGTCACTTTGCACTTAAAACTTTTATTTCATCATTTTTCATCATTCATTACTAATATTTTCTCTCATCTCAACAAATTGAGGTAACTAAGCAAAGTTAAAATTAAATTGATCAAATTAATCTTAGACATATTTAGCATATTTAAATTGATCAAAATAATTTGATTTAAAAAAATAATTATGACTGCACATGACTAAAACTAGCTTAGATCCATCTTAACCCTGGATCTATCAAGCGCCGAGAGGGATCAAATATCTCGAGGTGAAAACCTTTCCTCAAGTTTTTCACTCAAAAAAGAAGTTTGCACCTCGAGAGATTTTATCCCTCTCGGCGCTTGATAGATCCGGAGTTAAGATGGAACTAGGCTGGTGTACTTAATTTATATGTTGGCATTGATCTGTATATTTTTAGGTCATATTAAATATGTCCATTTAATGTGCTTGCAGATAAATGTGTATGTGACAGAAATTATTTGACATGAGATGTATATTAATTTGAGTATGTGTGTGGTGATGATGTTAGATTAAAATTTTTGTGTTTTTTAGTTGTGATCATGATCGTGATGCCCTATTAGATTATTAGATGTGTGTGTTAGATAATGGCGTTTATATGTGCTAGATGTGTATATAATTAGATGATGGTAGTGAATTCGAATCTGTATCTTAAATGATGTTTATGTTTCACATTAGATAGTCATCATCATGATGTTTATTTTTATGAAATAAAATTTGTTATAGATTATGTATTGGTGAACTTATATCAAACTTTTATATATGAAATTGCATGCAAAATTACTTACCTTGAAAAAAAAAGTAAAGAAATTTTTATAAATTACAAAGTTTAGTATGGTTGACACTATGACTGTAAAATTATGATAAATAGTATTCTATTACTTAGATAGTTCATTGATATTCAATCTAACTTAATTAGTAAAATATTTCATTACTCACAAGGAAAAAATAATTAAAGGTAAAATAATTTAGTTAGTTCTTAATAAGACGAAAATGTGTAACTCATTCAATTTTTAATATAAAATAATAATAATAATAAATTATTCAAAATACAATTCGACGAATTCAATATTGGTTTATAAAATTCAACTATTGTTAAATTTTAAAAAATAAAGTCGAGATTTTTTATAATTAATTTAGATATAATATAACTTAAAAATTTATATTTTTATAAAATTTAATCTATTACTAAAGCTACAATATTTTCAAGCAATTTAAATCTAATATTTATATGAACTCTTATCAATTTAAATTAGAAATTTATGTCTCTAAAGATGAGGATCAAGAAATGTAAAATAAGGCTGCTAAAGTTACTTGTAGTTGGGGATTTTCTCTAAAGGAAGTTCTCCCTTAAAGAGGAAAGTGAATTTTTTTCTAGTAATACAGATATAACATTTTGGTGCTATCTTGGTTCTTTATTTGCTATTGTACTCGTTTAAATTTAACTCTTTTTAATAATAAGTATGAGTTAAATAATACAAAAATGATACTATATTAGATTTAAACTTTTGGCAAATAATATGTTTGATTATTTCTTAATGAACAACTCAAAAAATATTATTTTTTCCACGTACATATCACGAGATAGTAGCTAAAATTCATGTTTTCACATGCCAACTAAATGAAAATTTACTTTCATTGCTTCATATTCATGAACTTAAATATGTATAACCTTTAAGAATCAAACCATGCATCATGCAAATTGTACCATGTTTTATAATGCAATTTTATAGTATGTTTGCATGGACAACTTTATATTAAAAGTTAACTATAAACCCACATCCATTGTAGCCCTTCTATACAAGATGATGATCTATCCATAAATGCAAAATGTATACCATATTTTATAATGCAATTTTAAGCTATGATCTACACCATTATAAGATTCATTCAAATGCAAAATGCACCATGTTTTGTAATTTGCAATTGTACTATTCATTAAATAACTTGACAAAACAACTTTGAAAAAAACCTAAGAATCATCTATTAACATTATAAGAATCATCATGCAAAATGTACCAACAAATGAAAATTTAATTTCAATGCTTCATATTCATGAACTTAAATATGTAAAACCTTTAAGCATCAAACCATGCATCATGGAAATTGTACCATGTTTTTTAATGCAGTTTTATAGTATGTTTGCATGAACAAAGTTATATTAAAAGTTAACTATCAACCCACATCCATAGTAGCCCTTCTATATAAGACGATGATCTATTCATGAATGCAAAATGTATATGATATTTTACAATGCAATTTTAAGTTATGATCTACACCATTATAAATTCATTCAAATGCAAAATGTACCATGTTTTGTAATTTGCAATTGTACTATTCATTAAATAACACGACAAAACAACTTTGAACAAAACCTAAGAATCATCTACTAACATTATAAGAATCATCATGCAAAATTTACCAACAAATGAAAATTTACTTTCATTTTTTCATATTCATGAACTTAAATATGTAAAACCTTTAAGCATAAAGCCATGCATCATGCAAATTGTACCATGTTTTATAATGCAAATTTATAGTATGTTTTTATGAACGAATTTATATTAAAAGTTGACAATCAAGGTCCACATCCATGGTAGCCCTTCTATACAAGATGATAATCTATTAATGAATGCAAAATGTATAACATATTTTATAATCCAGTTTTAAGTTATGGTTATTTTAGACATCTACACCATTATAAGATTCATTCAAATGAAAAATGTACTGTGTTTTTTAATTTGCAATTTTACTATTCATTAAATAACTTGATAAAAAGGGGCAGAGGCCCCGGTCTGCCGGTAAACTGTACGTTTGCTAAGGCGTACAGGCCGCTAGGTCGATGGATCGAACCTCGAAGAACCCTGCGTGAATGCCATGCCCTCGTCTGCTCACGCCTAGAGGTATAGTGGTAGCCGGGGGGATTCGACCCCGTGTTACGCGAGTACGATACCTCCGCCGTTGCCGATTCCTCTAGCTCAGAAAAAAAAAATAACTTGATAAAACAACTTTGAACAAAAACTAATAATCATCTACTAACATTATAAGAATCATCATGCAAAATCTACCAATTAAATGCAAATTTACTTTCTTTTCTTCATATTCATGAACTTAAATATGTAAAAACTTTAAGCATCAAACCATACATCATGCAAATTGTAATATGTTTTATAATGACAATTATAAGAATCATCATGCAAAATGTACATAAACTCCAAAATCAACATGTATTAAATCATAATAAAGAGTTCTATTTAAAATATGTCTAAAATTTATATCATTATAAAAGTAAATATATAATAAAAAGATGTCAAATAAAAATATGCATCAAAGAGATGAATTCATAATAAAGATTTTTACTTTAAATATGTCCAAAATTTATATCATGATAAAAGTAAATATATAAAAATACTGTCAAATAAAAATTTGCATCAAAGAGAATCTTGTTGAAATATATGATCTATCAACATCCTTGTGCTCTCAACAAAATCATGGGTACCTTGCACAACATGTGTAATTACATATATACAAAATATTTTATGCTTTAAAAGTAATTTTTAATGTTTTAAAATAGAATGAGAATGTAATCATCAAAGAAAAATTATAAAATTTCAAATTCCATGCAATACCTCATGGTGTTCCCCCTCCATTCCACCTTTGCGTTGTTCGCCATGCATTGCGCCCCCATTGATAACCTGTACAATACATGTACACATATATATATTTAAAATTTAAAATTTCACATGAAAATGCATAAACTCACAATATTAAAAAATCAAGTATCAACTTCTTCAAGTTATCTAAATGATTCAATCCATGTAACAGACTCAAGTTTCAGATTCCATGAAATAACTCGTGGTGTTACCCCTTCATTTCACCCTCATGGATGCCCTGTACAATACATGTACATGTATATATTAAAAATTTAAAATTGCATATGAAAATTCATAAACTCACAATACTAAAAAAATGTTAAACAACTTTTTCAAATTGTTTAGACGGACATATCCCCATTGCTGACTCCATCACTAAATTCCCTGGAGAACGGGAATCATTTCCACAAACCTAAAGTTCAAATATTTTTAAAATTGTAAGATAAAGATCTCATTTTTTAATGAAATTTACTTCAATTTATAACAAAACAAAAGTGAAATATTCAATACTTGTGGCAAGCGATTATTTGACACATCTCCTAATAGGGAGGAAGAGGGTGGCACTAGTGAAAAATTTCGGATGGAATCAGAATCTATTAACATTTAATTATATATGTAGTTGAACTTCTTTTAAAAATATGTCTTCAGGATACCGATATAATAAAATTAGAATAATATTATCAACATGAAATCTTCAAAAGAAACTAACATCTCTCAACATATCTTGATTGGAACCTGAACCTAGGATTTGTGATATTATCAAAATTTTCTTTCAACAAACAAGTTAACTAAAAATGTTGAACATATGATACATGCGTGTTAGATTATATCTGAAAAAATTTAAAAAAAAGTATGTGAATCAACATTAACACATATATTACATTGCATTAAAATATCCACACTAATCATTAACACAAATTGATCCCACACCCTCTTCTCCATGACCAATTAGGTATTTCCAAACAACACAACAACTCTTTTCATATGCTTTAACCTATTCAATATTCATATTATCTTTCTCCTCATTTGTTTTATATACAAAATTAGCATGTGCACCAACTCGTGCTCTTTGTTGATTTATACCAACATAAATTCCAGTCAATACAGTATCGATGTTTTCTACAATGGCATCCCTTGATTCTCAACCAATATGAGAAGTGACATCCATCTTCGACCACAAACTTACCAGACGAGGAGGTTGAAGTACAAAAGGCGGTGGAGGGCAAGGAAATTCAGTATCACTTAATGCACCCTAATGTTCATATGTACGAAATTTCCCAGTACCATAAAATTTAAATGGAAGGTAAGTATAATCAAGTCCCATACTAAAAAAAAAAACTGAATAAAATAATTTTGCAAAATAATGTGGAACCTCGTCATTCCATGGAAGATTTCCATACGCTGCAAGGAACCTATCATACAAATGGTGCGCTATTTCAAGGTGCTTGAAATATTTCACCTTAAGCATCTTTCTTTTCGTCCATTCTTTGAAATTAAACATATATTTTTCATGTTCTTTTGTAACCCTTCTACTTACCTTGGCCCATTTATTGGGACCCATAACTACTTACTTTCTACTCCTCATCATATCTATAAATAAATTATTTTTTGGCACAAGATTCTTGTAAATATCAAGAAATGATCTTAGAGAGTGCACAACAATTTCTAAGGTTTGTCGACTCTCTACAAGGAGCTCCAAACTCACAAGATATTTTTTCAATTTTGAATAATGACCTATGGACCTCTGTAACGTACATTGTTGGATGTTTGTGTCCCAAGGAAGCTCATCAGGAATATCAGATGAATAGGTGGTAGTTGGTGTATGGTCTTCTTCTTGAATTGCCCTCCTTCGCCTATGTTTACGTTGATCAACATTTTCACCCCCTGCATCAATATAATTACATAAATATAAAAACATGTTCAAATATATTTATAGACATGCAAGATAGACAAGTACACATATATGTCCATACAATTCATTTACATGTGCAAATTTTTTTAACATAAAAATAAAATTATATAATTTACCAAAATGATGAGGATCATGATGATCCGATTGATATTGAGGAACAATTGGAGATTGTTGAGCACCATCACGCCCAAGTACATGAGTTTATTGAGCTTGTTAACCACCAAAATAATGTTGACCATCGAGATAAATTTTACCACCCTCATGTGACGACATAGTGAGAGAAGCTTCGAAAAAAAATAGAAATTATAATAAATTAATTAATTTAAATTGACAAAAATCTATTCAATATATTTATGTACATATGATTCTACCTATTTATAATTTAATTAAATGCACAAAAACATATATATATCATACCATGATGATGTGAATGGCCCTCCACTGATTTATTTGATACTCTCTTCGACCTACTGAGAGATGCTCCTAAAAAAAATGAAACTTAATATAAATTAATAAAGCTAAATTGAAAAGAAAAGAAAAATCCATATGTATGTAGATATGATTATATTCAAATATCATTTAAAAACTTGCACATAAACATATATATACCATGATCATGATGCAACGAATAATGGACCTCCCCTATTCATTTGATAATATCCTCGATCCATGACCAATCTCATCAACATGCATAGAAATTTTCCCTCTAGTTGATGCATGAGACTCAATTGATGCTCGCCTCGAAGAATCAAGTGGAAAATTCTCATGTGATGACTTGGCCCTCG
Source organism: Pinus albicaulis (assembly GCA_034641835.2). Lineage (NCBI taxonomy): Eukaryota > Viridiplantae > Streptophyta > Pinopsida > Pinales > Pinaceae > Pinus > Pinus albicaulis. The sequence continues at coordinate 111,527,716 of CM076573.1, read as the reverse complement.
ATCCATGAAATGGATATCTATTTATATATAGATATATGATCTTTAAAAAACCCCTTGAGTTACCTCATGCATTTAAAAATATTTAAAATTGCTATTTAAAAAGATCAAGAATTCAGAAAATTAATGTAACTATCTAAGGGTTTCTTCAAAATTATTTGGTGTAAATTCTTCATTCAAAATATACTCAAGACTTAAAACACAAATTCTAAAGTGCACATTTTGAGAAATAAATACAAAATTTTCTAAAATATGTCAGGTTCACCAAATTGTGCTTACATAGTGGGGCGCACTTAGTATAGTATTGAAAATAACACATGGTCATTAAAAACAACACATGTATAACTAAAAAACACAAACATATCAAATATATGCTACAATGTCCATCAATAAATTTTGATGTAAATATTCTTAACACCAATTCATATTTCACACATAACTATTTAATTATCATTGACCCATACAATATATCACTAGACATCTTATTAACATTTGCACAATGTCTTATGCTAAATGATTGAAAATAACTAACAATATTTTTTTCTTCTCCATGTAGTTGTTTTAACCTCTCCTTTTTGACTTGGTACACACGTTTAATCTAGTTGCACACAAGTTTAGAATTGGTTAAGGCTAAAATTCCATTGGATCCATACTCTGTAGTTGTTCCTAAGCCTTTTATCAATGCAATATAATATGCTTCATTCACTACAAGGAAAAGATCCTCTAGCTGAGGTTCTTGAGGAACCCCTTATAAAAATACCCAGACATCTGTTTCTAGAGGAGGTTACTATAGGAGGTTGGCGGGCGGAGGTTTTTGTGGATGTTTTTCATTTGGTGCGCTTATCATCGTAAACCGCACCAGTGCGTTCAACAAAAGAAAGCATCGGTGTGCACAAAACATTGGCACACTGGACATCGTGCGCTCTGTACACACCCGCCCAGTGCGTCTTATTATTGTAGCACATTGGTGATTTAAAAATCTTTTGCACTGGTGCGTCATAAAATGCTATACCAAAATAGAAGTTGCCCGATGCGGTCTTAATCAACCGCACCGGTGCGCCTATAAAACCCTGTGCACTAGAATAGGTTAAATAAAAAAAAATTACAACCAAAAAACCGCTTTTTTCACTTTTCTTAGTGCTTCAGAGCTCTCAAGCATTGGTGCAATTTATCCTTGTCTGAGACGCCCTGACATCGGTGCTCCCATTGCACCTATTGCACACACTGCTACTGTGTATTTCCCACCAATCTCCAGCTTGAATTTCTCAAAATGGTGGGAAACTTTTCTTTTGCAAATTCTACAACGATATGCCTCCTCGATGGCCAAATGTACATGTATTTTTCTTGTTTTTCCATAATTAAGCCTTTTAGCGGATTGGAATTTCAAATAACCTTAAAATTAACCATTTAAAAGAAAAAAAATAATTGTCGTGTGGTGCGCTCGAGCCGTTTGGCTTGCACCTGTTTGCGGTGTTGCATGTAAATTTACAGGCCACACCATAATTGGTGCTAACGGTATCTACACCAGTTCCAGGGCAATACTGAAAGGTGCACTGTGTTATTTTAAAATTTAAAAAAAAGCACAGTGCAGTCGTTTACCTAGCCGCCTATTGACCATGTGGAATAGTGGCAATGCAGTGCGTTGACTTAAATATCTGCCCTAGGGTGGGTACTTTTGTCAGGGCACCGCATTTCGCATTTCGACAGGGTCAACGACTATGTAATGATGTCAGGAGGTTGGTGCGCTGACCAAAATATATGCCCCAGGGCATAGAGTTTAGTTAGCGCACCACACTCCTAACACCGTACATATTCAACGGTGTGTTGAAATTTTCAGGTGCACCACCTCCGGTGAGTTGAATATTATCTGGTGCACCACCATCGGTGCGCAACAAATGAAAGACGCATCGAGACTGGTGCATGCCTATTTTTTGTGGCGCATCGACTATTTTTTTTTTCCAAAAAAAATTATATATGTATATTCCTAAATACATGTCTCATTTAATAAAAAAATTGTATTTAATATGTCAATCATTTAGAGACATGAAATGAGATAAGAGGAGGAACAACAACAACAACAGGTGGACAAGTGTAACATGGTTCGCCTATGGGAGGCACGAGAGAGGGAGAGAGATGTGTACCCTCGCCCTATTACAGCAACTACCCAGGGGCTCCTAAGGTAGGTAGGCCTCCTTAAGTTCTATGAGGAGGCTAATTCCCTAAAGGGCCATGGTCTGTTTTTGAGATATCTTATCCGCAGGTGGAATTCACACCTACAGGCTTTCTGGGTTGGTCCTAAATAGTGGTACATGCCTACTGAGGAGGACATATATTTCATTACATGGCTATCAAGGAGAGGGGTGGATTTTCCCTTGTTCCCAAAGGTTCCAGTTGGCTATGAAGCAGGGAGTCAGTTGGTGTACTCCCAGAGATACATTAGCACAAATATACTGTCTCCTTCAGATTTTGAGGTCTTTGGAGGTCAGTTACGTAATGGTGCATTTGGTAGTCAGGAGTTGAGGTGCCTCTCACTTCTGATTTTGACCATTTCACACACACCAATGATGGGAAACTCATTATTTTCATGCTTCTATATTATGTTGATTCTTTAGTACAGGAGCCATGACTTGTTAGGTGGTCTGCCATTTTTTTGTGGCAGTTTTGTACAGCCTTAGATAGATGTTGTGCTCATGCACAAGGGAGGGTCAAATTCCCTTTTGCTTCAGATATTTTTTGTTTATTTTTTGAGATGTTTCTAGAGACGAGGCCTATTTTTGTTCGACAACCTCGTAGGCCAATGTTTGAGGCATGGATGCACATGTGGGGGCAGATGATGCCGAAGAGGGGTGAGACTATGTTTCCAGCGAGGCTATCACATGATGCACTAGAGTTGCTAGCCGGTGTTAACGAGCATCCCTTCATTATGGTCCCCTATCCTTATGCTGGTTTGGATTGGAAAGGGTGTGCCAACATCCTCTTCACATATGATGAGCCTCCAAATGATAGATGTAATATTATTGTTTTATTTAAATTTATTCTAACATGTTCTTTAATTTGTTTTTGTTAAATTGTGTAATGAAATTGTCTAATTATTTTTGTGTACTTGTATATATTTTGCAGACATTGGGTCTTTTTATGGCGAGGAAATGTTGACACCACCACATGATCTAGGTGTGGATCCTAATGACAATCAGGGCATGCCAGATGCTAAGGATCATCAGGAGGCCTGTGCAGAGAGACCTGCTCCTGCTGGTGCACGGGTACCGCCTTTTTCTAGGCACGGTAGGATTGATAAAAGATGCAAGATGGAGTTGGGTGACCAAATCACTACATTGATTATTGAGGTGGGTATCAGGCCCGCTACTATGAGAGACATACATGCCGATGGTAGGTTGTTACATATGTAGAGAGGCATGATGCGTGACATGTACAACCTGATGCGTCATGTCGTAGGAGCTACGACCTTAGTTATGTGGTTGAGGAGGATTGTTGCACGTTATAGGTGTGGTCGAGACACAACACGTGATCGACAGTTCACGAGCAGTGACGCATCATCTGATGATCGTTCACCTCGCGTCGCACCAAATGAGCAGCCTCCACTAGCATCGAGCAACATTCATCATGGAGAGCAAGATGTACCATTGGATACATCCAGTCAGTAGTCTGCAGCATCCAACAATACTCATGATCATGAGCAGGCTGGACCATCGACCGTCGATGCTGCACCATTGACTGAGCAAGCCTCGATTAGTATTGCTATTGATGATGTACCACCAGCTGATCCATGAAATTTATATTATAGTTGTGTATTTTTGACATTATTCAGTTATATATATATATATGGTCCATGTATTTTATGTTCATGTTGCAGTTGTACTTAATTTACATGTTAGTGATCATCATGATGTGTATATTGTTAGGTCATGTTAGATATGTTCATTTAATGTGCAGCTTGCAGATAGATGTGTATGTGATAGCAGTTATTTCACATGCAAGGATGTATATTTGATGTTTGTGTTGTGATGATGTTATATAATGTTAATTTTGTTTTGTTAGATGATCATGATCACGATGATGTTAGAAAATTTGAATGTGTTTTTTATTCAAATATGAGGTTTGCACGATGGTTATCATGAATGTGATGTTTATTAATTAATTTAATATTAAATGATCATGATATTGTAAAATTGTAATAATTGTAATTCTAATTGTATGTAAAATTATAAAATTGTAATTATATTTTTATTATTTGTAATTGTATGTAAAATATTTGTAAAATTTTAATTGTAATTGTAATATTTAATTTATTGTGAAATGATTGTAATTGTAATTTTAATTGTAATTGTATATATGAAAATTGTAATTGTAATTTTAATTGTACTTGTATGTGAAATTGTAAAATTGTGACTGTAATTCTAATTCTAATTGTAATTGTATGTAAAATAATTGTAAAATTTTAATTGTATTAATGTGAAATGATTTTATTAAAAATTTTAAACTTGTAAATTTGAAAAATTTTAAATAATTGTAAAATAATAAATCTAGAATAATATGAATCATTGTAACATAATAAAGTTTAGAAAATAATGCAAATAAATTCATGTCCTTTAGAATTATCATTATTTTATTATGATCTTATATGCAAAAAAATAACTTTATACAGTACGCCATTGTTTTTTAGATCAACATAATTGCAAATTATCAAGTGAAATATTGATTTTAACATTAACACAATGAAAATTACCAATTAATTCAAAATACATATTATAATGTTTCGAAAAACCCATCTTAAAAAGTATAAATAATATTGCTGAAATAACACATGTACCATATCACTCTCAGTTCTCATGATCACCCTCATTATCTTCCAGCTCGCATGGCATGATAACACTATTGTTCTCAAAAATATGTTTTGATCTAGGGTCATGTCTCAATACGAACCACCAATCCCTATCCAACACATCTGGGTAAAAAAACACATGGTTGTGGTGTTTTGGGAAAACATAGGGCTCCTTAGCTTCATCCCACATCTTTCTAGAGTTGATACATATCAGCCTACTATCACGATCTTCCTTTACATTATTCTAATCAAAGGTGTCCCACCACTTGCACCTAAAAATAACACATTGGAAAGAAGAGAAATCCACTTCAATGATCTCTTGTATCTTTCCGACGTAACCTAACGTCCCTCGTACTAGGTTTTGATCACGGTGGCTAGATCGACTAGATTTATTGAACTCAACTTCCACTCCACAGTCTTGTGTGATGTTTCCAACATCAGCATTTTCTATGTGAAAATGGTGTCCATATGCCCACATAGATGGGAACAAATGAACCTATTATAAACAAGTTAAAAAAAATCATAGTGTCATGTGTCTTATAATAACCCAACAGTTAAAATATGAAATATAGATGTCTTATAAGTTTCAAATTTACATATAAATTAAATAGATTATTACCGAGTTGCTACACCCAATCCCTACGTTTAGTGCATCCTCTTCAGCACACGGGTAATGATCGGTTGCACCGTATTTATGTCTGACTTGGTCAACAACCCAATTGTTGGGGCATATTTTTGGCATGTTTTCTTTTAAATGATCGGGATAAGGCACACTTCTACCATTCAACCATCTGAATTATTTCTTGTCACTATCCCATTTCATCCTCTTTTGTTTGTACAATGTGACCCACGGTTGTGTCGCTTCAGAATTGTAAAGAACGAATTTATTGATTGCTTCAATTTCTACATTCGCTAACGAAATCAAATTGACATTATATAGTACTTAGAGATTAAAATATACATTATATCGAAGTTCAAAATGAATATTTACTTTGTGTAAATTTGAAAAATTATAAATTTCTTACTCTTTATCAAGTGCTTTTTTCCACTCGTTTGGAGCAACTCCCCTTCTCTTTTGTATTCATCCCTTTCATCGTCCCAAATCACCGCACATGGTCTGTTGTCGATCTGCTTGATGTAATCACTGGAATAATAGAAAAACTCATATGATATGTGTCCTCTTCCATAGACCCCTCGGATTTTTCCCTTTGTCGAACAAAACCTTTCAATTTCTTCATGTACCTCTCTAAGAAGAACACCCAATGACAAGAAATCACCCCAACTAATTCAACCTCATCTACTAGGTGGATTAGAAGATGAACCTGTAGGTCCATGAAACTCGTCGGTAGTTCCTTCTCAAAAATACAAAAAATCTCAACTATCTCTTAACGCCACCGTGGAATGCTAGCCACATGATTCTCCTTTGACGTGATCTAACGTACAAATGTAGATAATTTAGATATGGCACATCCTAGGTCTTGAGGGAATTCATGTTTCACACACCCACACACGAACAAAGGATAATGACACTGCAAAGTTATAAACACATCCAATAATATACAAAATTAGTTATGTTTTATGATCCCCGCATGGGATAAAATTTATTAATATAAAAAATAATAAAATCATGCTTTTGACATTATACGTACTCTTAGAAGATTCAAATGGTCATGCGATTTGAACCCCAACAAATGGTCATCCATGGTGAAGCAGCACCATAGTGAAGACCCGTATGAAGTTGCCACCCTCACACCCATTATAACTTCCTTTGCCAAAGAAATATCATATTTTTTTAACCATGGGACATCACCTTCTTTGAAAAACCATGAATTAGAGGGACCAATGCTTACCTCTGATCCCGTACTTTCTAATCGTCTTAGCCAATGTTTAATTTTAGTTTTTGAAGTAATAAGATCTTTCCAACAGCCAATGTGTCACTTTGTTTCAATCATATGTGACTCCATAAAGAAGATGAAACATTTTTAAATATATGCATGGGATATAATAAGTGGGTAACCTTAAGATGCTCCCAATATGGGAGGTTATAAAAGATAGATTTCATTTTCATCCCAATGGGAAATTTCTCAACATAGGTGTCGAAGAATTTTGGATCATTGAACATATGCTCTCCATTTGAATCAAAAATTTATATGAACTCCTTCTCCTTCTCTCTCTCGTATGCTCTGAGTCATTTAGCAGGTGTCATTATTGGAGGCCTTTGGGTTCTCTCTAATTTACCATTGAAAGCATATGCTGCTCTTCTGTAAGGGTTTTCTTCTGGGAGGAATACCTTGGAGCAATCATACACTAGATTTCATAAGTCCTTGGACCATCTAGATTTCAGAGAAGGTCCACAACATTTACATCCAAAATACCCTTTTGTTACAAGACCTGGGAAATTATTGTATACAATTAATATGCATAGAACGTTAAAGAATATCATGAAGATCAGAACAATTACAACGAATTAAGTAAATAATATGTGAAAGAATATTGTTACCTATATAAACAAATCAATAAATTAAACATATAATTTACCAGAGAAAACTCATAAGCCTTGATAATCATGTGTTGTGTAAGCACATATGCCATACAACGTAAAATGCCTCTCTACTGCGATGGGTCTTGATACATCGTACACATTTATCCCGTCCCATAATTCCTTCAATTCACCTACCAGTGGTTGCAAGTAGACATCCACATTCTTCACTTGTCTTCTACCAGGGATTATGAGAGCCAACATAAGATGTTCATTCTTCACAAAAAACCAAGGGGGGATATTTTTATTGGTCACTACTACAGGCTAATTTAATAGAATAGTTGGTGTTCTGGAGGGAATATGGGCTGACGCCATCCATGGCTATGCTAAATCGTAGACTTTGAACTTCATCCTTGAATTGTTTGGGCCATGTATCCTCTATATGCTTCATGGCTATTGAATCATTTTGGATTCACATAAATCCCAACTCACTTCTATGTGAGACATGCCATCCCTGTAACATAGCTAATTCTTTGCAATGAAAGAGCCTTTGAATAATTAGGAGTATATGCATGTGCCTCAATATCTTAAAAGGAGGACCATTACGTGATTTACACTTCTTTTTTATTTATCATACCTGTAATGCCCACATTTCAGACATATCTCTTTGTCTGCATATTCTCCTCTATATATAGAATATAATCATTTGGACATGCATGATATGATATGTACTCAACACCCAACATTTTCAACAATTTCTTTGCCTCTTCGCAGCTACCAAGCAACACATTATCACTCAGAAGAACCTTATCTTTGAATAACCTGTAGTTGGTGATCATGGAAAAATATATTAATAAATGTACATTAATTCCGATATAATTATTAACGTTCATAAAATTTACCATTTTTAATGTTCATTGTACTGTACTGATTATATTCCTCAAATTTATATAAGGGAGGACTTTATGGTAACTTACCTCAAAATTTTCGAGAAACATGCATTTGACAAGCCAAAATTTTCTTTCAAGTTGTACAGTAACATCGTTGTCCCCAACTAGGTACACTTTGATTGACCGCAGGTCTAAAGAGAGGGGTGGTAGAAGAAAATTTAAGGCTTTCTAAAAAGGCGTCAACGATATGAGCATCACCCCTAGCTGATCATCATTTTGGAATGCATCTAACAACATTTTCTCCATGGTAGTCATATCCCTTAAGTAATCATCCATACCAATGATTGCCTCCATTGCCAGTTTGTGAAGAACTATTTTTGTTGTAGTCATTCTTAATTGGTGAATCTGGACGTAGGGGGAATTGAATCGGTGGTTGATTCAACCATTCTTGGTGTCGTTCCTCTTTGATTTTTTCTCTTAATTCAGTCTTCTCTCGATTTTAAATTGTCGTGGGGTGCAATAGAAGATGGTAGGTAGATCGCTCATCATCACTAGAATCCTAATAATTAAAAAATAAAAATAAAAAAATGAACATGATTAGTGCAAAATATATGATATCAATTAGTAACCACATTGACAATATTGCATGATTAATTGGTTTGACGTTGAAATAATTACATTAATAAATATACCAAACAATTATAATTATTACCATCATTAATGTCCCAGGATTGTGGCTAGAAGATGCAATATTGTTACAATTGGCAGGGTGAAGCGACTGTCTATTTTCATCTACCAAATGTACCTTGCAGTATGCTGCTCTTGATGAGAGCTTTCGACGTTTTGGAGCTTATGTTTGAATATTTTGTGCATCTGAACTCGATTTTAAATCTGCATGAACCTGCAGATTTTTATACATTATAAATTTAATTAAGTTGTGCATGATTGACATGGATAAAAAACATAAATTCAATTAGATAATGAAAATATAAATAAAATCTGAAGTAAATATTACGTCTCAAAATGGATAGGGATAACTCCACAATGGAAATTGAGAAATATTATGGAACGATTTGGATTTGAAGAATTTTCCATTCGATATAATTATGATATGTTCTCCCTTCACTTGAGCAAAATCAACAATAAATTTTGGTGCACACACCTAAATGTAATTTCGGTGAATTAAAAATGGACTTCTTGTTCTCGGTGCTAATATATAGATCACTGCACTAGTGCATTTTTTTTAGTGTGGACCGGTGTCGTGATATAAACGGATGCACCCGTGCCGTGATATTAAGTGATGCATCGGCGACGAATAACCGCAAATAAAAAAAGCGCAACTCTATTTTCTTTAAGTGAAAAAAAATGGTAAATTGAAAAATGGGCGGCAAAATATTTTTCGAAAATCTAATTTCATAAAAAAATTCTTTAAATACTAAACACTTTTCATTATTTCACTATTTTTGCAAAAAATTTCAGCCAGAGATTTGCAGGAGACATACCTAGAGCAATAGAGCACAAGAGCACTATAGAGCAACGAAATACATTCGAACAGAAGTATTCAAACAATCAAAATTCCAAAACTCTGGTGATTCAAACCCTGTAGCATAGAATTTCAAACGATCTCGAGATTGAAGTTTATTGTTTTTTTTTAACTTTTTCTACAATTTTTTTTATGTGGTAAGAAAAAAATTTCAATTTCTTTTTCATTTTCAAAAAATAAATAAATTAATTAATTAATTAAAAAAAGAATCCATTTTTACCCTAAACCCTACATTTTTTGTTTATGCCCTTTCTTCTCCTTGTTTTTGTGATTTCAGAATTAGGGTTTTTCATTTTAGATTTAAAGGGTTTTTGTATTCCTATATATAGGCCTAAGACATCCAACCCATGGGACGACTTGCATAGTTGTATCCCAATCCATGTCGGCCCTTGCGTGAATTTTTGAAAAAGAGATTTTTTTTTTATTGGTGTGCCCTACGTAACCTAGCGCACTGGTGCACTTTATTATCCCCGGGCACTGTGAAATTACTATGATAAAAAAATTAAGAGCAAATTTTTTTAATCAGTGCGCCATATGTAAAATAGGGCACTGGTGCGCTATTTCATTATGTCACACTGCAAATGTGTTGTTTCGCAAAAAAAAAAAATTATTGTGTTAATTGGTGCACCATGTAACATATAACACACTGCATCGAGTCTCATAGTTGACAGAGAGCACTGTATGGTGGTTCCTTGTTTGCGCGAGATGTTTATGCTACAAAAACTAACACTGGACGATTTTTATTATTTTCTCTGTGTTAATGGGTGCGGTGGTTAACATGTAATGCACCAACGCTTCTTGTTGGCATAGAGCGTCGTACGATCTATTATACTATTTTTGCAGTGCGTTTATAAGACACCCACGCACCGACGTCGGTGCGTACACCATGAATGGTGCACCAATTTTTTGAGATTTTTTTTTACTTGAAAAGCTGACAATTTATTTATAGAATATATTAATGAATGATATCGTACATATTTCATATTGATAAAGAAATGGCTGACAAGAGATCAAGTAACAAAAATAATGATAACACATCAAGAAAAACAAAAAAGGCAAGTTCTCTGTAAATTCTTTACACTTTTTTTTAATTTTTGAACTATATGTAAGCTTAACTAATATGTATTGTCTACTGTGTGTCATGCAGAGCTACAAAATGACAAAGCTCGATAAAATTATTTCTGATCTAGGACCAGAAGAGCATAAAATCTTGATGGAAAATTTGCAAAAGGATGAATCGGGTGAATGAAAAAATATTGTCGATCCAATATGAGTTTTTTTTTTTAATTTTCATTAATAATATACTTAAAATTATTAGATAACATGTGTCAAACAATATATTAATTCACATATGTTTAATTTTCTATAGGGACCAACAACTCAGAAAAGGAATTTTGTTCTAAGAAAAGAAAAACATAGAACATGCAAATGAAAATGAATTGCTCCTTAGCTCATTTGGAGTGGTGCTGGAGGTTAACGAAAGGGGGAAAACTTTTAAAAAAGTTTGGGGGATCTAGTGGAATGAATGTATAGACATTCTTTCCACTTACAATACAAAAATATATCCAATGATTCCAAGAACCAAATTTTATCTAAACTACAGGAAGAGTTTCCAGAGAATTGGTTAATAAGACAGGTTAGACTTTTAATAGCAAAAACATACAACAACAAAAAAGAAGGAATGAAAAAGTAATATTCCTTTAAATGTTTGTCTAGAATTATTTATAAATATCACTTTTGTTATATTTACTTTTCATATATCAATATAAAAATTAAATAGTTTATTGTCATGTTACATTTTTAGGAAGATTATGAAAATTTCAAAAGATGAACAAGCTGATATCATAAATATGTCAGTAGGAATTTCCAAAAAGGTGTACAAGGAGATGGTCAAAGAAATGGACAAAATTGCATCGCAGGAGGAGCCATCTCAACAACAATATGCTTCAAATGTATTATGTAATCATTGAATTTTTCGATCATTAGGTGCAATAAATAAACAATTTAGCATTAAATATTAAATTTCAAGTATTTTCTTGCAGAAAATAAAAGAAAAAGGAACCCATTTAGCGCATAAAACAGGACGACAAGGAAGAAAATGGTTGATATCTAAGTTTGTGAGTAATTGTTACTTCCTTATAACAACTAAACAAGATTTCATTTTTTGTATTTTTTAAGTTGTTTTACAAAAATCATCATTGAATGTCTTCAAACAAGTGCTAACATACATTTAAGAAGAACCATCAGACGAATTGACTGACATTGAGTTAAATATGGGTTGTGAGTATATGTTGGCATATCAGAAATTAATTATGGAATTTGTGAGCATCTATCAATCTTGTTTTACTTAGTTCTGCCTATAATTAATAGAACAAAAAAATCTTTTATATTAAATATATGATTTTATATGATTTTTTATGGGGTATAAAACTTGTAGGAAACAAAGTATGGAATTGGCCAACAGATGAAATCTTGAAAGATGGCATACTACATGGTTTTGAAAGAATGTGTATAGTTCATGAGTCAATTTTTGCTATGGTACGTCATTTCTTTTCGATTTGCATTGATGTATATTATTTAATATTGAAATTTTCATTATTCTCACAAATGTATATACACTCATTACAGTTTATTTTTATGTTTATAGATGGAAGGTGAAGAAGATCAAGAAAACAATCAACACCATGAACAAAACATTCCTGAAAATAACCGAAGTCATGGAAGTAGCTCTAGCAATGACAACAGTTCAAGTGAAGAACGATGATCACTATGTTTGGATATCAAAGTAAGGTGTTGTATTTTATGAAATATTTGTCTGTGAAATCAGACATATTGTTTAATGTAATGGACATAGTGTCCCAATTGAAAGACAAAGGGATACCAATAACTATCCCATTTTTTATGACAAAGGCTGTCTTATTCATATATATATAATAAAATATGTTTTAATTTATTCTATTGCATTCTCCATTGTCGTTGTGAAATTTAACACCACTAATTAAATTTATGGATGATTAAATATTATAATGAAGAGATGTGAAATTTAATGAATGATATAACAAATTAATCCAAACATTACATTCAAATGCATTAATAAAAATTTAATTAATATGAATACTGTTATAAGATGTGTTGACTTTTGATGAATAATGAATTTTTAAAAATCACAATAATTTCACTGTCATAGGTCAATGTTTCTAAAAAATACAAAATGAACACCGGTGTGTTTGTATGATACAACGGACCGATGTGTTTCTACGACCTATATGCACCGCACAAATACCAATACCATTTTTTAATCTCGGTGTGTTTGTGAGATACTATGCACCGGTGCATTTATGTAAGTCTACGCACCGGGGAATTTGTACAACCTATGGGCACCACAAAAATACCAATATGAATTACAACAAACAATGCGTTTGTCGGATACTGCACATCGGTGCATTTCTATAACTCGATTTACCGGTGCGTTTAGACGACCTATGGGCCCCGCACAAATCCCAAGACCAATTAGAACGGCCCCGTGCATTGTATCACCAACATTGCGCCCCGGTGCAGTTTTATACCTTTACGGCCCGATGCATGCACTTTCGACCACCCTGGGCCACTTTCTAGATGACACGCACCAGTGCATTGACACCTTCGTAGCGCACCGATAAAAAAAACATCCATAATAACCTCCGGTCGTCCAGTTTTTTTATTTGTGTTGAAATTTCGTTAAAATATCTGCCAAAACCTCCGTAACCATAAATGGATATTGTAGCAAATGTTTTTTTTGACAATTTTGGCCAATTTTATAACACTAAAAACCTTCTTTATAACCTTTGCTAGAGGGTCTTTTCCTTGTAGTGATTGTTTTTTGTCCTTCTAGGTACATTCATTTTCCTTTGGAGGAATTTGTTCATCAAAATATTGCATATCACATAAGTAATCACTGATTTCCGTATATTGGGATAAAAAGAAACTTCTATGCATAATGTGCATTTTTCAACCATGTTTAATGGGTTTTATGATCCCTATAAAAAATAAATTAAATAAAATGAATAATATATTTATTTATTGCAAGTTCCTTTGTTTGTGGGAGAATGATAAAAAATAAATATCTATTGTGATTGAATGATGCAATATTACATGAAGGATTTATCCTCGAATTTTATATCTAACACTAGGATGTGATGATTAACACCAACAAAGGAATATATGATGAGGTAAAAACATGATGACGAAGAAATAGTTATATGGAATTATGTGGGTGCATCGAGTTTGGTATGCCAAATGGATTGTTAGGACTTATTTCCCAAGGTTTCCTTAGATGCGTATCATATCCTAACTTTGTATATGTTGAGTAATTTTTTGTTTTCTAGTTACATCGATAGGCCTCTCTTCTTGAAAATGGTCAGGCCAACCCTCGTCTACCCTTTTTTCATTGCATTGACATCTGTCCCATGGTCTAACAATGAAATTTTTCCTATATTAACATTATTATACATAATCTATGGCTGCGGACAGAAGTATCTTCCCTAGACTCGGTGGCCTAACCTAAAACAATCGAAAGACAAATAAGTTGTTATTTCCCTTAAATTAAATAGATAATGGGACAAAGCCTACCTGTGACTTGTCGTATGCTTCACTCCTCTCTTGGCTTGAATGTTCCAATTATAGCTCTCATTTATATAATTAGAACCTTCCTAATAAGACAACATAAGACAACTATCTATGGTATCTATGTAGCATCATCTAAATACTTCATTCAATGGATCAACATGGCATCAAAATACATTAAATCATAACATCATATATAGGAAAACAAATAATTCTTTTCATTAATATAAATGGAAGGAATTACAACTAGAAATAGGAGTTGACCTTGTAGAAGAGATCCTCCAAGTTGACTTGTTCCTTATTTGCCACAAAGTGAACCTCTAATCGCCCTAATGCATGGAATGATAACTCTTCACAAAAATAACATGAGGGTAAAATTATATCTCCAAAATCCAACCCTTAGCTTGTTGATGGCCAAAAATATATAGGAGAGGGAGGTAAGTTTGGAGTTCTTATCCATTTACTAATATAGGGCTTGAGATCCACTCTTGATGGGAGGATGGTATCAAAGGATAAGGGATGGAAACTCCAAGGTAGGATAGGATAGGATCCAAAATTTTTAACTAAGGTAAATGGTTATAACATATTCTGGAATCATCTGGAAGAAGAGGCTTCCAAAATCTTTCTCTCTTCCCAAATTTCTAGAACCAACCCAAGTGCATAGTGGAGCAACCTATAGGCGATCAATGTAGGCCATAGTGGAGAAACTTGTAGGTGAATAGTGTCTAGTAGGAGGCCAGGGAGTTTTGGTCCTTAAAATGACTGAAACAAGGTGTTTTCAGGTAGAAACTCTAGGATATGAAAGTGTCATGCATATGGATTTGTGCCATGATGATGTCAAGGGGAAAATGATGTTGATTGATCCAGTTGGTTGGATGACTAACCCGATGTAAAAAAAATTCCTATAAAATATTGCCCCCTAAAGCACAAATTCATGAAAAACAGGAAGATAAAAATGGAAATCATGAGGGGTAAAGTGGGAATGGTTTCATTTTTACTCAATATTGAAACATAGGAAACTATGCTTGAAAATAATTGAAGATGGTTTCATTTTTTTACAACATTGAAACAAGAGAAAAAGTAATCTTCCAAGTGGTTTAATTTTTACACAATATTGAAACAATGGAAAACTATGCTTTAAATAAGTTTGCATGCCCCCAGTATAATGACTCAATTCGAGGTACATGCCCCCCAAACTTCATTTCATTCACCTAATTACAATACTGATTACTAATCGGTGGATGGAATGAAGGTTCATTTATGAGATCAAGTGAAAGACTTGACTGGGAATTTACGAGATCTAATCAAAGACTCAAATTGGAGGGGGTTTGTTTCATTTTTTAATGAGCTTAACACCAAAAAAGGAACTATGCTCATGATACCTTGTTTCATTTTTTAATGAGCTTGACACATGAAAAGGAAATTTTATCTGGGAATCTTGTTCATTTTTAAGGAGCTAAACACCAAAAAAGGAACTTTGCTTCGATGCCTTGTTTCATTTTTTAATGAGCTTGACACAAGAAAAGGAACACTGCTTTGTACCTTGTTTCATTTTTTAACGAGCTTGACACAAGAAAACTGGAACTGTGCTTCGATACCTTGATCATGACCCATAAGAGGCCATGTATACCAAGAGGTTCTCGTTAGATAGGAGAAAAACACTCTAGAAGGGATCCATATCAAGGGATATGGAAAGATCGAGCTCAAATGCCCTTAGTACATGATGCACTATATCACCGACTAGATCATCAGTAGACGTGGGCATGGAATGAATTGCCGCATAATTAAACTTTGGTGGGAGAGATACCACTTTCATATAAGGACCATTTAGGGAATTTGGTTGATTAGGAGTCAAATTAGGACCAACGAATGAAAGTTGGTCAATGGTCACGAATCTTCCTTCATGTGGAAAACACGTCACACGAAAGAGTGAAGAGACAAGAGCTCCCATGACATAAAAATAGTCATGCGAAAGGAGTAAATTAAAATTCAAAGGGCCTTGGACTATCATCACATCAATATAGACATTCTTTCCTCCTAGAGTAATAGGAAACTTAGGATCGCTAACGGTTGATTGGTTCCTTTGTTAAAAGCCAACAGATTCTAGATGACGGGCACAAGTTGTGGAGAACCTAAATATTGCCAAGCAGTTGAGGATAAAATACTAACAGATGAATCTTCATTTATGACTATTCTAGGTACACCATATTATAAACTTGTACTGTGATCTCGAAGGGCATATAAGGAGGAATATGATACCATGTTAGTTGACTCGAATCAAAAGAAGTGACCATACTACTTGGAGGGGGTGTCGTGGGAATGGGAGAACTGACTCCTTGCGCTAGGTGAATGGGAGAAATAATCTCCAGTGTTGTATGAATGGGAGGATTGTCCCCTTGTGCTGTGGGAACAAGAGGGCTATCCCCCAGTTCATTGGAACATAAAGAAACGAGAAGAACCTGAGTGGTATGAAGTTCACTCTCTACGGGAAAGGTACAATCAACTAAAAGTGGAATCAGATCAACCATTTTATCAACCAATGGTTGGTATAGCATAGACTCATGGGATTCATATTCAGAGAGAGTGGGATTTACTAGATTTGGATCTTGATCAATCACTTCATCAACTAGTGGAGAATCATGGGAAAGTTTTCGATAACCAGTCAGAAGACGAGGTTGAGAAGTTGTAAGGTTTTCCAACACTTTTGAGGCTTCATTCAGATACTTAAAAAGGTGAATAGGATGATTCCCTTCACATAACCTCCAGGGAAATTTGACTTTACCCTTTTTCCCTCGAACCATTGTTAAAATTGGAAACTAGGGCCAAATTCCACCTTGGGACAACTCATTTTATGGAGAATGATGATGGCATTGAATTCCTCTTTTTGATAGGACCAAAATTGATATAAATATCATCCAATTTGGAAAAGTGGAAGTGTGATTTTTAATTTATGCCCACATATGCACAAATTTTTCAGGTCGACCACATCAATATGTAGGCTCAAGAAGCCCAATGGACATTTCTCTTCACCTACAACGAATTGTATAAATACAAGTGACCTCTCACCTTATTTGGAATATTCATCACACACACATTCTCTTTCCACTCATTGGTTCATACTACATTTGGCATTCTTCTCTCTCACAAGTGTGGATCACAAGGAAGAATTTCAGACATTGAATTACATGGTCGAAATTACAGAGTTGACAACATTTTGACCAGTGTTTACCAACACCTTTTGGGAATCATTTGACTTAGATATTTTGGGGATATTTTTGTATCAGTAGGCTGCAAATTTTGGCACAGAAACAGAGGTTTTCTGAGCACTTTGACCGCAGACCAAATTGTAGGTTGACTATAGATTTCAAGACAATAATTTGATTGAGTTTGACTGTTGATTTTATGATTGTTTTTGGATAACTTTGACCTCCTTATCAAGTTGAGTTTGAATGTGGAAGACCGAGATGTTTTGAGGACAATCTATTATTGCTTTGATCATTGTTGACTTTCTATTTAGGTTTGAATTTTGACTGTAGTTGACTGTAAAAATTGACAGCGCTATTTTGACTTTGAATTGGGCAAGTCAATTTGACTTTTGTACTCTCTCTCTCCACTGAAAATTTTGATATAATAATAAGAAAAATTTATCAAATGATTTTCCCCACATTGGGGTTTTTCCTTGGAATCCGCCAAATCTGGTGTCCTCTTGTCTTGGCTTGTCTACTACATTTTTGTTTCATGTTCTATCTACTTTTATTGTCAAAGTGATTAATGGTTAATGTGATTGCTACTCGAAATATAAATTGGAAATTATCAATGGGCTTCTAAAGTAACATTTAAGTAATTTTTATAAACATAGAAAATACCATTGTTAACTAAAATTAACATGGTACCAAAGCCCAGGTGAAGAAAAATCCCAAGAAAGAAAGAGAAAAGAAATCACTAAGAAATATTTATTAGACAAGAATAGTAGTCTAGCTTCAATGACAACTACATCATACTTCAAATATGAGGATAATCTCAAGGAAAAATATGATTATCATGCATGGAAGATGAATTTGGACTTGAATTTAGAAGAGAATGATGTTATCGACTATGTGCATGAAAAAGTGGTGGAGCCTCCTTCAAATGCACCTGTTGCTGCTAAGACAAAATACAAGAAAGGTGAGGTCAAAGCTAAAAGAATTATCATTGATTACATTCAAAAGAACTTGGTTTCCTACATTTTTTATTTGGGAACATCTAAGGATATGTATGACAAGTTTATTGGGGTGTTCAAAGTAAAAAATGAAAATCAAATCCTCTTTCTCAAGAACAATTTTAAGGACATCAAGATGAATAAAGGGGAATCTATCCAATCCTTCATGAGGATTACCAAAATCAAGAACGGTATTCTATATATCGCATAAGTTGTTGCTGACAAGGAGCTCACTCTCATTTCTCTTGGAGGTATTACAATGGCATGGATAGTTTCGACCAATTATTGTCTAGATGCACTCAAGAAGAGATGAGGATGATGGAGAGAGACAAGCCCTCAAATGGAAATGATCTTATTTCCTTCTCCACTCATGCAAAGAGGAAGAACCATGTTGGTCCAAAGTGACAAGGTCAAGGAAGAAAAGGAATGTGCTTCATTTTCAATAGGCTTGGCCACTATGCTAGAGAGTATCCTCACAAGAAATATCCTCCACGGGATGACGACAACAATAAAAATCACAACAATTTCAAAGGCAATGGAAATCAAAGGAACAACAAGTTCAATAACAAAGGAAATATGAATGCTTCTGCTACTCAATATGTTAATGGTCGACCTCCCAAAAGGACGAGAAACTTCAGGTATGAGGAGACTAACATTATAGAAAAACAAAAATAATTTTATCTTATTTCCTCCCTCACTACTACCTCTCCTACAGACACTTTGGATAATTGGTTGATTGATAATGGTCCCTCAAGGAATTTCACTGGGTACAAGGAGGCCCTCTCAAATTTGATTGAAAAGAAGACTAATTTGGAGATCATACTTGGTGAAAATTCCAACTACCCTGTGAAAGGGATAGGGACTGTCACTCTTCACTTAAATCAAGGTCAAACCCTTCATTTACAAGAAGTTTTATATGTACCCGATTTGAAGAAGAAACGAGTGTCTATTTTTGTGATGGAAGATAAAGGCTTCAAGATATAATTCATTAATGGGTAGGTACACATTTGGAAAAGAAACCTGGAAGATGCATTTACACTTAGATTTAGGGTTCAAGGTCTCTCTCAAGTTGGAGGAATTCCTTTGGGAGCTTTGACTTGTGATAATTCTCTTAAATCTGAATTATGGCACCAAAGATTTTCCCACCTTCATTACAAAGCCTTACATTGGGGTAAGGAAGATGGTCAAAGGTATCCCCGAGTTCAACATATATCATGAAGGTGTTTATCATGGTTGTGTAGATAGAAAAATTACAAGGGGACCATTCCCTTCAAGGGAAAGTCAAACTATCGACATTATTTAATTGGTCCATTCTAATCTATCTGGTATATTTCCCGTAACATCATTAGGAGGATACTTATACTATGTAATTATTGTGGATGAATTCTCTCAAAAAACATGGATCTATTTCTTGAAGAAGAAGGACAAAGTGTTTAAATGGTTTCATTCTTTCCATGGTGGAAAATAAAACAGGGAAGAAGATCAAAATTTTGAGGACCGATAATCGACCCAAATATGAATTCAATGATTTTTGTAAAGAAGTTGGTATTAAGAGGGATACCACCACTCCCTACACTCCTGAGAAAAATGGAGTTTCTGAAAGGAAGAATCGAACAATCATATAAGCTACCCATTCCATTCTCCATGACCAAGGCATACCGAAGTTCTTATGGGGCGAAGATGCCAAATTTATCGTATATGTTCAAAATAGAAGCCCACATCAAGCATTGGATTTCAAGACACCCGAAGAAGTTTTCACTAATAAGAAACCTGATGTTTCTCATTTTGTATACTTGGTTGTCCCGTGTATTTTCATGTGCCTAAATGGAAAAGAAACAAGTTCAAAGCATCTGGGAAGAAAGGAACATTTGTGGGCTACAATGAAAATTTTAAACCATATAGAATCTAGGTGCCTAGTTAAAGAGAAGTGGAAATAACCCATGATGTCACTTTCAATGAAGATTCCACCCTTGGGAAAGCCTGAGATATCCCTATCCCAAGGAAGGACAATGATGATGTTGCAGGAAATAAGGATGAATCTTTGACATATAAACTGATGCTCGATGTTGAAGGCCTGATGGATCCTATTGATCCACCTCCTAGTGATCCCTCTACCTCAAGGAAAATACCTTTGTGGCTCAAAGACACTCTTGAAGATGCTAAAAGACATATTTATCCAAGATGGACATTTTATGAAAGTAATAAGTCGAACAGGTACCAAGGGTACTTAACTACTATGAGTATTATCGTTCTATCTCAACCATGTACGTTTGAATAAGCCATGAAACACCATGTATGGAAGGATGCGATGAATGAGGAGCACAAATCAATCATGAAGAATGATTTTTGGGATGTGGTTCCTAGACCCAAGGATAATCCGGTGGTCACTTCTAAATGGATTTACAAATCAAACATGGAGCTGATGGGAGTGTTGAAAAATACAAGGACAAGTTTGTTGCTTAAGGATTTTCTCAAAAGGAAGGAGTGGACAATGACAAGATATTTTCACCGATTTCCTAATAGACCACTATCGATATATTATCTCTCTCATTGCCTCGCAAAGATGGAGCCTACACTAAATGGAAATTAAAACTTATTTCTTGCATGACTCACTTAAGGAGGAAGTATACATAGAAAAACCTGAGGGGCTATAAGTACAAGATCAAAGGACACACATATGCAAGTTGAAAAAATATCTGTATGTGTTGAAGAAATACCCTTGGGCTTGGTATGAGAGGATTGATAGTTATCTTATGAAACTTGGATTCACAAGAAGTGAAGCTAATCCTAACCTATATTTCAAGGTTTAAAAGGACATGCCTCTCATTCAATTCCTTTATGTAGATGATTTGTTTTGACAGGTGCAGACCCTCTCATTTATCAATGCAAGAGGGAGTTAGCTTATGAGTTTGAGATGAAGGGGATTTTTTTGATGCACTACTTCCTAGGCTTGGAGGTCTAGAAAAATCTAAGTGAGATTTTCCTTTCTCAAGTAAAATATATTGTGAAGTTTCTCAAGAGATGTGGAATGGTAGATTGCAAGTCTTTGTCTACTCTAATGGAACTGATCTTCAAGAAGTTATGTGGAAGTGTTGTTAGGCCCGCATTGGAAAATCCTTCTAAGTATCGACAACTTATGGGGGCCCTGATGTTCTTGGTAAACTCAAGTCTATACATATGCTTCATTGTGAATACATTGAGTCAATTCGTGGTCGAGATACACTGCTAAGAATCTCTTGAGATATCTTCGTGGCACAATCAACTATGGTCTGAGATACACTACCAGGAATTTGAGGCTTCGGGGATATTTTGACGTTGATTGGACTAAAAATGTGGTGGATTGTAAAAGCATGTCTAGATTTTGCTTCTCAATGGGGTCTGCTTCAATATCTTGGATGTGCAAGAAGAAGAAATCAGTTTCTTTAAGCACCACCAAGGCCAAATACATTGCCACTAGTATGGCCTTTTATGAAGTTGTTTGGTTGATAAATATCTTTAGTGAGATATTTAAGCATGTGCTTGATACCACTGTGATCTACTATAACAACCAAAGTGGGATTTGTCTTTTATAGAATCTCGTGTTTCATGACTGCTCCAAGCACATTTATATCAGGCACCACTTTATCTGGGATATGGTACAACGGGGAGAAATAATACTCCAACACATCAAGACTGCTGAGAATGTCGCATACATCTACATGAAACCCTTAGGGAAGGTCAAATTCTTAGCCTTGTGAGAGAGACTTGGAGTTGTAGAAAGACCCTCCTATGAGGGTCCTGCTTGAGATGGACACTGAGCTTTGGGAGCTCCTGGGGACTTGGGGTACTTCTTGGAGTTATGAGATACCATAGGGTGAGTGGTTCACCTTCCCCTGTGATACCCCATTATGGTTGACATGTGTGTAGGGTGAGTGGTTCACCTTCCCCTACGATTGTGAATACATGTTTATACATTGAGTGGTTCACCTTCCCCTACGATTTACATATATCTAGGATGATTGGCTCACCTTCTCCTATGGCATATGAGCAGGATGAGTGGTTCACCTTATCAGGTTGATTCCCTAGAATGTATCCTACCCATGTAGTCTGAGACTCGTGGGAAGTTCCTCTCATCTGACCAATGAGTTTGGAAAAGTGGATAGGGACCATAAAAATACCAATGGATGCATCGTGTACTGTTGTGATCCCTATTTCTAGGATGCATGGTGTTCAAAAACATGATCTAGGATCAATTAAGGTTCTACCTCTAGACTGACTTTTGTCAGTGGAGAGTGGAAAGGTCTTGTGACTCACTCTCGATCAATTCTTCTTCATTATTACATGATGGTTTAGCACAAATGATATGATATGACAGAGATGATACATGACAATCAATGACGACAGATGGATTGACAAGTGGAATTCTCCCTAGTTGAGATGGAGTGTTAAAATTCAAAACTAGAGAAAAATTCCACCTTGGGACATCTCATTTAATGGAGATAATGATGGAATTAAATTACTATTTTCGAGAGGACAAAAATTGATATAAAGATAATCCAATTTGGACAAGAAGAAGTGTGATTTTGAATTTATGCCCACATATGCACAAATTGTTCAAGTCGGTCACATCAACATGTAGGCTCAAGAAACCCAATGGACGTGTCTCTTTACCCACAAAAAAATGTATAAATACAAGTGACCTCTCACCTCATTTGGCATCTTCATCACACACACATTCTCTCTCCTTCTCTCATTGGTTTGTACTACATTGATGTTTCTTATCTCTCACACGTGTGGATCATGAAGGATGAATTTCAGACGTTGAATTACAGAGCCCAAATTACAGTGTTTACTGCAGTTTGACCAACATTGACCAACACATTTTTGGCATAATTTTACTTCGATGTTTTGGTGATATTTCATTCTCAATAGGTTGTAGCTTTTGGCATAGAAACTGAGGTTTTCTGAGCACTTTGACCGCAGACCAAATTGCAAGTTGACTGGAGATTTCAGGACAACAGTTTGATCGAGTTTGGCTATTGATTTTGTCACTATTTTGGGATGAATTTGACCTCCTGATCAAGCTGAGTTTGACTGAGTAATACCAAGATGTTTTGAGGACATTTTATTGTTTATTTAACTATCATTGACTTTCTGGTTAGGGCTGAATTTTGACTGCAATTGATTGCAGAAATTGATAGGGTTATTTTGACTTTTAATTTGGCAAGTCAATTTGAATTTTGTATTGTATATCTCTACTGAACATTTTTATATAATAATAAGAAGAATTGATCAAATGGTTTTCCCCACATTGGGGTTTTTCCCTATCATTCACCAAATCTGGTGTCCTCTTGTCTTAGCTTGTCTACAGCATTTTTGTTTCATGTTCTATCTAGTTTTATTGTCAATGTGATTAATGGATAATGTGATTGCTACTAGAAATATAAATTAGAAATTTTCATTAGGCTGCTAAAGGAACATTGAAGTAATTGTGTTAATCATAAAACATACCATTTTTAACAAAAAATAATGACCTTACTATCGCTAGTCGAAGGTTTATCACTAGCATGATCTCCAGAGGCTAATGATAAAGGATGTTCTGAGCCTATGGACCACACTTCTAACACATTGGGAATACCAGGAAAATATCTAAGAAGGTGGTCGCGCTTACATAACTTGAAAGGGAATTTCACTTTGCGGGGTTGATTAGAGGATTTTCCAATAATAGTTGCATTTGTAGCAATCATTGCTTGGTTTCCCCCCTTCTTATTTTGCTTCGTATTCTTTTGTCCTTTTCTTCTTCTTCTTAGCTCTTCGGTTACTAGAATCAATAATTTCACTAGGTGATATGGAAGAAACGGATGAAGAAATAATAGGTGAAGAAGGAAAAGGGTAAATTTTACGATCAACATGAGGATGATACTATTCAGGTGGAGGATAAATTGGTTGAGGAGAAGTTTGGACATTCAGAACCATAGGGGTTGAAAAAAACCAAACTAGAAAACTGATGGTAAATCCAGAAAGGGACAACATTTCCATATAAGGAGCACCAATATTTCCAAAAGAAGAAAAATGATCAGGATTATCGTCAGAGGGGTTTCCTTGATTAGTAAACTCGAGAACTATTTCCATTAGTCTCAACCTAATATATACTAAGGATTTTTTCCACGGTAAGGATGTTGTTATGTAGTCAATTAATTTATTTTAGAAATTAATAACAAAAATAAATCAAAGAGGGTAATTTAGGCATAAAGGTTTACCAAGAAACCATGAACTTCAATATACACCTTGAAGAACCAAGAACTTAACGTACTTGCATGAAATCTCCCTAAATTTTGTGTTCGGTGTATCATGATATACAAGGCAACTGACTCGGTTACCTATGGTGAGGATAGCAACCTATAAGGGACTCCAAAAATATACTCGACAGTACGTAGTTGTGTTGTCTAATGCGTAACCATTCGATGAGAGAATTCCCATATACTTTACGTACACGGAGCATTGTCCAATATCCCCAAAGGTACTGGGAGAACGATCCTATACACTTATGTGAATGGAATTAGATTTAACCCCTAGGATACAATGCTGGAAAAAAACGATAACTCCTATGTTTAACGACGTCGGAACACTTCTCTGGCCTAGACCTCTAGGTGTTTGTGTTAATGTGACAAATGCTCCTTAGGTTGATTGAGTGAATTTTAGAGTTGATCTTGAATTATGTTTCAGTTTTGGGGCTCACCACGAATGTCACCTGAATATCCTAAAATGAAAACTAGCTTGAGGAAACATAAATTTTCTCATTCAATAAAAATCTATATAGGGAAAGGAAGAGACAAAGAATACACAACAAAAAATATGTAGAAAATGTTAGCCACCTATAATATTTTGTTATACCAAAAGGTGGCTCAGATTGTTTGAGCCTTCAAGGAACAAATTTCATTACTAAAAATTGTTGGCTCTTGAAGACTCTTGAAGGCCTCCTGCCTTTCGTCTGTCCAAATCTTCATTGCTGTTCCCATTTTATACTTAGAAATCTTGCTGATTTCCAAGCCAGAATACTGCTGCAAAGTCATCATTTTCCCCTTCTCCAAATCAAAACTAACCTCCATTTGCTTCCCTATTTTTCCATAAAATTCCTCTATCTTTTCATGAGTTTTCTCCTTCCATTCATGAAAATCCTCCTTACATAGTTTAAAACTTCTTTTTTGAACTGTGTCGAAACCCCCAAATCCATTTAAAACCTTGAAATTTTTCATAAAAAACAAATTTTTGTTCCTATGGACTTAAGCCCCTTTAGGCTTAGTCCTAACCACTTCCCCATGCGTGCCCTTGTCATAAAGAACCAAGCGCTAACCCTCTCGGCACTTAACGCATCAGAAATATCCAAATGCACAAGTCTTTTGCCATCATCCAAAAGTTCCGATGTGATAGCCTTTTTGTGTTTAAAATCCCATCGCATCGCAAAAAACTCAGTGCACCGTTTGTTTTGATGTCTTCCAAAGTTCTGATATGCGATAAGCTCCTTCCCTTTTAACCACCGGTCATGTCATTCTCCATGCACCCAATGGCCCCGCAATCGAGTGCCTGACCCTATTATAATCCCGTTCGAAACATAAAAAACCTTTGTTATTTGTAAACTTTGGGTTTTATTTTATTTTATAAATTTCTTTGCCGGAGCGATTTCTCAATAAATCTACACCATTGATCTAATCCATAGATCGTACGGTGCAGAGTCCGTCTACCCGGTGGTCCCCACATTCCACTCACCCCATCCAAAAACTGTGTGGTATCTATCGCACCGCCTTTGGGCAAAGGCAGTTTTTCCCCGATCGCCAGCAATTACATACATCGCGTGACATGCGTCCCCTGTACCTTTTTCAAAACCACAGTCCATTGCACATAACCGCAGTCCATCGCACATTATTGTTTGGATGCGGATGCCCAACGATATTTCCATGGACCGTCCGATCTAGGGCGGGCCATCCGACGGCTATCGCTCGCCGAAGACGCACGATAGTTAGCTCAGATGCACACGTGATAACTCAGGGGTACGACGCGACATTCAATCAATCTCCACCATCGATCTGATCTACAGATCGACGATCCACATTCCATTTGCCCTATACCCCACTTTGACTTTCAACTTCCACTCCCGACCGTCGATCTTTGCGCAATCAACAGCTCAGATTTAATCTTTCTTCCGCTCGATTCCACGATCTCTCTCGATCAATCCTAACCGTTGGATGATGCCATCCAACGACCCCGCTTCCTCTACATGCCTTCTAATGCAGTTGACCTAATATGCAGGATTTTATAACATTTTGTTTGTATTTTGCAGGGTTTAATGATCTTTTCGCTATGTTCAAAGAAAATTCGAAAAAGAGGGTGATGACCCTCTTGCTTTCGATTTATTAGAGGAAATCACTTGCAGGGTGTAAATTTCATGTCTCGTCAATGATCTGTGAGGCATTGATGCCATATCGTCCCTGCGTAACCCTATACTCCAGCAGAACACCATGAATCGGGCACAATTAAAGAGTATCAGTGCCGAAGACCCCAATATATCAGAATAGAGGAATAAAGACAGTTTTACGGGGATTACGGCTAAGACGGTTATCAAAATCCTAATCCCCGATTTAAAACATAGTTAAAGAAGAAAGCATAAAGGATTATCAGACAAGAAACCTCCACCGCCACATATGAGGTTAATAAATTTCTCCCAGCTACCACAGAGCCACCTGTTGCCTCAAACCATTCAAACAAAGGCCGAAGTTATTGAAGAAGATCAGATTTTGCCTCAGCGCAGCCAGGGAGTTACTTCTGCAAGGAAATCAATGCAGAAATATCTACAGAGTTACTCCAAACATTACAAAGAGCCTCAAAGTCAATAAAAGCTCCCACCGAGCTTTGATATTTATTGTAAAACAGTTAATACAGTATTCCACTTGTAAACTTCTCCATCAAGCCCCTCAAAGGCCAAGAAGTCTTGAATCTGTATTAATTGACCTAAGAGATCTTTTGTTAGGTCTCACCTCCTCATTCTTCTATAAATACTTCAGTAGAAGATGAGAAAATGTTGGTTGTAGAACTTTGATATACATTTGAGCAAAAACTTCTGATTGTACATAGTATTCACTGGCTCTTGGAGCTCTTCTGGTGATAGCTAGGTTAGGCTGAGATGTGCAGATGGTTTCTAACCTAAAGCACTGGACTTAAAGCTGTAACTAGTTTGGAGCATCAATACAAGCTGATTTATGGGATCCTGGTCTATGTTGACCGTGATTTTTTTCTTATTGTAACTTGTTATTTTGTTTCTATTTCAATCTATGTTTCATATTCTCTTATAAATAACAACATGCATAGAGTTAGGATCTACTGTATATCAGTAACCTTCTCTGACTGAAAATCTTTATCTAAATGTTTTCTTCCATCTGTGTTATTTAGGAATGATTTAATTCAGTTTAAACATAGGAATGCTGGCGTTCCCTCGTCTTATTGTCTTAGCTGAATATTATTCTTAAATGTTATTTTTCATTATATGTTTAGTGAAGATGAACTGAGGAAGATATGGTGAGCCTTGGTCCCAGTTTGATCCCACATACTGCCTGATTGTTTCCCTTGGAATGTGTTAAAAGCTGGCTAGTTTCAAAGTACTTACCAGATCTTAGGCCATTATGTTGTTATCTTTGTATTTGTCTTGAAAGTAACCAAGTAAAGAAGAGCTAGGAGAGGATTTGTGGTGAGCCCGACCCGCTAGTTTCTACTCCAAAAGTTGCCTTCAAGTTTCCCTTTGTTTTGAAAATGTGTTCTATTGAAAGTGTATCAAAGGATGGCTAGTTTCAAAGTACTTACCAGATCCTAGTTTACTTTTATGTTTTTCTTGGGTCCATGTCAAAGGCTGGCTAGTTTCAAAGTAATTACCAGATCCTGGGCTGCTCTTGTTTCTGCATCTGTTCATTTCTCCTTCTTATTGTATCATTCCATACCATAAATCAATCTTCAAAGAGATCTTTAGACATAGATGACTTGCCCCATGGACCACTCTTGCCTCTTGCTGTTCCAATTAAATCCTATTATGACTCCATATCCCAATGGACTAAAACCTGCAATTGTCTATCTTTTTGGTCAAAGCTTACTCTGATTGCTTGCAACTTCTCACCTTTGGAACTTTTTTGCACTTAGAACTTTCCACCTTGAACAGTAATCATGCTCAACCATCCAAAAAAACAAACAACCCCTTGGCCTTCATAACTAGCCTAATATCATAACCCCAAACTTCAAAGACAAATCCATCTTTGTACATATTGGAGAGATCCCTCTCCGGATTCAGGAGGGCTAGATCCTAGAATCCCAAAGTTGGTTGAAATGATGTTGCTTCTGCAGTTTTAGTCTTACCAATCTGCTAAAATTACAGATTCCTAAAATTTCTGGCAACTCCGCTGGGGATCGAACTCAGAATCTCTGGTTAGATTTGTATTCAATAAACATGGTGGTGGACCATAAAACCTTTTACCTCTGAAAAGAGCTAACAACTTCCACTTGGCGACTCCACAATCCTGAACAGAACTTAAGACTCCACTGGGAAGAACCATTATCATCATAATATCATTCAAACTCAGTCAGAGGACTGCAGGATTAAAATTTTTGTAAAACAGACTAGTTAACCTCTTAAATATTGTCATACCTGGTTGAAACTGTCTTGTTTATTTGGGTCAGAAAAAAACATCATAGTGGCTCCTAGGAAGATTCACACGAGAGCCCATCCTGACCCTGATCCACCTGAAGTAGTTGGTAACCCAGAAGGTATCCTTAGGAAGTCTCCTAAGATAAAATTATCAACTATTTTCAGATCACCCTTGAGAGCTAATTCAGTTCCTGAAAATCTTGCAGCTCTACAAGAAATACATGGAGGTGGACCATTAAACATTTTACCTCCTTAGGAGCTAAAAATTTCCACCTGGAAACTCCACACTCTGAAACTCCCAGAAGACCAAATGACTCCACTGGTAGAAGACCCTGAACTGATTGACCAGACACAGTGACCTCTTTCTTGATTTACAAACATGATTCCAAGAATACAACGAAGATATGCCCCAATGAGTAGAGATCATATCCCTGGGTTTCCACATAAGATGCCCCAGGTGAATTAGGATGACAACCTGCCTGTTTTTCAAGGTGAAAATATTGATGACCCTTTATTGCATCTTATCAAATTTCGCATACATGTATGGAGGTTGAAAGTTGAATGGCATGAAGACTGCCTAATGAAAATGTTCATGTTAACATTAGAAGGAAAATCTAGCGATTGGTATGAATGCTTAAGATCTAGTAGTTTGTTTTCTTTAAGAGACCTTGAATATGTGTTCTATGAGAACTATAAAGAAAACACTACATCATTATCATTGGGTGCAATATATTATGACCCATCACAAAACATCACCCAACACATTATAGATAATGAGGAAGCTTTGGAAGAGATGCATCCTGAATATCTTTTAACAGCCATTCATGAGTTTAATCTCCTATTGAAAAATTTTAAGAACATAGATGGATCAGTTGAGGGAGAGATGACCCAAGAAATAAAGAACATTCCTCAAGATATCCCTGAAAACTCAAATATTGATTCATCATCCCTTATAGCCGAGGCTCAAGAAGACATCCAGCCTCAAAATCAGTCTTCGAAAGAGACAGAGAATTGTTGTACTCCCATTGAAAGGAACGTAGAAACATCTTCCCCTTTGAAAGAAAAAGAGGTAGATCAGACTATTAATAAATATCCAGTCTCTGAAACTTTTTACAAAACAAACACTCTTTCCCATTCACATAGAGAACTTTGTTGTATAGATTTAGGAAGTTCTTTTGTGGATCAGAATGAAGAAGGACCTACGGATATCCCAATATGTTTGACTGATGAAAATGTTTATTCTAATAAATTTTCAAACTTCAATCAGTCTTATGATGATGATGATGATTTCCAAGAAGGAACTAATCATGCAGGGCAACCAGCATTTGAATGGTGTTATGAGTTTTACCATCATCAACTTGAAAGCCGCAATCATCCTTTTTGATCCATCATAAAAAGCTTTCACTTTATTGGGAATCATCAGCCTTTCAACTCAGAAGGTGAAGAGAAGAGTAATGAAGAAATTTTTGAGTAAGAGGAAACCATTGAATACATCCCCACTCAAGAATATAATAAACTCTTCACAGAGTTCAATTCACTGAATCCAAGCATACCATGGCTACAAGAGGACAACATTGCCAAATATGATGAGTCCTCCAGTTCAGATGATGATGAAGAAGAGGGAGAGAAACAAATAGAAGAGTATCCTACTGTGGATATACCCTCTTTTCCAGAAGAAAATTCTCCTATCATTGATATCAATCTACCATTCAAAGAACTTGAATTTCTATCAGAAGCAAACATAAATTTAGAGAAAGAAGATATTTCACTGTTTGCTATTATGCAGGTTAAGGATGATGATGCTTCCAAACAATTTTTTGAAGATATGCTCCTCAAACCTGAAGTCTTGGAAGCAGACAATCTACCAGACATGGAGGGCCAAAAAGAAGAGAATCTTCATCTTTTCTTTGTTGATCCTATGGAAGAATGTGTGAAATTCCTAATTGGCTCAAATTGTCAAGCAGTGATCCTTTGCAAGAGCCAGAGACATGTAAAGTTGTCACCTTCTGTGTTAGCCTTGGTATTGAAGGTTAATATTCAATATTTTCTATGGATACCTCTGACAAGCAGCCAGAGTTTCTACTTCTTCTTGACATTACTCAGCTGGCTGCATTGGCATTTTTGTATCATATGATAAATGTAAATACTCCATGTTTAGAATAGGTTAGATAGGAATGTCAATAAAGCTCAGTTCTGAGCATGTAGATTAGTTGTTGTTTTCTGCTTTGAAGAAAAACCAAAAATACAAAAATACAAAAACAATGAAAAGAAGGAAAAGAGGGCAGATTGTCAAAACGAGAAAGGTATAGCCCCATACCAAAAAAGAGAAATAAATTCTGAAAGTGTGCAAGCTTAAATGCCACTCCTAAAGAACACACTTCTAGTTAGTCAAACTGTCTAATCTTGACTAATTAGCTTTAAATTTTCTGCTGATAGGATGGTGAATTCGATTTGCCAAACTGTTTAATCTTGGCTTATCAGTAGATATATTAGGATAGAAATGAAGGGTTCAAACATGTTCAAAACCTAAACCTCAATTTCCAAAGAGAGATGACTCAAATATGTTTTATTTTCCAAGTCAAAAAGATGTAAAAATCTGGTTCTAATCAGCTCAAAATCTGAACCAGAGAAAAAGGAAAGACAGCTCAATAAGAGTCAAATCAGAGCTGTAGAAAAGGGAAGGAAATGTTTTCAAATTTCAAATCTTAAGCCTTCCATTTTTTATTTATTTCTTCTGAAAAATAATGTCTTTGTGTAGCTTGTCTTTATGCCATAGATCACAGCAAGTCAAACAACTTAATCTTGACTTGACTATTTTTAAATTTATATTTTAGAAATTTAGAGAATGAAAATCTGTTGAACAATTTAATCCCAACAGATGGTAGATTAGGTAGAGAATCATTGGAACTCAACTGTTAAATCTGAGTTCAGGAAGAAATAAGGAGTAGAATTAGATTAGATTTACTACTTTCAAAAGAATAAAATGTTGTGAAAAAATTTTGCCAATCCAAGTGCACTCTAATGAAGAAAAAATGTTAGATCAGTAGGATTGGGTAGGTAGAAGCTTGTTTGATGAGGATCCATTTTTTTCATGACTGCTAATATGTTTTTAGAGAAAAATCATCCCAGCACAGGAAGAGTAGCCCAATGGATTAGGCAACTGATCAGCCTCCTTGAGAACATAAATGGATGAGGCAACTGATCAGCCCCCCAGAGAATGCAAGTTTGAAGTTCTTGATGCCTTCAAGAAGGCACCATCCCCAAGTGGAGCCACTGTTAGCCACCTATAATATTTTGTTATACCAAAAGGTAGCTAAGACTGTTTGAGCCTTCAAGGAACAAATTTCATTACTAAAAATTGTTGGCTCTTGAAGACTCTTGAAGGCCTCCTGCCTTTCCTCTGTCCAAATCTTCATTGTTGTTCCCATTTTATACTTAGAAATCCTATTGATTTCCAAGCCAGAATACTGCTGCAAAGTCATCATTTTCCCCTTCTTCAAATCAAAACTAACCTCCATTTTCTTCCCTATTTTTCCATAAAATTCCTCTATCTTTTCATGAGTTTTCTCCTTCCATTCATGAAAATCCTCCTTACATAGTTTAGAACTTCTTTTTTGAACTGTGCCGAAACCCCCAAATCCATTTAAAACCTTGAAATTTTTCATAAAAAACAAAGTTTTGTTCCTATGGACTTAAGCCCCTTTGGGCTTAGTCCTAACCACTTCCCCACGCATGCCCTTGTCATAAAGAACCAAGCGCTAACCCTCTCGGCGCTTATCGCATCGGAAATATCCAAATGCGCAAGTCTTTTGCCATCATCCAAAAGTTTCGATGTGATAGCCTTTTTGTGTTTAAAATCCCATCGCATCGCAAAAAACTCAGCGCACCATTTGTTTTGATGTCTTCCAAAGTTTCGATATGTGATAAGCCCTTCCCTTTTAACCACCGTTCATGTCATTCTCCATGTGCCCAATGGCCCCGCAATCAGGCGCCTGACCCTGTTATATATCCCGTCTGAAACATAAAAAACCTTTGTTATTTGTACACTTTGGGTTTTATTTTATTTTATAAATTTTTCCGCCAGAGAAATTTCTCAATAAATCTACACCGTCAATCTAATCCATAGATCAAACGGTGCGGAGTCCGTCTACCCGGTGGTCCCCACATTCCACTCACCCT
Source organism: Pinus albicaulis (assembly GCA_034641835.2). Classification (NCBI taxonomy): domain Eukaryota; kingdom Viridiplantae; phylum Streptophyta; class Pinopsida; order Pinales; family Pinaceae; genus Pinus; species Pinus albicaulis. The sequence continues at coordinate 111,494,325 of CM076573.1, read as the reverse complement.
GTCCAAAAACCGTGTGGTATCTATCACACCGCCTTTGGGCAAAGGCGATTTTTCCCCAATCGCCAGCGATTCCATACATCACGTGACACGTGTCCCCTGTACCTTTTTCAAAACCGTCGTCCATCGCGCATAACCACAGTCCATCGCGCATTATTGTTCGGACGCGGATGCCCAGTGATATTGTCGTGGACCGTCCGATCTGGGGCGGGCCATCCGACAGCTATCACTCGCTGAAGACGCACGATAGTTAACTCAGATGCACACACGATAACCCAAGGCTACGGCGCGGCATTCAGTCAATCTCCACCATCGATCTAATCTGCAGATCGACAATCCACATTCCATTTTCCCTATACCCCACTTTGACTTTCAACTTTCGCTCCTGACTGTCGATCTCTGCGCCATCGACGGCTCAGATTTAATCTTTCTTCCGCTCGATTCCACGATCTCTCTAGATCAATCTTGACCGTTGGATGATGCCATCCAACGGCCCCGCTTCCTCCACATGCCTTCCAATGCTGTTGACCTAATATGCAGGATTTTATAACATTTTGTTTATATTTTGCAGGGTTTAATGATCTTTTCGCTATGTTCAAAGAAAATTCGAAAAAGAGGGTGACGACCCTCTTGCTTTCGATTTATCAAAGGAAATCACTTGCTGGGTGTAAATTTCACGTCTTGTCAATGATCCGTGAGGCATTGATGCCATATCGTCCCTGCGTAACCCTGCGCTCCAACGGAACACCATGAATCAGGCACAATTAAAGAGTATCAGTGTCGAAGACCCCAATATATCAGAACAGAGGAGTAAAGACAGTTTTATGGGGATTACGGCTAAGACGGTTATCAAAATCCTAATCCCCGATTTAAAACACAGTTAAAGAAGAAAGCATAAAGGATTATCAGACAGAAAACCTCCACCACCACATATGAGGTTAATAAATTTCTCCCAGCTACCACAGAGCCACCTGTTGCCTCAAACCATTCAAACAAAGGCCAAAGTTATTGAAGAAGATCAGATTTTGCCTCAGCGCAGCCAGGGAGTTACTTTTGCATGGAAATCAATGCAGAAATATCTACAGAGTTACTCCAAACATTACACAGAGCCTCAAAGTCAATAAAAGCTCCCACCGAGCTTTGATATTTATTGTAAAACAGTTAATACAGTAGTCCACCTATAAAATTCTCCATCGAGCCCCTCAAAGGCCGAGAAGTCTTGAATCTATATTAATTGACCTAAGAGATATTTTGTTAGGTCTCACCTCCTCATTCTTCTATAAATACTTCAGTAGAAGATGAGAAACTGTTGGTTGTAGAACTTTGATATACATTTGAGCAAAAACTTCTGATTGTACATAGTATTCACTGGCTCTTGGAGCTCTGCTGGTGATAGATAGGTTAGGCTGAGATGTGTAGATGGTTGCTAACCTAAAGCACTGGACTTAAAGTTGTAACTAGTTTGGAGCATCAATACAAGCTGATTTATGGGATCTTGGTCTATGTTGACGGTGATTTTTTTCTTATTGTAACCTGTTATTTTGTTTCTGTTTCAATCTATGTTTCATATTCTCTTATAAAGAACAACATGCATAGAGTTAGGATCTACTATATATCAGTAACCTTCTCTGACTAAAAATCTTTATCTAAATGTTTTCTTCCATCTGTGTTATTTAGGAATGATTTAATTTAGTTTAAGCATAGGAATGCTGGAGTTCCCTCGTCTTATTGTCTTAGCTGAATATTATTCTTAAATGTTATTTTTAGTATATTTTTAGTGAAGATGAACTGAGGAAGATATGGTGAGCCCTGGTCCCAGTTTGATCCCACAGACTGCCTGATTTTTTCCCTTGGAATGTGTTAAAAGTTGGCTAGTTTCAAAGTACTTACCAGATCTTAGGCCATTCTGTTGTTATCTTTGTATTTGTCTTGAAAGTAACCAAGTAAAGAAGAGCTAGGAGAGGATTTGTGGTGAGGCCGACCCGCTAGTTTCTACTCCAAAAGTTGCCTTCAAGTTTCCCTTTGTTTTGAAAATGTGTTCTATTGAAAGTGTATCAAAGGCTGGCTAGTTTCAAAGTACTTACCAGATCCTAGTTTACTTTTATGTTTTTCTTGGGTCCATGTCAAAGGCTGGCTAGTTTCAAAGTACTTACCAGATCCTGGGTTGCTCTTGTTTTTGCATCTGTTCATTTCTCCTTCTTATTGTATCATTCCATTCCATAATTCAATCTTCAAATAGATCCTTAGACATAGATGACTTGCCCCATGGACCACTCTTGCCTCTTGCTGTTCCAATTAAATCCTATTATGACTCCATAGCCCAATGGACTAAAACCTGCAATTTTCTATCTTTTTGGTCGAAGCTTACTCTGATTGCTTGCAACTTCTCACCTTTGGAACTTTTTTGCACTCATAAATTTCCACCTTGAACAGTAATCATGCTCAACCATCCAAAAAAACAAATAAACCCTTGGCCTTAATAACTAGCCTAATATCATAACCCCAAACTTCAAAGACAAATCCATCTTTGTACATATTGGAGAGATCCCTCTCCGGATTCAAGAGGGCTAGATCCTAGAATCCCAAATTTGGTTGAAACGATGTTGCTTCTGCAGTTTTAGTCTTATCAATATGCTAAAATTACAGATTCCTAATAGAAAACAATGTGCAAAATGCAATCCCTTTCCAATGAAACTGTTCCAATTTCAATGCACACACAAAACCCTAAATGCCAATGCAAATATTTTTCTTTTCAAGTCTCTTAATTTTTGAAAATTAAGAAAAATAAGGGGCAAATTTTAATCACTAATTCAAATAAACTTTTCAGAAGAGGAATAGAACAACAATTCATCCAAGCAACCAATGATTAAAAAAAAAAATAGTTTCAAGAAACCTAATGATAAGAATAAATGAAAATCTTTAAATGAATTCTTACAAAAGGTATCAAAACAAAATCAGACCAAACGGAGGCTTCAGAGGGACCACAAGACACTCAGAGACTTAAGGAAGGGAAGATGGAAGAAGGTTGATCAAAGAGAAAATCAAGACAAAGGTAAATTACTAAATTCATGCATGAATAGGGGCCAATGCAGTTGTAGAAGAGGCACCAGTGCCTTGCAACGTAGGCACAAAGAGGGCTCTGCAGAGGTGAAATGATTTGTTCCTAGACCAGAGGGAGAGTTGGTCAAGAATAGGAGAGTTCTGACACAAATTTTGCAATTGAGACTCAATGAAAGTGCTTTCTAGGTATGTTCTTGACTCAAGATTATAGTAAAGGTCTGAAGAATAGGTGAAACAAAAACTAAGGACAAAGAAACCACCAAAGGAATATAATGATCCCCAATGGAGTCACAATTTATTATACATAATCCACGACTGCAAACAAAATTATCTTCCCTAGACTGGGTGGCCTAGCCTAAAACAATAGAAAGCTAAAGAAGCTAGTGTTTACCTTAAAGTAAATAGATAATGGGACGAAGCCTACATTTGGTCTTTCATATTCTTCGCTCCTCTCTTGGCTTGAATGTCCAATTCTAGCTCCCATTACTATAATTAGAACCTGCACAATCAGGCAACACAAGCCAATGATCTACAATATCTATGTAGCATAATCTAAATACTTCATTCAATGGATAAACATGGCATCGAAATACATGAAATAATATCATCATATATAGGAAAAAAAATAACTCTTTTCATTAATATAAATGAAAGGAGTTACAACCAGAAATAGGAGTGGATCTTATAGTAGAGTTCCTCCAAGTTGACTTGTTCCTTCTTTGCCAAAAAGTGCACCTCTAAACACCCTAATGCATGGAATGATAAATCTTCATAAAAAAAAACAGAAGGTAGAATTCTATCTCCAAAATCCAACCCTTAGATTTTGGATGGCCACAAATATATAGGAGAGGGAGGTAATTTGGGAGTTCTTATCCACTTGCCAATCTAAGGCTTGAGGTCCACTCTTGATGGGAGGATGGGATCAAAGGATAAGAGATGGAAAATCCAAGGTAGGATAGGATAGGGTTTGAATTTTTTATCTGAGGTAAATATTTGTAACAAATTTTGGAAGTTTTTGGAAGAAGAGGCTTCCAGAATCTCTCCCTTTTTCACGAATTTCTAGAACCAACGTAGGTGCATAGTGGAGAAACTTGTAGGTGATCAAATTAGGTGCATAGTGGAGAAACTTGTAGGTGATCAATGTAGGTGCATAGTGGAGAAACTTGTAGGTGATCAACATAGGCAACAGTTGAGCAACTTGTAGGTGAACGATGTCTAGTACTAGTCCAACAAGCATTAGTACTTAAAATGACTGAAAAAAGGTGTTTTCAGGAAAAAACTCTAGGATATGAGAATGGCACGCATAGGGTTTTTTTCCATGATGATGTCAAGCAGTAAAAGGATGTTCATTGATCCAATTTGTAGGTCGACTGGTCAGATGTGACAAAATGGCCTATAATAGACATCATGATCTAAATATGGGAAAACTAGTTTTTATATGTTATCTCCCTCATCAGTATTATAAAAATATCGTCTCAAGTTAGCCAGTTTGTTGGCATTACGATGTAATATGTTATCCTTGATGGCAACCTACTTGATTAGGTGTCCTTGTTGAGCTTAATATGTGAAAATTATGTATCTATGGGTCATTTCAGATGTGGCAAAGAAAGGCAATCCAGTTAGTATCAAAGAAATGATAAATGTAATATTTCACAATGTATATGCCGGTGTGATGAAGAGAAGTCGTGTATACATGCGGGTGCACAAAAGCCAAGTCGTGTATGTACTTACGCACTTTGTTTATAATACCAGGTGTCCTTACCATGATATTAGCGCACAATATTGAGCGTTTTGTCACCTATCTGATTCCGTCCAAGAATTCCATCGACACTTGTGTAGTTTTGGCTCATGGTATTGAGAAAGGCTCAAACTATATAAGGAAGAAGATCATACTGCAAGGTGTGCATGTGTTTGGGTATTGATTAAATACTTCAATCTGAAGTATATCTGCATGGAATGGGCTATAGTTTATTGATATATCTGAAACAATAATGCACCTATGAATACAATGATGAATCATGATCTTTAGACCTGAAATGACTATGTATTTTCTAGATCTATTTATTAAATTTTGATATCTGTGATCTGGAAAATGTTTACTGAAGGGAAGGGTAAAGATCTGAGTTGGTTATTTTTTTTAAAGAGTTATGCAGTACTGAAATGTTTGCATATCTATACGCAAGTTCATGTCTGTAAAAGTGCGTATATACGCAGGATCTTTTCAGCAAAAGCGCGTATGGAATCTAGGGTTTTGCTGAAGTATGTGAAAGGAAAGTTATGATTAGTTATATTGTGTTATTGTTTTATGTAAATGATGTCTTCATACAAATCTGGGTTGTTTGAATAATGATTATGCTGCTAAATGATTGTCATTAAATATCAGTGGTTGGTTGGTTGATTAATGATTCAGCAAATGATTTGATATGGTTATGAGTTTTAGTTTGATTTATGTTCTTTGAGCTTAAATGTGTGGAGTGGGTCCGGTCTAAAAATCTGATGAAAAGAGGCCTACAAGTTGTGTTGTGTTGAAGTTGCTGGATCCAGTGTGAAAATTGATGAAACATGGTATGCGGTGGTGCTGAGGGTTGGAGCCTTCGGTGAGGGGGTCGTAGCTCCCTTCCAGTGGTAGCTGGTAAATGGGATCAGGGGGTTTGTGATCCCTTCTAGTAGAAGCTGGAGAATGAGAGAAGGTTGTAGCCTTCTATAGGTGGGTTCCTGCGTGTTGATATAAGTCTGCGCTAGTACAAGATCGTAAGCAATTTTCTTTATAATAAATATTGAAGATAGAGACGACATCAGAATTTGTTTTCTCCCGACCTGTGTTTCCACATTAAATCTTGGTGTTCATGTGTGTTAATTATGTGTGATGATTTATTTTGTTCTTTCTGCACATGCTTACTGCTTACTAAATGTCTGATGAATGAATGATGCACTGATCTAAGTAAATATTTATCTTCATAATAAGATCTCTGGACATATGCAAGTTTCATTAAAGGTAGCTGCGTGCATACACTAGTTTGGTTAATCAAAGTCGTGTATAGGAATTAGTAAGGAAAAATTAAATTTTATTGTGAGTTATAAATACTGATTCACCCCACCCCCCTCTCAGTATTTTTCTCAACAATTGGAATCAGAGCAGGTCCTTCTGAAGAAGCTTGATTGCTTGAAGGAGATCTGTCGCAATGGGAAGTCATGAAGGAGTATTTTCTATCATACCACCACTATTCAATGGAAGTAATATATTGTTCTAGAAGATACGAACAAGACATTATCTACAAAGTCTTGGAGCAGAGGTATGGGGAATCGTGGAAGGAGGTTACCAATATCAAGAAAGTGTTCCTACAGATGTAACTAAAAAGAAGAGATATGAAATCAATGCAAAGGTTATCAACGCTTTATTAAGAAGCCTGTTAGAAACGGAAATTTTTAAATTTATGAAGCTAAATTCAGTAAAGGAATTATGGGACAAGATCGTTCAGAGATATGAAGGTGATGCAAAGGTAAAAAGTGCCAACCTTCAAACTCTTAGAATTCAATATGAAAATTTAAGAATGCACAATGATGAAAGTATTACAAGTTTATTCCTAATATTAGATGAGATTCTGAATTCTATGAGAATTATGGGTGAAGATATAAAATAATCAACTTTAATAGAGAATATATTGAGATCTCTAACTCCAAAGTTCGAGTCAAAAGTGTCATCTATTGAAGAAAACAAGGACCTACAAACTCTTACTGTTATTCAACTACATGGTATCTTGACTACTTTTGAAATGAGAAAAGAAGGTCCTTCACAAGTCAGATAAGTTGCTTTTAAGGCCTATGCAAAAGGAAAAGAAAAGGAAGTCCACAAGGAATAAAGCTATATATTAATAGAAGAAGAAGAAAATTTTGTGAGAAGACTTAAACCAAGTACTGGAAGATTAAGAGGTAAGCTTCCCTTCAAGTGTTTTGCTTGTGGTAAAGTTGGTCATTATGCTGCTAAATGTCCTTATAAAGAAAATCATGATAAAGGAAAACAATTTGAAAAAGGAAGAAGTTATTATACAAATGAAGATAATAATGGATTTTCAAATGAGGAAGAAGAAGGGCTTGATAAAGATCTACAAGTGCTCATGGCATGTACCATGAATGATGATAATTATCTAAAAGAAAGAGATATGGTTAGTGAATAATTGCATAGTTAAAGAAAGAAAGGATGCTTTCATGGATGTTTTTTCTATTGTAACTCATTTGGGCATAAGGCCACTGATTGCAGGTTAATTATGATGAACAGATCTGAGAAATTGGAGAAGTTCCAACACACAATAAGGAATTACAAGCAAAGCTGGAAAAAGAAGAAGCATTGGTAAAAAACGTAGGGAATATTGACCCTACTGCAGTCATCCATTTCTAAATTTTACTTCTCATAATGACTGCAGGAGTGATGTGAGATACATTATAGGAATCAGTAATGTATCATCACAGGGGGAGCAATATATGGTGTTTCTCATAATTGGTTTGGTAATTATGGTTGTGTTTATTTCTAACAATGCATCTGATGTAACAACAGAAGACATGTAGAGAATGTATAAGTTCAGGGGGGGATGGAGATGTGAAATTTCCAGTATTTCACTTTCTGTACACGGGTTGCATGAACTAAAGCTGTGTATACACACGAGTTCTGTTTAAGACAGATGCGTATGTTTTCTTTGGTAAGAAAACAATGACACAAACTCAAGAACAGTTTCTGATATGTTGCTGACAATTATAATTTTCTTGATCTGATGGTTATATCTACTGATATGATATTAAGCTTTGATTATCTACTTGATGAAGATGTTTTGATGAATTGGTTGTTGAAAGTGTTCAGGATGGACAGGTTTAGGGGGAGCATTAGCCTTGTTGAGAAGAATTCATTTTTGGCATTATGTTGGTTGTTGAACTATGATCTCTTTCTCTTGAGGCCTTTTGGTCTTGGTTATTAAAATTCATATTTGTTATTTGATGAAAAGGTCATGTTGAGACCTATGATGTAAAATTGTTATATTTAATCATGTAAGGACTTGTTCAAATTTTTAAACCCACTCGGTTGGGTAGTTGAGTCAAATTTGTAAACCCACTTGGTTGGGTAATTGAGTCAAATTTGTAAACCCACTTGGTTGGGTAGTTTAGTCAAATTTGTAAACCCACTTGGTTGGGTAGTTGAGCGAAATATGTAATTACACTTGGTTGGATCATTGATGTTGAGTTCTTGGTGATAGGATAGGTCATAATCGGTTGAGTTATAGAATCATGTACTTCATTGAAAAATATGTCTAAATATTCAACATGAGCTCAGGGGTAGCATGGTCAATATAGTGCACATCAGATCTACAGATCTCTTCTTTCTACAAGGAAAAAGAAACCTTGTTTTGGTATTGATATGCCCTTTTCCCTTGATATCAAAGGGGGAGAGTATTTGGTGTTTGAATTATGTTTATGATTAATTTAGTGATCAAACACCAACATGGTTTCCATCAAGTCCAAAGAGGGGGATTGTTGGAATTATGATGTAATATGTTGTTCTTGATGGAAACCTACTTGATGAGGTGTCCTTGTTGAGTTGAAGATGTGAAAATGATGTATATATGGGTTAGTTCAGATGTGGTAGAGAAAGGAAATCCAGCCAGTATCAGAGAAATGATAAATTTAATATCTTACAATGTATATGTAGGTGTGATGAAGAGAAGTCGTGTATACATGCGGATGCACAGAAGCCAAGTCGCGTATACACATGAGTGCGTAGAAGCCAAGTCGCGTATGTACTTATGCACTCTGTTTATGATACCAGGGGTCCTTACCATGGTATTGGCCCACAATATTGAGCGTCGTGTCATCTATTTGATTCCATCCAAGAATTCCATCAGCACTTGTGTAGTTTTGGCTCATGGTATTGAGAAAGGCTCAAAATATATAAGGAAGAAGAAGATCATAGTGAAAGGTGTGCATGTCTTCGAGTATTGAATGAATAATTACTCTGAAGTATATCTACATGGAATGGGCTACAGTTTATTGATAGATATGAAATAATAATGCACCTATGAATACAATGATGGATCAGGATCTCTAGACCTGAAATGACTATGTATTTTCTAGATCTGTTTATGAAATGTTTAGATTTGTGATCTGGCGAATGTTTGCTGAAGTGAAGGGTAAAGATCTGAGTTGATTATTTGTTTTGAAGGGTTACATAGTCCTGAAATGTTTTCAGATCTATACGCAGGTTCGTCTTTGTAAAAGCGCGTATATACGCAGGTTCGTTTCAGCAAAAGCGCGTATGGAATATAGGGTTTTGCTAAAGTATGCGGGCGGAAATTTCTGATCAGTTTTGTTGTATTATTTTTGTTTGTCAATGATGTCTTCATATAGATCTAGGTTGTTTGAATAATGATTATTCTGCTAATTGATTTGGATTAAAGATCAGTGGTTGGTTGGTTGATTAATGATTCAATGAATGATTTGATACAGTTATGAGTTTCAGTTTGATGTATGTTCTTTGAGCTTAAATGTGTGGAGTGTGTCCAGTCTGAAAATCTGATGAAAAGAGGCCTACAATTTTTGTTGTGTTGAATTTTTTGGATCCAGTGTGAAAATTTATGAAACGTGGCCCGTGGTGGTGCTGAGGGTTGGAGCCTTCAGTGAGGTGGTCGTAGCTCCCTTCCAGTGGTAGTTGGTAAATTAGATTAAGGGGTTGGAGCTCCCTTCCACTAGAAGATGGAGATTGAGACAAGGTTGCAACCTTCTGCAGGTAGGTGCTTGCGTGTTGGTATGAGTTTGCGCCAGTACAAGATTGTAAGCAGTCTTCTTTATAATAAATATTGAAGACAGAGATGAAAACAATGGTGGTTTTCTCTCGACTTGGTTTTCCACCTTAAATCTTGGTGTTCATATGTGTTGGTTATGTGTGATGATTTATTCTGTTCTTACTGCACATGCTTACTGCTTACTAAATGTTTGATGAATGAATGATGCACTGATCTAAGTAAATATTTATTTGCATAAAAATATCTCTGGACATACGCAAGTTTCATTAAGGGTAGCCACGTTTATACGCTATTTGGGTTAATCAAAGTTGTGTATAGAAATCAGTAAGTAAGAAGTAAAGTTTATTGTGAGTTATAAATATTGATTCACCCCCCCCCCCCCTCTCAGTATTTTTCCCAACACAATTATGTGAAGATTTATGTGTAAAATTTTGTGTATATCATGAGAAATTTATGAGGTTAATTAGTTGTTAAAATCACATTTACAAAAAGTAAATTGTATATATATAAGACACAGTGAACACATTACACAATAGCTGATAACATAGTTCACCTCGCCTAGGCTATATCTCCATGGACCTACTTCAACTGGCTAGGAACTCTTTTGATTAATGGTAAATTATTTTATTACATGCACCTAAAGTGCTCCAATGTATTTGCAATCTGCTCCATTGGATTTAGAAGACCCAAAAACCTCAAATTATATTCTTCAAGCTCTGCAAATGGTCTTTAGCTGATCTAGGCATGGCCTCCTCTCCTGGTGGCCCTTGGCTTCTTTAATCTTCAAAGTGGAAAAATCACTTACAGAAGTGCTCCAACACCTCTACAACCTGCACCATCATTCTCAGAGCATCCAAATAATCTAGGAATGACTCTTCTTGAGCCAAAATTGGTCGAAATATGCCAAAGTTATAGATCATTCATTTTTCCCAAGGAAAACTCCAAATTTGGAACATCTCCATTTAAGTCTGCCAAAATTGGTAGTGGTGGCGAAAATAATGGAACCGCAAAAAATGCACCGAATTAATCTCAATATTAATTAATCTTAAGTGGATTTTAATTAATGTTAACTGGAATCTTAGCACATTAAGTGAATTTAACATAAATCTAGAGTAGGAAATCGGATTAGCACTTAATTATGGTGGTTAGGGGTTAATTAACCCACATTAGAGTTTAAGTTCGCGCCATTAGCTGTAGAGCTCTTTCGTAGGTTATGGGCCATGGTCCCATGGACCAAGGTCTGGCCCCTCGAGGCTGGCCCTTTAAACCTCTGCCCATGCACATTTTAAAACTTAAATACAACACGTGCCCTATTTAGTCAATTTAGTGTGTCCTAAATTGCTACATTAATTTATCAATCCGGGATTCGTAAGCTGATGAAGTGTGGCGCACTATATGTGCAAGATAGCCTATTTCTTATCTTTTTATCGTTTTTAGTTTTCTAATGTGAGATGGAAATTCTAAAATAAAAACAAGTATGGTTATGATTGTTCAAGGCAATGATATCCTTTATAATGATTTACCAACTTGAAACTTCAAAAGGAATTTGAAACATACAATGACAAAACTTGAAAAGAAATGAAAATGTGCTGCTAACCTAGTAAATCAAAATAGTGAACTATTGAGCATGAAAACCAAACTATCCTTGCTGTTGTCTAAACATAAAAGAAACTATGCTTAAACAAATCCAAGAATTGCAACAAAGTAAATCTAAATCAAATTACATCAACTTATATTCTGATCCCTCGCCATTAGTCCAGCTATGGCTTTCGGAGGTAACCATAAACAACTTGAGCAATCTGATATCTAATTTGCAAAAAAAGAAACTAATATCAAACTACACACTCATACTTCAATCCCTCACCATTAGTCCAGCTATGGTTTTCGGAGGTAACTGAAAATGACATGAGAAATTTAATATATCTAACTTGCAGAAAGTAAACTAATATCAAACTACACACTCATACTTCAATCCCTCACCATCAGCCCAGCTGTGGCTTTCGGAGGTAACTGAAAATGTCATGAGCAATTTAATATATATCTAAATCTAACTACTGAAGCAAATGTGCAAGACTGAAATAAACAAAGCAGTACTGGAATTAAACAAAAACTAAGAGAAATAAATTAGCAGCAGAACAATATTGATTCCATGTCATTAGTCAAAATATAGGCAAATGCCTGGGCTTCCTATTTGTAATCTGAAACAAGAACACTGATCAGTTAACATAAAACATGAAATATTATGGACAGGAGTAAAGTGTAAAGCATGAAAGATTATAAACTGAGATGAAGCATAAATACCATGAAAGATGCAATGTATAAACACATGAATGATTATGGCACAATGAATTTAAAGAAATAAAACAAGAACTATACAATAATGCACAAAACCTCAGCGTGTGCAGGGGCCCTTTGCACCAGCCTTGGCAACAGCCTTCAAGTACGAATTACGCTTGGAAACAGAGTCTTCTTATATATTAAAATGCAATCATAACATAGAGGTGATATTACGGCACAATGGCAACGTAATTACATTACAGAGCTATCTGGAGGCTAATGGAGACTAATCTAATATGCATATGCAAACGCATTATTTATAACAAAGGAAATATAACTAATTCCCTAAAGTTTATGCTGATAGAAAACACGTAAACCATTACGTCCAGAGATCTAGGATCATGGCCGCGTTGAGAAGTAAATCTATGAAGAGTGGATGTTGGATTCGGCTTATGGAGCCGTGTACAGGTGTTGATGTGTCTCTCGTAAGTTAGAAACGGTCATGCAAATCCTCACGTGATGAGAAACAGAGTCCTGTCACCGTGGGACTCTACGGTTGACTTCCACTTGGCCACCTTTGACCGCAACCTCCTTAGGTGAATTTGCTCGAGCCAATAGGACACGATCCATGTCCACATCATTTCTGACTTGCCCATGTGGCTTGTTTTTCCTGAAGACACCTGTAACATAGACTTTCACAAAATGGCTACGGAAAGTTGTAGCAGCTACGGAAAGTGGCAAGATTCCGCAGCTAGATGAGCAAAAATCTAAATCAAACAGTAGACACAAAAATATAGTTAAAAACCATTTTAGATTCTCTTTTGCAATTAATATACAATGATATTGACAACTTGGAAGGTTCAGGTGAATGAAAAAGGTCTAGGAAGATGTATAAGAAAGATGCAGATTTGAGACTCAACATACCCCCACTGTGAAGGTGTTGCATGTCCTCATGCAACCAAAATTTTGATAATCCTTCTTTATTTCATATGCCTTGACACTTCAGCCAGTACATCCAATCCTCTCCTCTTCTTCCTTGGTGCTGCTAACATCCTAGGCTTCTTCATTAAGCATCTAAATTTGATATTAACCAGTGCTCTGCTTAACTTCTGGCATTTCTTTTTCAATTTCTTGTTCTTCTTCTGCGATATTCCTAGATGTAGCATGGTATTATCATGAATGATTTTGTCCAATTTTCTTTGTTCCTTCAATGCCTCATTTTCATTTTTAATGTGTTTATTTAAAAGCTCTAGCTCAAAGACTTCCTGTTTCAGTGATTGGACTAGATCATTTTGTACTGTGTGAGGCTGAATGGATGAAGTACTGGGACCTGTAGCCGCTTTTTCTAAAGATTCTATATAATCATATACTTCTTGCTGCTTGGGGTCTATATCAGGTGTCATTTTTATTGGGTTGTCCCCAAAATGCCGTGAAGGAGAGTTGTCTTCAAAATCTGGCTGAGGAGGGCTCACATCAACATCTGGCTGAGAATGGGATGGACTATGTTCAATGTCTGACTGAGAATTAAATGAACCAGGTTCACTGACTGACTGAGAGTGAGATGGACTATAGTCAGCTGGGGACTTTTTAGATGTTTCTTCTCCCAAATCGATAAAATGAGGTCCCTTCATTTGCGTTTTCCTCAACTTCCCCTTAAGCCTGGAATTTCTTCTCACACGCTGTGGACCACTATCTTTTTGCTTTTGTTTCCCTTTCTCTTTCTTCTTGGCTATAGATAACTGTTCCTTAAGATGAACCAATCTCTCAGATAACACTTGATGATCTTCTTCTTCGGAAGAAGGGGTTTGATGTATAGCCTCAATAATTTTTCTCTCTTTTGATGTTATTGGCTTTTTACCCTTGGTTTCTTTCTTCTTCCTTTTTGACAGTCTCTCTTCCTTACTAGTTCTTTCAATTGTAGTAGTAGGATTACTTTGAGTTTCATCATTTGTTCTTTTTCTCCTACTCCTTCTTGATGTGCTACCTTCAGGAATTTCTTTAGGTTCCTCAAAGAAGTTTCTAATCAAAAATTGTTCCCATGTGTCCTTCTTCTCCTTTAACTCTTTTTCAATCAAATTTTTACAAGACCATGGTGATATAGATGTGGTTCTACATCCCCTAAATGTTTCTGAACAGTCACAGACAGCTTCTTCAAACTATTTAATAGAAAATATGGGAGATTGAGAGTTTGATTATCTAGAAAATTCATCAGCAATCTGGTATGGTACATATACATGGACCCAAAACGACCTTCACAGGTGATGAATTTTTGAACAACTAGCAGCAAAGTAGCCCATTCCTCTTTCAAAGCATGAACAGTAATTCCTCTTTTAAAAATAGTTATGTCCATACCTGGGTTATGTAGAATTACTCTCCAAGCTTCATCACTAATGCTTTTGTTCTTAAACCATCATTCACCCTCTTGAAGAAGTTCTGTGGCAGATGCTATAGATGCCTCATTCACCGTAAACTTAAGGTCTCCAATCTCCACTTCCAGGCCATTGAACGACCTTGCAAAAGCTTTTGTCACTTCTTTATGGTAGCCTCTAAACTTTTGGATAAACCGCAGCCACTTTGCCTTCTTCAATATATCCCTGACTTGCGGATATCCTTCCATGAACTTAGGTCCTTCTGGTTCTGCTCTCAACAATTTACCCATCCTTCTTTCTTCTCTTTAAAAACTTGCCTGTGTGAGGAGGGTTCAATGGAAGTAGGACGGCTGAATAAACAGAAATGAGCACGATGACTGTAGGTAGATATCAGAGAGTGGGTATACAGACTGTAGCGTAACAGAGAATGAAATGGAGAGAAGTGGAACAGAGAAGGGTTACGTGAGCACGGCAGAAATGTGGCTGTGAGATTAATAGAACAATAGGAGAAGTATAACACATCCGTCAGTGTTTGAAATTTGGTGGCTGCAAAATAAATGTAAGCACGTTTAAACAACGGCTATGGATTTTATGCGGCTGAAAGAAGCCGTAGTCAAATCAACTATGTCTCATTGTCACAGGTGGAATATCGGAGTATGAGTGAAGATCGGAGGTTTAATTATGGGACCGTTTGAGAATGAATGCGAGAAGATCATATGGAGATCATGAAATGGTTATGGATTTTTTCAATATAATCATTGCACATAATGGAGCTTATGGTTCATAACTATATAAAAATGTGTTTTCAATGCTATTTGAAATGAATTTTTACTCATACCTTGGAATCTTTGCCTTTTTCCTTGGTCTTCAATTAGTTGCTCGTCATTTGATATCTTGAATGCTCCATGTCTTCATAATTGGTCCTCATACCTGCATTTTATTTCATGATTATGGAAATAACATCTGGTTGTACATTCTTTTGAAAAACAGAGTGGTAGCTGCGGAATCTGCTTCTGGCTGTGGAAACTGGTGTCAGCTACGGAAACTGACACAGCTATTATTTGGGTGAGTGGAAATGAACGGATGACAATTGGTTAAATGGAAATGGTCATGAAAAAGAATTTTATTGGTGAAATGGAATGAAACAGATAAAATGAAGTGGAAAGGAGTGAAATGAAGTGGAATGAAGTGGAATGGGTGGTCACAAAACTTGTGAAATGAAAGAGAGATTTTTTTTTTTGGAAAATATAGGGTGTCAGGTGTTCCTAATTTTCACCCAATATTTTCTGTATAAGACTGCCAATCAGTGATTGGTTTTCAAGCTTATACCAATTTTTTTTTTTTTTTTAACTGAAAACAACAAAAGCTAGGCTGGTGGAGAAGAAGAATTCTTCTGTACCAGCCTGATTGCATAATTTTCTTGAAACATTTTGACAAATTCCTCTTTTGAGAGTGGCTTATGATAAACTTTCAATCTGTGGCCATTCACAATAAGAGGAGTTTGAAACTCATCAATGGTCTTGATTCTTACCGCTCTATTGCTAAAGATCTTGTCAATCTCATATGGCCCAAGCCAATGAGTCTGAAATTTTCCTTGAAAATCTTTAAACTTGGAATCAAATAACAATGCCCAATCTCCTTCTTGAAAATTCTTCTCTTTGATGTACTTGTCATGCCATTTAGCTCTTTGATATTGAACTAGATCAGTTCTTAAAATTGCTTCTTGTCTGATCTCATCTAGCTCATTCAACTACTCCATTCTATGCTTTTGGGCTTCTAATAAGTCCATCCCCAACTGAACTGCTATCTTGAAGGTCTTGACTTGGAACTCAATGGGGAGCAAGACTTCTTTCCCATAAACAAGTTCATAGGGAGAATGTCTTGTTGTATTCCTCCATGTAGTTCTGTAGGCCCACAAGGCTTCTGGAAGCCTTTCTGCCCAATCTCTTCTATGTAGATGAACAGTTTTGGTGATGATACTTTCAAGAACTTTGCTTGTGGACTCCACTTGACCATTTGCTTGTGGATGGTAAGGAGTAGATCTTCTGTGCTTGATTTTGTATTCTTCCATCAACTTCTCCACCAAATTTGATGTGAATTGGCTCCCCTGATCTGTCACAATTTCTCTTGGAACACCAAAGCGAGTAAAAACATCCTCATAAAGAAAATGAACAACTGAATTTTCAGTAGCAGATACTAATGCTTTGGCTTCTACCCATTTAGTAACATAATCAATACAAACCAATATATACTTCTTTTGCTTAGATGGTGGATTAATAGGTCCAATGAAATCTAAAGCCCATTTTTCAAAGGGTTCAATGAGTACCTTTGTTTGCAATGGCATTTCATTTGAAAGGGTAGGTTTCCCTACTCTTTGGCAGCTGTCACACCTTTTGACATATTGTTTTGCATCTTTGAAGAGGGAAGGCCAATAATATCCTAAAGAGAGGATTTTATAGGTCGTCCTTTTGTCTGCAAAGTGTCCGCCGCATGGTTCATCATGACATGCCTTAAGAATATCAGGCATTTCATCTTCCTTGACACATCTTCTGATCACAAGATCTGGCCCTGTTTTAAACAATTCGTTAGAAATCCATGAATATCTTGAACTCTCCTGAATAATTTTTCGTTTTTCTCTTGGAAATAAATGTGAAGGTAGTTTCCCTGTAACCAAATAGTTAGCAATATCTCCATACCAAGGGGTCTTAATAGTTACTGCAAACAAATATTCATCAGGAAACTTATCTTCTACAGGAGAATCTTCTTTAGTATTTTGAATTCTAGACAAGAAATCAGCTACTGTATTCTGTTTTCCTGGTCTATCCAACAAAGTAATATTGAATTCTTGCAAAAGTAAAAGCCATCTTGTCACTCTGCCATTAGTAACAGGTTTGTTCATTAAATATCTAATTGCAGAATGGTCAGTATGAATAAAAGTTTCATAGCCTGCTATGTAATGTCTAAACTTATTAATTGCATGAACAACAGCTAAAAACTCTTTTTCAGTCACAGTATAGTTCAACTCTGTGGGAGTCAAATTTTTACTGGTATAATAAATGGCATAAGGAACTAAATATTTTTGACCCAACACAACTCCTAGAGCTGTATCTGAAGCATCCGTAGAAATATGGAAAGGGAGTTTCCAATTTGGTCCTCTCAAGATAGGTGCTTCAGATATTCTTGTTTTCAAAGTTTCAAAAGCTGATTGACAATCATGATCCCATTTGAATTCACAATCTTTTGTAAGCAATTTGAAGAGTGGAGATGCTATTTTAGTGAAGTTTTCTATAAATATTCTATAGTAACCAGTAAATCCTAGAAAACTTCTAACATCTCTTTGACAATTTGGAATAGGCAACTTGGAGATGACTTCAACTTTTGATCTATAAACCTTAATCCCATCTCCCGAAATATGATGTCCTAAAACAATCCCTTCAGTAAACATCATAAAGCATTTTTCATGGCTTAATGAAAGGTTTGTTTCTTTACATCTTATAAGAACTTTTTCCAAATTTTCTAATGCCTCTTCAAATGAATTACCATAAACTGTAAATTCATCCATATAAACCTCTACACAATCATGGATTAGATCAGAAAAAATTCCTAGTACTGCTTTTTGGAATGTTGCAGGTGCATTACATAACCCAAAAGGAAGCACTCGGTAGGCAAAATTTCCCCATGGACAAGTAAATGTGGTCTTATCTTGATCTTCAGGTGCTACCTGTATTTGATTATAGCCACTAAAACCATCCAAAAATGAAAAGTACTTTTTACCCGCTAATGTATCTAATACCTGATCAATAAAAGGCAAAGGAAAGTGATCCTTCAAAGTTGCTTTGTTCAATTCCCTGTAATCAATGCATACCCTCCATTTACTATTCTTTTTAGGTACTATAACCAAAGGAGAAACCCATCGGCTATCTGAAATTGGATAAATGAAGTTTACATTGAGTAGTTTTTGGAGCTCTTCTTTCACTATCTCCTAAGATTTGGATTCATCCTTCTTTGAGGTTGTCTGATTGGTCTACTGTTTTCCTCAATATAGATATGATGGATGCAAGTCTTAGGATCAATACCTTTCATGTCAGTATACTCCCATGCAAATGCAGTAGAATGTTTTTGCAAGATTTTGATTAGTTCTTCTTGTTGTGAATTTTCCAAATGTTTGTTGATATTCAATGTTTTTCCTGGAAAAATCTCAATAGTAGAACTACCAAACTCTTCCATAGAGTAAAGAGACATTTGTCTTGATGATAAATATTCTATGTCAGATTCCAACTGAAATTGTGTGGGGTCATATTCCGAAGATGTCTCAAAATTTTCTAATGTGTTCAGAATTTGACTATCCTCACTGATTTCAGAAATGGTAAAGATAGGTTGTATAGTGTCCTCATCATCAACCCATTCATTGTCTCCTACTTCTGTGATTGCTCTTGCTGGAGGATACAAATTGAATTTCTTTTTCGAATTACCATTAGAAATGTACATGTCCCCAGATCTACAACTAATAAAAGCATCAGCTGTGGCTAGCCAAGGTCTTCCTAAGATAAGTGGGTGTCCTCCTAGATTACTCTTGGGAGTCAAAATCATAAAATCTACCGGATATTCCCAAGAATCTAAGGAGACTGAAATATCTTCTAATACACCATCTAGTTTAATAATTGATCGATCTGCAAGTTGCAGTAAAGTAGGTGTAAAAAGAAGGTTAGGAAGTTTTAGCTGGTCCATAGTCCGTCTACTCATAATGTTAATAGCAGCCCCTAAGTCAATCAATGTGTTTGGAATTTCTATCCCATTTATATGTGTCTTGACAATTGGACTTCCTGGATCTACATACTTCTGCATGGTAATTTTTCCCATCATAATACCTGCAATGTTTTCTACCAGGTGGATTCTTCTTGTGTCTTTTAGTTTCCTTCCTGGTCTTTTAAAACTCAACTCCTTTATTGTTTTTGCTAGAATAGGAATCTCTCGAATGGCTTGTAGCAAGGGAATATTGATACAAACATTCTTCAATTCATCTAGAAAATCATAGTTAGGCAACAAGATTTGTTTTTCCACCCCCTTGTCAATTTTTAGTCTTTCAGGAAAAGGAGGTGTAGATGAAGATGCAGGTTGCTCAACTATAGGAGTTGTGGGTGTTAACTTTTCTTTTTCTTTTTGAATGTTTGAATTTTGAAGAGATGCTTCCTCGTAACCCTCATTGACTTTAAGAGAGTCCTCCTCAGAGGTATCTTGTTCTTGAATATCTATAGAAGGTTTTTCTAAAACTCTACCAGATCTGAGTTGTACATCATTGAGAGGAACAATCATATAGGTAGGAAATTGTTGTCCTTCTACCATGTAAGTATTCTGAGGATTTTTATTGTTAGGATTTGGCAATGGCTGAGCTGGAAGTTGATTTGTCTTTTGTTGGTATGGGAGCATGAGTTTAGGATTTGGATTTTGTTGAGAAGGTTGTTGTTGTGGAAATGGCAATGAAAGTTGTGGATTTGGGTTTGGAAGTTGTGGAGCTTGTTGATTTTGAAAATATGGAGGATATTGATAAAATTGAGCAAATCTCCCATAAGGATTTTGCATCCCTTGTACCCATGGCTGATATGGATTTTGATGTTGGGGCCAAGGTTGTTTCCAAGGATTCCAATTTGGTGGGTTTTGAAGATTCATAGGATTGTTAAACCCTTGAGTTTGTTGTCCCTGCCAAGGTCTTCTTGCAACAAAACAGAGAGATTCAACTGAATTTGGGTCTTCTTGAAAAACATCTTTGAGTCCAGGAATTGAAGGGAAATCCTTGATCTCATGATTCTCTGAGAAAATCATACATGTTTCTACAACTTTTGCATCCAAGGGACATTCCCTTAAAGCATTTTTCTTCCTACATTTCGGAGAAAAGATGGCTAAAGCATTTGTTTCTGCTTTCTGCTTGTTTTGGATTTTAAGGGTGTCTAGTTGTTCACTAAGGCTCCCTAAGATATCAGTTTTGAATTCATCAAGCATATTACCAATCTCT
The DNA here is from genome assembly GCA_034641835.2 of Pinus albicaulis. Lineage (NCBI taxonomy): Eukaryota > Viridiplantae > Streptophyta > Pinopsida > Pinales > Pinaceae > Pinus > Pinus albicaulis. The sequence goes on along the minus strand of CM076573.1, from coordinate 111,473,827 downwards.
GCCCTACTTACTGATCCAGTTGCAGATTTGTTAGTCCTAATAAGAGAAGGATCCCTAGGCCCTTTTCCTGTTTTAGATTTTCCTCTTGAGAGATGGACACATAGTTCTGTTATGTCATGAAGTGGAAGTTGAGAAATGTATCCTTTCCCCATCATGTTTAAAATATCTATCCATTCATCTCTAATGGATTTTAATATGAGGGCTTTCAAGGTTTCATCATCTAAGTTGCTCATCTTTGTTCTTTTCAAGTTGTATTGAAATATTTCAAGTAAGTCTTCCAAATTTTCATCTTCTTTTTGCATCATTTTGAATACCTCATCCTTGTGATTGGTGGGCATACAATAGTCCAAGTATCTATCCAAAAATGTTTGTTTCATATCATTCCAAGTCCTAATAGATTGAGTAGCTAATCCCATTAACCATTTCAAAGCAGCTCCCTTCAAAGTTGAAGGAAACAGTTTGAGTTTTTGAGAGTCTTCCATATAGTCATAGGTTCGGCACACGACTTCAAATTCAAACAGAAATGTTTCAGGATCCTCACTTCGCAATCCATAAAATTTGGGGAGGACAGATGGTGAGATATTTTTCATTGTTGTATGAGTTTCCTCATCAACTATAGGGAATCCAAACAAGTTATCTCCTTCCCTATTTCTTCCATTATTATCTTCACCATTGTTGTCGCCATTGTTTCCTCCTCCTCTACCTCTACTTCTACCTCCAAATCCATCTATTATTTCCTCTGCCATGATAGTTTCTTTAGAGTCCTTAAAGTCCTATGGTTCTTCTATCAAGGGAGGATGAGAGGGAGTCTCTTCCTTTTCTAAATGAGATTTAGTAGGTGGTATAGGAGAATCCTCTAATTCAGTTGTTCCTTGAATTCCAAAAATCTTAAGACTAGGGGTAGATGGTGGTGAATCTTGTCTATGCATTGAAGAAGATGGAGTTGTAAAAATCGAACTCTTGGCTTTAGCTATAAACCTTCCCCTAGAATCTCTTGCTCTATGCATGTCATTTTTTTTTATTTAGGGATAATAATTCTCTTTCTGATCTTCCAGATCACACTAGGTGCAAGAAGAGAGCATACTTAAGAAATTACTAAACCAATAAATCTCTTTTCTGATCCTCCAGATCACACTAGGTGCAAGAGGAGAGCATACTTCAAGAAGTTATCAAGTTTTCCCTTCTTTTATTATTTTGTTTTTGTTTTTTTTTTTTAAGAAATTGGCTACCTAGTTACACTTCCCCGGCAACGGCGCCAAAATGTTTAGTCAATTTAGTGTGTCCTAAATTGCTACATTAATTTATCAATCCGGGATTCGTAAGCTGATGAAGTGTGGCGCACTATATGTGCAAGATAACCTATTTCTTATCTTTTTGTCGTTTTTAGTTTTCTAATGTGAGTAGAAATTCTAAAATAAAAACAAGTATGGTTATGATTGTTCAAGGCAATGATATCTTTTATAATGATTTACCAACTTGAAACTTTAAAAGGAATTTGAAACATACAATGACAAAACTTGAAAGGAAATGAAAATGTGCTGCTAACCTAGTAAATCAAAACAGTGAACTATTGAGCATGAAAACCAAACTATCCTTGCTTCTGTCTAAACACAAAAGAAACTATGCTTAAAGAAATCTAAGAATTGCAACAAAGTAAATCTAAATCAAATTACATCAACTTATATTCTGATCCCTCACCATTAGTCCAGCTATGGCTTTCGGAGGTAACCATAAACAACTTGAGCAACATGATATCTAATTTGCAGAAAAAGAAACTAATATCAAACTACACACTCATACTTCAATCCCTCACCATCAGTCCAGCTGTGGCTTTCGGAGGTAACTGAAAATGACATGAGCAATTTAATATATCTAACTTGCAGAAAGTAAACTAATATCAAACTACACTCATACTTCAATCCCTCACCATCAGTCCAGCTGTGGCTTTCGGACGTAACTGAAAATGACATGAGCAATTTAATATATCTAAATCTAACTATGGAAACAAATGTGCAAGACTGAAATAAACAAAGCAGTATTGGAATTAGACAAAAACTAAGAAAAATAAATTAGCAGCAGAACAATATTGATTCCATGTCATTAGTCAAAAGATATGCAAATGCCCGGGCTTCCTATTTGTAATCTGAAACAAGAACACTGATCAGTTAACATAAAACATGAAAGATTATGGACAGAAGTAAAGTGTAAAGCATGAAAGATTATAAACTGAGATGAAGCATAAATACCATGAAAGATGCAACTTTTAAACACTTGAATGATTATGGCACAATGAATTTAAAGAAATAAAACAAGAACTGTACAATAATGCACAAAACCTCAGCGTGTGCAGGGGCCCTCTGCACCAGCCTTGGCAACAGCCTTCAAGTACGAATTACGCTTGGAAACAGAGTCTTCTTATATATTAAAATGCAGTCATAACAGAGAGGTGATATTACGACACAGTGGCAACGTAATTACATTACAGAGCTATCTGGAGGCTAATGGAGACTAATCTAATATGCGTATGCAAACGCATTATTTATAACAAAGGAAATATAACTAATTCCCTGAAGTTTATGCTGTTAGAAAACACGTAAACCATTACGTCCAGAGATCTAGGATCATGGCCGCGTTGAGGAGTAAATCTATGAAGATTGGAAGTTGGATTCGGCTTATGGAGCCGTGTACAGGTGTTGATGTGTCTCCCGTAAGTTAGAAACGGTCATGAAAATCCTCACGTGATGAGAAACAGAGTCCTGTCACCGTGGGACTCTACGGTGGACTTCCACTTGGCCACCTTTGACCGCAGCCTCCTTAGGTGAATTTGCTCGAGCCAATAGGACACGATCCATTTCCACATCATTTCTGACTTGCCCATGTGGCTCGTTTTTCCTGAAGACACCTGTAACATAGACTTTCACAAAATGGCTGCGGAAAGTTGCAGCAGCTGCGGAAAGTGGCAAGATTCTGCAGCTAAATGAGCAAAAATATAAATCAAATAGCAGACACAAAATATAGTTAAAAACCATTTTAGATGCTCTTTTGCAATTAATATACAATGATATTGACAACTTGGAAGGTTCAGGTGAGTGAAAAAGGTCTAGGAAGATGTATAAGAAAGATGCAGATTTGAGACTCAACATGCCCCATAGTTATTAAGATGTAATGAGTAGAGTAAGTGGTAAGGTGTGGCACTTGTGTGGGGGAGGTCATGGGTTTGACCCCGACCTCCGCCCTTCTGCCATTACAATAATTTTTCCACCATAATATTAAATTTTTACCTTTGAAACTCAACCCAACAATCAACCTTTAGGGGGCACGTGGTAGCCTTCAGGCTTGCCATGTGTCAGCACCCAATTGGTTCATCAAAAACCTTTAAAAAATTGCCAAGTGCCTAGAAATTTGAGCCACTCAGAATCTGACAAATGTCAACACCTCATTGGCTGGAGGAAAATCCAAATTTTTGGCCTTTGACATTGTTTGACATTTTTTTTTAAATTCACCTATTTGGCATGGCGATCATCACGCTCTAACTTTCACATACAGAGTCGTTTTTCGATGAAACGAAGTGCGTTGGATTCTTGGTGATGAGCCCTATCTAGTCATTCTAGTTTGGTATGATTTTGAGCACTTTGAATTTTTGGCAAATTTTTTCCCCCAATCCAGATTCCAATCACTCCTTCCTAGTGATAGTCTTTTGTACCCACAAAAGTTGGTTATCTGATAAGATTTGAATAATATTCTCTTTACCAAGTTCTATCAACTTTATTCTACTTGGAAAAATCTCCATGAAAACTACTCGGGTTCACTGACATGCCTTCCCTTGCAAATGGCTTCACACTTCAACCAATGTTCTCCTTTTTCTACTAACCCAATCCAACATTTGTTGGCTTCTTGCTGACTAATTAAACACCTTGTTGTACCAAACCAATCCCTCGGTGCTTGGAAAGCTAACTGATGACCTTCCCATTGAGAATCATGTTCCTCCTTTGCACAAACATGCATTTGATGCAAGCTTCTCCTTGGAAACCACTTTCCCAAGTTAAGCCCATCTGAGTGAACTAAAAAAATGAGTTCCAATATTAGTAATAAAAATAAAATAAATGGCCATTCTTTTACCTCCATGGTACCAAATTCCACATTTGAAAGAATGCATTCGCCATCTCTTTCTCTTCCTGGCGTCAACACATCAAAATGGTCTATAATGGCTATTGTTTTGGCTACAATCTTTTTGGCATCTTGTCCACTTTCCACTTCTTGATTCCATCATCCTCTAGTATTGACATGTTGCACATGCCATGATTTGAGAATGAAGGCTAATCATGGTCCTCTCGCTCAAGAGTGGACCTTCCAAAATCCTGCGACATCTTGTCACAAGCACAACCATTAATATGAAAAACACATCATGCAATAAACATAACTTGACGACCTCTTTATTTTTCTCCTTCAAAGAAACAAATATGACATCTTGTGAACATCGCCATGTACTCTTACATCTTGGTGTACAAACACATCGATCAAACATGAGTCGACAAAACATGCCTCTTCAAACAATTGGCTCTCAAGTAAAAAAAAGTGATTATACATTTTTTTTTCAATAACTTGATGATTCTTTGCATAAAAACAAGAATTCCACATCTCATGAAACACTTTTTCAACATCTCCTTTTCATCCTTGGAGACGAAATCAACTCTTCCAAGTTGATATAACATGCATGTAGCACACAATCGACCAACACAAGCCGACACTCATGCATGTTCAAGCATAATGAAACTATCAACAATTCCATTTTTCACACACGCAAACTCTCATGCATGTATACAATTCTCAACTCTCTCACAAGTGCAATCTTAAGTGCAATAATCACATACATGTACAAGTACTTAAAGAGCTAAAATGACCAAATTTTGCTGCAATAATAGTGAGTCAACATACTCCACTTTCAAACACCTTCCTGATGTAAACATGCAACATGCATTCTAGAGAAAAAGAACTACATTCACATGCAAATTGCAACTACAAATTTCCAAAATTTCTGCATCTAAGTGATTCAACATACTCCACTTTTCCAACATCTTGTTTCATGCAACATGCAACATACTTTCAAGAGAACATAAATGCATTCAATTGGCAAACAAATGCATCAATAAGGCAAGGTTTGCATCAATCATCAAAAGAAATGCAAGGCCTTAATTGGTTAAGAAATCTAACCATCTATTTCCAAAACATTTCAATGGTGATTCTTTCAGCTGCACTTCATCATGTGAATCATCTTGACCCACATCAATTATGGAATCCTATTTTCCATTCTTTTCAATCTCTCTCTCCACCTTCTTCAAATGTCGTGGATGACTTGTTGGATACAAAGTCGAACACTTTTCTACAAGATGACCTTGCTTATGGAAATGAGTGAAAAATAATTGCATACTCTTCAACATGGGTTTCATTATCCAATGGACCTTTGGCTTTCTTCCTCCTTTGTTTTGAAAGTTTCATGCGCATGGCTATATTCTTTCAACACCTCGAAACATTATGGTTATTCAAACCACAAAAGGAACATGTAAACTTTCTCCAAATATTATGTGAATATTTACCATGTTTATGATAATCAAAAGCAACTTGATTAAAATCATATTTATACCTTGCACATTCACCTATGATGTCTTCTTGAGGAGGTGAATTTGATGAGGTAGTGACTCTCTTCGGAATACCAACAATGACTTAAATGAATTTAGAGCTTTCAACATCCTCTTGTTTGTCATTCTCATTAGTTTCATGCTTATGAACATCTTCTTGCAAAGTGGGTGTAAAAATTTTGCATTCCTCATGAACACAAACTTCACAAGCTTGAGGTAATGAAAGTCCTTCTTGGAACACCTTCAAGTGCCTCCTTGGCTTTGGAGCATTCTCCATCATGTTTTCCATAACCAAGACCCATATACTTAGGCCTTTCCTGAACAAAAATTGGCTCAAATATGCCTTTTGCATGTTTTTCTAACCCTTTACCTTCATAGCCCATTTTCATCAATAATTTAGACCCTATTCCTCTAGTGTGTCTTTCAAAAGCACCTAAAAATTCATTTTGAGAGGAAATTGAAGATAAAATTGAATTTCATACCTCATTTTCATGCACATACTTGGCTAAAGTTTCCTTTGCAATATGGAGTTGAGTCTCCATCTCATGCATCTTTTCAAAAAGCTCTTGCTTCTCCTCCTTCATGGTAATCAACTGCCCTTGAAGTATAATGCTCTCCCTCTTATCTTCATACATCTCTTGCACCATATCATTCATGATGTAGAGCTTCTGCAACATCTCTTTATCAAAGAACCTTGCTAAGGAATATTGACTAGAAACATCACTTGTTTAAGTTGTCATCACACTTGTAATGCATAAAAATATTCTTTTTTGTGATTTGAGAACCAAGCTCTCAATCCTGACCTTCTCTTCACACACATAAACTTGCACATAGTTAAATTCTCCTTGCACAAATGAAAAACCAGTAGCTAATTCTCTAGCTAACCTTGGCAAACCATCTCAGGGCTAATATGAGATAAAATTTGCTCTCACACCAACTTTATCTAAATAAGGGAAAACTAGTTTTGTTGTGCTATCTCCCTCATCAGTATTATAAAAAGATTGTCTCAAATTAGCCAGTTATGTGAAGATTTATGTGTCAAATTTTATGTCTTTTATGAGAAATTTATGAGGTTAATTAGCTATTAAAATCACATGTACAACAAGTAAATTTCAGAGAAATAATACATAACAAACACATTACACAATAGTTGATAACGAAGTTCACCCCTCCTGGGCTACATCTCCATGGACCTGCTTCAAATGGTTAGGACCTCTTTGGATTAATGGTTAATTCTATGATTACATGCATATACAGTGATCCAATGGCTTTTCAACCTACTCCATTAGATTTAGAAGACTAAAAAACCTCAAAGTAGACTCTTCAAGCTCTGCAAATGGTCTTCAGCTATTCTAGGCATGGCCTCCTCTCCTGGTGGACCTGGGCTTCTTTAATATTCAAAGTGGAAAAATCACTTACAGAAGTGCTCCAATTCCTCTGTAACCTACACCAGCATGCTCAGAGCATCCAAATCATCTAGGAATGACTCTTCTTGAGCAAAAATTGGTTGAAATATGCCAAAGTTATGGCTCATTCAGTTTTCCCTAAGAAAACTCCTCTAAATCTCGAACATCTCCAGTTAAGTCCACCAAAATTGGTAGTAGCACCGAAAATAGTGGAATTTCCAAACCTCTGCTGAAGTAATATCAGGATTAATTAATCTTAAGTGGAGTTTAATTAACGTTAACTGGAAGCTTAGCACATTAAGCGTGTTTAACAAAAATCCGGATTAGGAAATCATATTAGCGCTTAATTATGGTGGTTAGGGGTTAATTAAACCACATTAGAGTTTAACTCCGCGCCATTAGCTATAGAGCTCCATCATAGGTTATAGGGCATGGTCATGTGGACCAAGGTTTGGCCCTTTAAACCTCTGCCCATACACATTTTAAAATTTAAATACGACACGCGCCCCATAGCTATTAAAATGTAATGCATAGAGTAAGTGATAAGGTGTGGCGCTTGTGTGGGGGAGGTCGCGGGTTCGACCTCGACCTCCACCCTTTCGCTATTACAATAAATTTTCCACCATAATATTAAATTTTGACCTTTGAAACTTAACCCAACATTTGGCCATTGGGGGGCACGTGGTGGCTTCTGGGCTTGCTATGTGTTAGCACCCAATTGGTTCATCCAAAACCTATAAAAAATTTCCCAAGTGCCCAGAAATTCGGTCCACTAAAAATATAACAAGTGTAAAAACCTCATTGGCTAGAGGAAGACCCAAATTTTTGGCCTTTGACCCTGTTTGAACCTTTTCTTTAAATTCGCCTCTTTGGCACGACGATCAACAAGCTCTAATTTTCACAAACGGAGTCAGTTTTCAATGAAACGAAGTGTACCGAATTCCTAGAAACGTGCCCTATCTGGTCATTATGGTTTTGTGTGATTTTGATCACTTTGAATTTTTGGCAAATTTTTGCCCCCAATCCAGATTCTGATCACATCATCACCACACAATCCCTCTAAAGTGAGTAAAATGGCACTTATTATTTTAACGTCGCAAACCAAGACAAGGGGAACAATTATATGAAATTAAAAAGAGGAGTACAATTATAGTCAATTGGAGTTGTCTGTCCTTTTTGGTTTGGAGGCAGAAACAAAATTTATAAAATCAGAATTTACACATTCGAATCAATATTGTAACAAAGTTGGGTATGTGAAGACACATAACTAGTTATTAATGCTCCATTTTTATTTAATGAATAAATTATTGTTCTTATAAACTGTGAAATGAGTAAAATTAACAAAATATGTTGCCAACAAATTCAATAGAGGATTGTTTTTGTGTTACAGCAATAATGGAATCAACAATTTTTTTTTACCAATGTATTCAAATGATGAAAAAGTTGTTACAAAATCATGGCTTTCCATGTATCTCTCCCCATTGGAGAACCAATTGATGAGCATGGCTTAAGGTTGTTTTCATTAACAATGTGTTGAGAATCCATGAAAATTTGTGTTGATCAATCCATGACGTCTAGATTAGTTGATTTGCATGAGGTCTTATTCTACTAGTCTCAGGGGAAAATTTCAAAGTGAATAACTATGAAAGTTTTAGGTCCCTATATTACTAGTATAGTCCCTTATTTTTGTTAGTGTAACCCCCTTATTGTTATTATTGTACCGCTTTAACCCCAATATCGTTATTATTGTGCCAATACATTATTATTGTTAGGTCAGCTAGGATTATATTGTGATCCCATGGACTCCTACATATAGAAGGAGTTTTTGTCATTTTTATCATCCAATAATTGTTCATTTATGTAATGTATTGGAGGTTTCCCCCTCGAAGCATTGATATCTTTGTTGCTCTATTTTTGGAGTTGGTTTCATAACATTTGGTATCCGAGCTTTGGATTTTAGGGTTTCACTGCTCCAAACAGGTCATCGTGGAATTTTTGCTATAAAATTTTTTCTACGAAGGTTTAGAAGCTGGAAGTTTTACAGAGAAAAGCCAAAATCCTGAGAAACGTCATATAAAAATTTCATATCTTAGTTCCCAATAGTTTCAGAGATATGATCTATGGAAATTAGGGTTTTTTCAGGCTCTTGAATTTCACCTAAAATAGGTCATCGTGGAAGTTTCGCTATAAAGTTTTTTATATTAAGGCTCAGAATCTAAAATTTTTACAGAGTGAACACGAAATCCTAAGGAACATCGTGTAAAAATTTCAGATCTTGGTTTGCAATATTTACGGAGATATGATCTATAGAAGTTGGGGGATTTTTCAGGCTCCCGAATTTCATCTCACAGAAGCGGCCGTGGGAAAATTGTCATAACTCTCTCTCTGAGCATCAGATTGGAATTATGTAAAAAATTTCCTCAATTACATGGAATTTTGTTTCCTATGTATCAATTTCAGAGCCCAAGGAGGAAATAGGGACACATGGCATGTCATACACGTTCGCTCTACTGAAGCAATCCATAATTAGGTCATTGTGGGAGATTGGGCATAAATTTTCCTTGAAGAATCCAAATCAGGTTAGACCTGTGGCGTTTGAAAGAAGCTTTATAGGGCTACTACAGAGCCGAATTTCAGATATTGAAGATCCGAAATTACAGAGATAATTCAGTTTCATTATCGAGCTCCTTAAAAGAAAGAAAAAGGTGTGTATTTTTTTTCAAATTGCATAAGTCTCGTATGAAAAATCAGTTTGAATTGATTCCAAGGGAATATTGTAGAATAGATATTAGAATTGGATTCTAAATTCCCCTTAAAAAGAATTAAACACCCATTAAACCTTTAGAAATCTCTACTATGACTCATGAAGACGAAGAACTGCAACATGACATGTCAAAATCACAAGAGCAAGTGCACCAAATTTCGCTTTCACAAAGAGCAAGAAAAAATGAAATGGAAGCTAAGATGGATGGTTTGAAGAAAGGCGTGGAAGCTAAGATGGATGGTTTGAAGAAAGGCATGGAAGCTAAGATGTATGGCATGGAACCTGGCATGGAAGCTAAGATGGATGAAATGAAAGACAACATGGAAAACATGAAGAATGATCCAAAACCAGACATGGAAGGTTTGACAAAGTTGATACAGGAAATGTTTCCTAATGGCGAAAATATAATAGAGGAAACTCATGGTGAGAACAAAATAAATGTTAATCGTGATTTTATAAACTCTAATTTTGGATTTAAGAACCACCATATTCGAAAGATGGATATGAGGAAGTTTGATGGCAAGGATACCGTAACATGGATACTGTAGATGGAGCAATATTTTGATCTCAATAATGTGAAAAACACACAAAAGGTATGCATTACAACTTTACATTTAGAAGAAAATACATTTGTATGGTATTGATGGATTTGCTCCCGTAAAACAATTCTCACTTGGTCAATTTTTATGGAGGAAATGATAGCACATTATAAGGATACAAAGAACAACACCTTCTTTAGCCAATTGATAAATCTCAAACAAAAGGGTTCAATGGTGGAGCACATTAAGGACTTCCAAAAATTGAATACAAGGGTAAATGATATTCCAGAGGAACACATGATTGATGTCTTCATAGGGACTTTAAATAATAACATCCAACATGAAGTTCGCATTTGGGAACCTGATTCATTGGAGAAGGCATTCAGATTCGCAAGAAAATTTGAATGTAAAATTATGGCGACAAGGAAGCCTACCACTCACATCTATAAACTTGCCTATTTGCTACTCTAGACATACGAGCCTTAAGGTTGACACCACAGCAATTGGAAGAAAAAAGAGCAAAAGGGCTTTGCCACAGTTGTGATAGAAAATACACTAAAGGTCATAAGTGTGTTGACGAGCAATTATTTTACATAGATTGTGAAGAGGAGGAATAAATGAATAAGAAACTTCAAAAGAAGAGGATGTACACTAGGAACCAACCCTAGAGAAAGAAGAAATGAGTCTGACCATATCCTGTAATTCATTGGCAGGAATTACCACTCCTCAAACTCTCAAGATAGAAGGACATATGAAGAAGAAAAAGGTAATAGTGTTGATTGATTCGGGTAGTACCCATAATTTTATCCATTGTAAGGTAGCCAAGGAATTGAATTGTTTCCTATACCCAGCACTAGAATGTCAAGTGATGGTTGCAAATGGAGGAACTATAAATTTCTCTGGAAAATGTCATAATATCAACCTAACCATGGGGGAATATGTATTGAATAGTCCAATGCTTTCCATTCCAATGGGAGGTGCTGATGTTGTACTAGGAGTATAATGGTTACAATCTTTGGGGATGGTAGCTTTTAATTTTCAAGAAATTTTCTTGATTTTTTTTCAGAAGGAAAGGAATTTGAATTACGGGCTATCACAGGGAAGCCAGGAAAGATAATAATCTCTAATGTCATGAAAAATCTTGTGAAGAAAGAACAACGAGGCATATTTTCACAATTATGCTCACTAGAAGTTCCAACATCAAAATCATCTATTTCTCCAGATCTCCAAAATGTCTTGGACAATCATTCCAAGGTGTTTGAAACTCCCAAAGGAATCCCACATATTCGTGATCATGATCATACTATTCATTTGATTCCAAGAAGTGTTCCTCCAAACATCAAGCCTTACAGATATCCCTATGTCCAAAAGAATGAAATTGAACATATGATTGCAGACATGTTAGAGGCTGGTATAATCCAACCTAGTCAAAGTTCTTTCTCTGCTCCAGTAGTATTGGTGCATAATAAGGATGGATCAATGTGCATGTGTTTGGATTATAGGGAGCTCAATAAGCTCACTATTAAAGATAAATTTCCCATTTATGTGATTGATGAATTATTGGATGAATTACATGGAGCAAACTATTTTACCAAGCTGTATCTTCGTTCAAGAATCATTAAATTAGAATGAAGACGGAAGATATTTCGAAAACAACATTTAGAACTCATGAGGGTCATTATGAATTTTTGGTCATGCCTTTTGGCCTTACCAATGCACCTTCTACATTTCAAGGGGTGATGAATTCTATTTTCAAACCCTTCCTTACTAAATTTGAGCTAGTATTTTTTGATGATATACTAATCTACAACAGGTGTTGGAAGGATCGTGTTCAACATGTCGACAGTGTGCTCAAACTATTGTAGGAGAAACAATTATATGCAAAAACATCCAAATGTTTCTTTGGAGTACAAGAGTCGAATATCTAGGTCATATTGTTTCTCATGAAGGTGTTAAGGTAGACCCTAACAAAATTAAAGCCATTAAAGAATGGAAAGTCCACACAACCATAAAGCAATTTTGAGGATTTCTCGGGTTAACAGGGTATTATCGCATGTTTGTTAAGAATTATGGGAAAATAGCAGCACCTCTAACAACATTATTGAAGAGAGATGCATTTTCATAGATTCCTAAAGCAACTAAGGCCTTTGAACATATTAAAGAGGCAATGTGCCTAGCACCAATATTAGTTATGCCTGACTTCACAAAAAAAATTATTGTGGAATGTGATGCCTCAGGAAATGGAAATGGTGTTGCTTTAATGCAAGAAGGAAGACCCATTGCTTTTGAAAGTCATCTAATCAAAGGAAATTATTTACAAAAATCTATTTATGAGAAGGAAATGTTGGCAATACTACATGCACTAAAGAAATGGCGACCTTACCTAATGGGAAGACACTTCAAGGTAGAAAAATTTCATGATAGTCTTAAACACTTTTTGGAACGAAGAATACCTTTAGAAGAGAAGCAAAAATGGGTCACAAAGATGTTGGGTTATGAATTTGAAATAATCTACAAAAAAGGGTAGCTAAATGTTGTCGCAGATGCACTCTCAAGAAAGGATGAAGAGGTGGAAGCATTGCTTTGTGCCATTTCTTATCCAACCAGATTGGATAATCGAAGCAAGGGATGAATGGAAGAAGGAAGAATAAGTGTGGACACTCATTCAAATGTTGCAGCAAGATCCTAGTAAATCTAATACATTTATTTGGAAAAATGATTCCTTATGGTACACAGATTGCTTGTATATTTGTAAGAATTCCCAACTAAAAAAAAAGATTCTTTTGGAATTGCTCACTTCTCCTTTAGGAGGACACTCAGGATTTTTTAAAACTTACCACAGGGTGAAGATTTTTTTTTTTGGGGGATGGCCTTAAATTTGATATTCAAAATTTTGTGGCAAAATGTTTGGTTTGCCAGCAAAATAAAGTTGAGACAATTAAGACCTCAAGTCTTCTACAACCTTTACCATTCCAATTCAACATTGGGAGGAGATTTCAATGGATTTTATCACAAGTTTATGTAATTCTGAAGGAAAGAGTGTCATCATGGTAGTAGTTGATAAAATTACCAATTATGCACACTTTTGTGCATTATCTCATCCATTTAAAGCAAGTACAGTTGCTACTGCATTTATGGAAACAATTCAAAAGCTACATGGAAACCCAAAGATTATTGTAAGTGACAGAGATCCCATTTTTACTAGAAATTTTGAATGAAATTATTTTCTTGTTTGGGTACTCAACTAGCTCATAGCTCATCTTATCATCCTCAATCCGATGGTCAAACTGAGATAGTGAATAAATGTTTGGAAGGATATCTTTGTTGTTTTGTATCTGATAAGAAAACACAATGGGTCAAGTGGTTACCTCTAATTGAATGGTGGTATAACACTTCCTTCCATACTGCAACAAAAATGACCCCATTTATGGAACTTTATGGATATCATCCATCGTCCATCACATCATCTTTAAGAAAAAATTCTAAGGTTCAAGCATTGGAAGATCACATCGAACATCAACAAGAATTTCTCCAACTCTTAAAGGATAACCTAAATTTGGCATAAAATCGAATGAAACATTAGGCAGATCAACATAGCAGCGAGATAAGTTTTGATGTAGGAGACTGGGTATTTTTACGGCTACAACCATACAAACAAATGTCCCTCAAGAAAGCTAAGAAGGATAATAAATTATAGCCAAAGTACTATGGTCCTTACAAGGTGTTGCTAAATATTGGTACTATGGCATGCAAATTGGAGGTTCATGTTTCTTCGCGAGTGCATTTAGTTTTCCATGTTTCATTCTTAAAGAAGGTTATAGGTGACAAAATTCTAGTACAAACAATATTTCCAGAACTTGATGAGGAAGGAAAAATCATATTGTAACCTGAAGTAGTCACAGAAACAAGAACTCGACAACTACAAAATCGATCAATTTCAGAGTATCTCATCAAGTGGAAGAACTTACCCACTGAAGATTCTACATGGGAGAATGAGAATTTTATACGAAAGCATCCAGAGCTACTCAAGAGTTGAGGACAACACTTTTTTTAAGGAGAGGGCATGTTAGGTCCCTATATTATTGGTATAGTCCCTTATTGTTGTTAGTGTAATCCCCTTATTGTTATTGTTGTACCCCTGTAACCCCAATATTGTTATTATTGTGACCTTACATTATTATTGTTAGGTGAGCTAGGATGATATTGTGATCCCATGGACTCCTATATATAAAATGAGGTTTTGTCATTTGTATCATCCAAGAATTGTTCATTTATGTAATGTATTGGAGGTTGCCCCCTCAAAGTGGCTGATTTCTAAGGCGTTGATCTCTTTGTTCTTCTATTTTTGGAGCTGGTTTAATAACATAAAGCTAGGATCAAAATATTCCAATGGATTCTTTTCTCAGAAGTAAGGGAAGAAAATACAATTTGTAATGAAAAAATGAGCATCCTTTTGTTAGAAGTTAGGAAAAAAAATTACAAATTTGTAATGATGAAATGATTCTACTTTTCTCAAATTAGAATTTTCTTTTTACAGATTTTAAGTGATGAAATGAGCTTTCAAAAGGAGAAATGTGTCTTCCGACAATTATCACGAATTTTGTATTGATTAAAATTCAACATTTTTAATAAGATAATGTATTTTTCTTTTTGGGAATGAAGAATAAGTGTTTTTTTTTCAGGAAATTTAAAATGATTTGTAAATTGGTGAGTAGTTTATTATTTAAAGGAAATATTTGAAACTTCCACTATTTTAAATGCTAGTTTAGAATATGGTATCATTTTTGTTAGCCTAAATTGAGTAATTGAAAGTTAAGAATATGGTGTCAAGCCTCTGCTGATACAAGTTGAAAGGAAGATTTGTTCGACAAAATTCAACGTTTTTTAAGGAATTTTTTTTTTCCTTGTATTTTTTCTCCATAGTGCACACTATAGATTTTTTTAATGTATTTATTGGATGCATTAGATGTATTTAATTTGATGTATAAAAAACATTTTTTTTTCAATCAGATTTAAAAAAAAAAAAAAACAAAAAACAAAATTTCTTTTACTTTCTTGTAAAGAAATTAGTATATCCAAAAGTTATTAATTGAACTATTAATTAATTTATATTAATTTAATTAATAGACTTTGTTGATCCAAATTGTATGATTGTAACTCATCTAAGGCATACTAACTAGGCTGAGCCATATTGTGACTTGGCTAAGTTACTCTCTCTCTCTCTCTCTCTCTCTCTCTCTCTCTATATATATATATATATATATATATATAATGTAGACATTGTCATTCTTGGTATGCATCTATGTGGAGCATGAGAAGCAAAATTTTGTTCACCGTGTGAAGTTTTATATATAGTATATTAGTGTATTTGTATGAAAGGTATGTATGCTAACACTAATAGTGCATTTTTTTCGTGCTTCCTATTCAGATAATACATGGATTCAAAATTCCAAGAAGGTTCCTAATGTTCCTCTTGGGGATATTTTCAGAGCAAGGCTAAAACAATTTTTTGCAATGAATAAGTTCAAGAAACAAGCGCTCGAGGTTGGTTCTACTTTGAGGCTATTTTTTTTTTTTTTTTGTGACCTAGAGGAGCCCAACAGCTCGCCTAACACTTAACTACTAGTAAAAATCTAGGGGCCTACGACATGTCCTCCTCTCTGTAAGCTAGGCTACGTTAGGGGGGATTTGAAACTGGGTCTCTCAAACTACAACAACTTCACAAATATCATATTACCAATTGAGCTGCCCCCCGGGGGACTACTTTGAGGTTGTTTTGCTTCCAAATCATTTGCAAATAATTTTTTGGTTTGTTTGAAATTAATTTTGAATGGTATGTCTCTTTTCAGTTTCAAACACTGCAACTAAATTTTGTTTCCATTTCTAGGTAGTTGTTTAGTGTTTATATGTGGAAGAAGTTGTTGGTATCAAATATATCTTTGACATGATGGACACATATTAGAATGGGACTATATCCTTAGATGAGTCGAGGGCAGGCAAACAGAAGCTTTCTGCTAATATGATGGAACCAGAAGTTTTGATGTTAATGGAAGTTGTGAGTAATTCCCCTACAATGTTTACATATCATGTTAATAGAATAGATCTACAATGTTCACATATCATGTTTAATAGGCTGGATCTACAATATTTTGAATTTAAAAAATTGGTAAAGGTTTATTTTGACATCAGAAAGCTTCATATTAAAATAAAAATTGAATATTATTCACACAAAGATAGACAAACAGTTAGGATTTTAGGATTTTTAAAGTCTATGTCAAATCTATTTTGTTATTTCAAATTCTTCCTTCATGAAACCACCTTGTTGCTGGTCTACAAATTGATATTCTACATGCCAGCTTCTTAAATAAGCTCATGTCAACTTATTTTCAGTGGGAGACAACTATAAATAGGTATATAAACTTCACTCAAAATGCAAAGATATAAGTTCGATAATTTCAGAGACAAAAGTTTGATGAATTACAATCAAGGATAATTCATTGGTGCAAAAGGTTGAAGTGTCCTTGCAGGATCAAAGTTTACCACCACAAGTCTGGGCTATCACCACCATAGGACCAAAGTTTTGGCTACCACCAAAGGACTGAAATATATCTCTATTATAAGACTATTAAAGGACTGAGTTATATATATGTTTCCACCACAAGAACGGAGGACCAAAGTATATAATTTGTTATATTATTGATGGACCAAATTATGATTCCACTACAGGACTAACTAAAGTGTGACAAAAATAAAATATGACAGAAGCACAATAAGGAATGTTACAGGACCAGGTTATGATGCCATTGCAAAACTAAAGTGTGACAGAAATAAAGTATGTCGGAAGAAAGGTAATGATTCCACTAGACCGAAATATAAGAAATTTGCCTCATTTCAAAGGCAAAATTTTCGTTCCTGTGGTGGAAGCCTCAGATAAATGACATGAATAGAGTAGCCCGCCACAAGACTAAAGTTTACCACCACAAGTATGGGCTATCACCACCACAAGACCAAAGTATGGGCTATTATCACCACAGGACTGAAGTCTAGGCTGCCACCACAGGACCAAAATATATCTCTATTATAATATTATTAAAGGACCAAGTTATATATATGTTTCCACCACAAGAATGAAGGACCAAAGTATATAATTTGTTATATTATTGATGGATCAAATTATGATTCCACTACAGGACTGACTGAAGTGTGACACAAATAAAATATGACAGAAGCACAATAAGGAATGTTACAGGACCAATATGATGCAACAACATAACTAAAGTGTGACACAAATAAAGTATGTCGGAAGCATGGTAAGGATGCCATTGGACCGAAATATAAGAAAGTTGTCTCAGATCAAAGACAAAAGTTTTGGTATTGTGGTGGCAGCCCCAGATCAATGACATGAATGGAGCATCTCGCTGCAAGACCATAGTTTACCACCACAAGTCTGGGCTATCACCTCCACAGGATCGAAGTCTGGGATATCACCACCACATGACTAAAGTAGGGGCTGCCACCATAGGACCGAAATATATTTTTGTTATAATATTATTAAAGGATCGATTTATATCTATGTTTCCACCTCAAGACCAAAGTATAAAATCTGTTATATTATTAATGGACCAAATTATGATGCCACTACAAGACTGACTAAAGTGTGACACAAATAAAATATGATAGAAGCACAATAAGGAATGTTACAAGATTGAATTATGATGTCACTACAAAACTAAACTATGACACAAATAAAGTATGTCGAAAGCAAGGTAAGGATGAAACTTGACTGAAATATAAGAAATTTTCCTCACATCAAAGACCAAAGTTTCGGTCCTGTGGTGGAAGCCTAAGATCAATGACATGAATAGAGTAGCTCGTGGCAAGACCAAACTTTACCACCAAAAGTATGGGATATCACCACCACATGACTGAAGTCTGGCTATCACCACCACAAGACCGAAGTATTTGATATCACCACAGGACCGAAATGTATCTTTGTTATAATATTATTAAAGGACCGAGTTATATCTATGTTGCCACCACAGGACCGAAGGACCGAAGTATAGAATCTGTTATATTATTCATGGACCAAATTATGATGCCACTACAAAATTGATTGAAGTGTGACATAAATAAAATTTTACATAATCACAATGAGGAATGTTACAAAATCGAGTTATGATGCCAAGTTACAAAACTAAAATGTGACACAAATAAAAATGGAAAAAAAATTCTTAAAAAAATAGCGATTCTATTTTTTAAATAACGGTTCTAATTTAAAAATAGCTATTCACGGAACATTCAGACTTGCAATGTTCAAATCATACCAAATGAATCAATCTTACAGAGATACATACATATCATGAGGTTATTTTACTTTTTTTCAAGGAGGAAAAAACAAAGAATTTTCATTAATGAAATGTTTTACATATACTTACATCTTGATCACTTTTTACTGAAAAAAATAGTACATATCAGTATCTGCTATCTAAAAAACAACATACCCTTCATATCAGCAAAAGCATAGTAGAAAAAGAAAATGACTGCTCAAGAGAGAATATGTACATAACCAAAGACATTACCAGAGAAATATCAACAAAAACATGGTAGACGATGATCTCCTACTACCCAAAGAGAGAAATAAAACATGAATCTCTCCATATCGATCATCGATTGACCCTATTATACACTCAGCGAGCCAAAAAAACAATTAGGACTCCAATCACATCATAAAGGAAAATGGTCCAAGTGCACATTCTTCCAATCGAGGAAAATAAAGAAGAAAATTAAGGGACAAAAAGAGGACATTGCCATCCACCATGCACACCATCGAAGGGCCCAAATAAAACCCAACAGAGACCGAGCAAAGACCGAGCAAAGTAATTACAGAGCAGTGAGACCCAATAGAGATTGAGAAAACTCAAGAAATTACAAAAGACCCCTAGATTTGAATAGAACCATCCACAACCTTTTCAAAGTGCATATATTTGGGTCAAAGAGATAGAGCACGCTTTGAGAGGGAATCAACTTCAGTTTTATTTTACTTACCTTACAATTTTCAAATCGGTTCCTCCAGCGCACGCACCGATAGGCCAACCAACAACCACCAGTAATGAACAAAACAAACCAACAACTATAGAAAAGTCTGCAATAGGCTCACGACCATCATATATCACGACCGTCATACATATAAATGCTTTTTTGGTCAAAAAACATTTTTGGTCGAAATTTTTTTCAGA
This sequence comes from Pinus albicaulis, assembly GCA_034641835.2. NCBI lineage: Eukaryota > Viridiplantae > Streptophyta > Pinopsida > Pinales > Pinaceae > Pinus > Pinus albicaulis. Next base: position 111,454,246 of record CM076573.1, on the reverse strand, counting down.
AAAAAATTGTTTTTCGGCTGAAAAATATTATTGTCGGTTTTTTCCCCTCCGGAAAAAGAATATGTTAAACGGTTGTCTTTAATCAAAATGAAAAAAATTTCAGTTGAACATTGCCATAAAATTTCGGCCAAAATTTTGATTAGTTCAGCTGGAAAAATACAATTATGAATTTTTCGTGGGAAATTATCACAAAAGTGTAACCCACCTTCACATTTTCACCCATAAACTTTTCACAGTTCCATTTCTAAAATCCATGGCGCCATGGAATTTTGTAGTAGGGACGTCTAATATCCAGTTAAGACACCTGGAATGTGTATTGTAGGACAAAAATTAGGTGTTCTCCCTCTTTCTAGCTACCTGTGGTCAGACCATATTGTATAGGTCTTCCATTTTCTCCTACTCTTGATGTTGCTGCCTCCGTTGACGTCTCTGCTACATGACTGTCATATAAAATACATCAGCCTCATACATAAAATATTTTTTTTATTAAATGAAAAAAATATTTATAAATATGGAAATAACTTTCAATTAAAAAAAACATTGGTGCGCCCAAAACACAGTCATGCACCAGCTTCGGTGTGTCGTAAAACATACCACATTGGAAATAGTGCGCACATATGTATGACATACCATTGTTGGTTCACAAATTTAAATTTTCCTCATGGTGTGTCAGACTTATCTACTGGTGCATACAAATATCCTTTTTTCGCACTAGTATGGAATGTTCAGGTTATCAAATGCACTATTCTATAGTTATATTTTTAAATATTATTTTTGTGGTGCGTTTGGAAAATTTAAACACACCGAAGTACAATTTTTACCTTTCTTGGTGTGTTTTCATTTATGAATCATACCGCAAAAATAGTGGTGTTTTACGTTCATGCACAAATTGCGGTGAACCCTATAAATTTACAGGGTGCACTGCTATTGGTGCGAGCCAAACATATTTAGCGTACAACGCAAATAATTTTATTTTTTCGAAAACAATTGAAATTTTAAACTAATTTGCAATTATAATTTGCTAAAAACTTAAATTGGGGAGAAACATGGACATCACTTGGACATTTGGTCGTTTGTGAGGCATTTTTGACATGTAATGGAGAAAATTAAATTTTACCACGTTTTGAAAAAATTGGAAAGTCAAGCAGTGAGCACGGTACAAAAGGACAGTGAGAAAGAGAAGCACCGATATCAGGGAGCTTTCATGAGGCAAGAGTGGCATCGGTACTTTATAGCTTTCCAACACTATAAATGGTAAAACTAAAATTTACAATCGGGAGGGTTTTTTTATTTAATCCTCCTTTGGTGTGTTACTATAAATGCACCAGTGTGGAATATATCCAAGAGCACCACACTTCTTTTTTTTTAATTAAAAAATCTATAGTAGTGATTTTGTTAAGAAGCCCCGAGGCATTATAATATAGGTATCGCATCGGTGCTTTGTTTGAGTATATCACCTCTTTTTTTTTTTTAATTAAAAACTGCATAGTGGTGCTCTTTAGAAGACCCCCTGGGTAATTTTGGTACATTTACTGCACCAGTGCATCATTGTAAAATAACACCACATTTTTTTGCTCCTTCTTGGTATGCACCGAGGCATTTTACTACATGAAGGGCATCATTGTTGCAAATGTATATAGAATCGGAAATTTTTAAAAGTAACATTTTTCTGGTGCTATTGATTGTTCAAGCACCGGTGCGTTGTGTTATTTAGCACACCATGATTTTTTATTTTATAAAAATAAATTTTCCATGGTGCACCATGTTCTATGCGGCACCGGTGCTTGTATGGATAGTAAAGCACCAATGCATTTGTAGATTGTAGACGCACCATACAAAAAACATTTTCCCGCCCACCTCCGCTAGCGACCTCCGCGACAAACAGATTTTTGGGCTATTTTTATAGGGGCTTCCGCAAAAGCCTTCGCTAGAAGGTCTTTTCCTTGTAGTGTCAGCAATTTTTCATCATAAGGGTTCAACCTCATTGATTTAACATTTCTATAAGTTCAAAAAGATTCCCCCCATATATTACACTGATAACCAATCTAACTTAACTATATTGTGCATTCAATTCTTTTATAACTTAACCTAAATTATTAATGAGAAACATGCTCTCTATTTGAATTCAACAAATATCCTATTAATTCATGGATATTAACCATTAGATGGTTAGGTGCTAGTTGGATCATCCTAACAAAAAACATGCTAATATACTCAATCCACTACATCAATTAAGATATACATGCAATATATAAATATTCATCACATAATACATAAGGACTAGGTGGGAAATCACCCACTAAGTGGGAGGAAAACCTATGACATGATATGTAGAGCACTTATGTCTTATTATTGAAGGAACATACACATCTCTCATGATGTTTGTTATGATCTCAATGATCTTGAGACACTCATAGCAGGTTTACCTCTTTGCTACAACGATAAGAATAATTTTATACATCTATATACATGATAACTATGTGTGTGTGTGTCAGCTCCATGATGAGCATAGAAGTAATTACACATCTCCCTCCTACTTGACAACATACCATTGAAATGTTTTAACCATATGATTTTTTTTTGCTATATATATAAAGTTAATATTGAAATATTTTACTAATTTGGACATTGAAATATTTTATTTATGACCCACAATGAAATAATTTTTTTATTACCAATATTTTTTTGAACGTCATGTGCCAACTCCATATTAAGTATTCAAGGAACTACACACCTCCTTCATCCCAAGGTAAAGGACCTATTAGTGGAATAATAAATCTCTCTCTCTCTCTCTCTCTCTCTCTCTCTCTCTCTCTCTCTCTCTATATATATATATATATATATATATATATATATATATATATATATATAGCCCCTATGTGGTAGATTTCTTGGAAAAGCATGTAAACATGTTATGTAAAATATTATGACATCCTTGGTTCCATCCCCTTGATTAATTCACGTTCAGGTTAGGGGAAAGCATGGTGCACCTAGTGTTTATTATGGTAGGAGATAAAATTAATCATGTGTTACATGAGTATGAGGCCACCCTAGTTGTTGATTTCACTAATCATAACAAAAAATGTTGATGTAAAATGGTTTTGCATAATGTGAAAATTGAAATATTCATTTATTACTAACATTGATCCCTTTTTTGTTATTATTATTTTTTTAAATGTCATGTGTCAAATCCATATTAAGCATGGAATAAATTACACATCTCCATCATACTGGGTTGTAGAAAGTATCTTTCAATACAATGATTATTACCATTTACAATAATAACCTCTCCTTTATGTTCCTCATTTATAAGTGGAGGTAAGGTTGTCATATTTAATCTTGATCATTCATTGAGGGGTCAGTAGACATAGTCAACCTAGATTCTTTCTCACTATACTAAATCAAATGAAAATGACTATAATTTACGAAAATTAATTTTCAATAATAATAATAATAATAATCTAATTTTAATGTCATGCCCTAACTACACCAAATTGATGCACCAGACCCCTTTGCTAGTGGAACAAGGGAGCCCCACCCTCATGCAAAAATATGATTGCTTAACCTATGCCCTACATACTTACACATAACCCACATACCCACATAAGTGACACACATAAATGACACACTTGCACACTTAATCAACACACTCGCACCTAAGCCACAAAACAACACTTGCACACTCATGAATATAAATGACACATTCGTATCTAACACCCACACATATAAGGGATGCACTCCTATAGGCATAAGTGATGCACACATACATAAGTGACAAATCCCTCCTACTTGAAAACATACCATTGAAATGTTTTAACCATAAGATTTTATCTCTCTCTCTCTCTCTCTCTCTCTCTCTCTATATATATATATATATATATAGTTAATATTGAAATATTTTACTAATTTGGACATTGAAATATTTTATTTATGACCCACAATGAATTTTTATTTTTTATTTTTTATTTTTTATTATCAATATTTTTTAAACATCATGTGCCAACTCCATATTAAGTATTCAAGGAACTACACACCTCCCCTCATCCCAGGGTAAAGGACATGTTAGTGGAAAAATATATAGCTCTCTCTCACATGGAGTTGGCACATTGCATTTAATAAACAAATATTTCAATGTGAGTGATAAATAAAATATTTCAATATGCCATGTATCACCTCACACATCTCCGTCCTACTAAACAATAGACCATTGAAATGTTTTAACCATAAGAGTTGACATGCAACATTATATATGTGTGTGTGTGTATGGACATCGAAATTTATAATTTTATTATTAATATTTTTTAAATGTCATGTGCCAAGTCCATATTAATTATTCAAAGAATTACACACCTCCCTCATATTAGGCTAGAAAGGACCTATTACTGGAATTATAAATCTCTCTCTCTCTCTCTCTCTCTCTCTCTCTCTATCTCTCTATATATATATATATATATATATATATATATTGCTTGGAAAAGCATGTAAACATGTTATGTAAAATATTATGGCATCCTTGGTTCTATCCCCTTTATTAATTCACGTTCGTGTTAGGGGAAAGCATGGTGCACCTAGTGTTTATTATGGTAGGAGATAAAATTAATCCCGTGTTACATGAGTATGAGGCTACCCTAGTTGTTGATTTCACTAATCGTAACAAAAAAAGTTGATGTAAAAAGGTTTTGCATAATGCAAAAATTGAAATATTCATTTATCACTAACATTGATCCCTTTTTTGTTATTAATATTTTTTTAAATGTCATGTGTCAACTCCATATTAAGCATGGAAGGAATTACACATCTCCGTCATGTTGGGTTGTAGAAAGTATCTTTCAATACCATGATTATTACCATTTACAATAATAACCTCTCCTCTTCGTTCCTCATTTATAAGTGGAGGTAAGGTTGTTATAGTTGATCATTCAATGAGGGGTCAATTGACATAGTCAACCTAGACTCTTTCCCACTATACTTCATCAAATGAAAATGACTATAATTTACGAAAATGATTTTTCAATAATAATAATAATAATAATAATCTAATTTTTAAGGTCATGCCCTAACTACACCAAATTGATGTATGAAACCCCTTTGTTAGTGGAACAAGGGAGCTCTGTCCCCCATGCAAAAATATGATTGTTTAATCTATGTCCTACATACTTACACATAACCCACATACCCACATAAATGACACATTCACACATAAGTAGTATGCTTACACACATAAGCAACACACTTGCACACCTAATCGGCAAACCTACATAATCAACACACTTGCACCTAAGCCACACAACAACACTTACACACTCATGAATATAAGTGCTACATTCATATCTAACACCCACACACATAAGGTATGTCCTCCTAAACATAAGTGATGCACACATACATAAGCGACAAAATCTTAGAGAATTATGCTGCCATAATCTATTCACTAAGCTCTTGTTAAGAAGTTGATGCCTCCATCTAACACAAAGCACTACAAAATGAAAAGACTAAAAGCCAAAATACTAGGAATTAGATACTTTGAGTTGTGAGAAAACATAGGATCCTTTAGGCTTACATACAAATCAAAATTAAATATATGATAAAACTCACGACAAAGAAAACAACATAAAGAGAAAATGTGATGACAAAAAAGACATAAATGAACACAAACAAAATGCAAGATGCAGAATGGATACAAAGAGATGTAAAATTGGACGCAAAAATAACTACAAAAATGACACAATATTGAAAACAAAACAAAATACAAATAAGACAAATAGACACACAACTTATTAAAATAGACACGAGACACAACTATAAGATGCCAAAAGACTATTAAGACACATATGACCAATATTATTTATCACGTTATTTTGGAAGTTTGTTCTGCCATCCTCACAAGAAGTTTCTTCTGCTATATTCACCATACATTCTGTAGGTAAACTCGTGTGGGTCCCACATACACATGGTGGACTTTGGATTCCCAATGGTATACGAACCCCTCAACGGGCGTTGGACCATGGTTAAGATATAGAATTATTTTATTTGACATAAAACTAAAAAAAATAATAATAAAATTATTTTATTTGATTTTAGTTTGTAACGTCCTTTGTTCAACCATTTCCTAGGGTACCCTCTCGGCCTCGACAAAAGACAACGAATATATAAATAGGGGAGATCAACGACAACTAATGTTACATCAATTAGTGGTCACATGTTGATGAGAAGGATGTACGAAAACTGTGCATTTGCCAACCAGAGCGAAAGTGAAATTTGAACGCAAAGTAGAAGCATTGGGAGTTGGAAAATCCCAATTATTGCTAAACAGCAAATCACACAACATCATATATAAACGAAATTTCGGTCGCTAAAAGTTTGGGCATTTCGTTAAACAGCCATTATTGTACTTCAGATGTCAAGCAGGTCAAGGGTTCGAATCTCGCGACGACGACGGTAGTCCACCCTGCAACGGCAAACTAAATAAATTAAAATTAAACGAAGTCAGAAATCAATCTTAATCATTTCCAAGGAGTGGGTTTACATTTAATGATGATCTAACCGTTAGGGACTCTTAATTTAAATATTATAAGGCGTTGAAAATGGAAGTACGTCCTGGGACTGTAACTCAAAGCATTTTCACGGTGAAAGTTTTCCCCGCAATGTGGATTTAAAAATATTCAGCTTTGTAAACCTCGAAAACTTCACTTCCAACGGCTATTCTATCATAGGTTGAACCATTCAAACCTTCTTCTACCGAGAATCCCGAAACTCGCCTTGGAACTGTATCGGAGAGTGGGCCTACTGGAAAATCACGGTTAAGTGGTACAGATGAATGGTCTCCAGTGCAAATTCATGGATTTGACGCTGCTTTGAGGTAAATATTTGATTTTCTTGCTTCCTTTGCTAGATCTTAAGCAGTTTTTCATCTTTATTTACTAGGCTTTAGACAGAGCTGGTAAAATCTGTGCGTGTGCATCTTTCACCACGAGGGAATTTGTGTACGGCAAGTTGTATTACTGATTATCGAAAGAGTCGATTTTCCGTTAAATATTTCGACTTCTTTGACTGTGCACAAATTCAAGGAGTAGGATTTGCTCTTTCGGAGGCCTGGCATTGATTTTCATAGATCAACCGGCATGTTCTTTCTTAGTTGTAGCTACTCATTGCACGAATTTTCGGGAAAGGTTTTCTTGATGATTTTTTGAAAAACGTAAGCTTCAGCGCGCTCTCCACTGTTATTGAGTTAAACTTTCAAGATCTCCAGCTTCTTTAAATCTGCTGGCCTTTTTTACTTTTCTATCCTCTGTTATACTTGAAATTTCTTTTTCGAGGTTTATGAATTCAAGATATATTTTTTTTTATAAACACCGCTCTGTTCTGTAATGGATCTTTTAGAGGAAGCGGCGTTGTAACATTTCAGTTTAGAAATCTTCATGTCGAGGTTATGCTAATCTTTTTTCGTTTGCAAAATCATGGATAGACGGCATCTTACAATGGTTGCTGGGAAAGCAAGGACTCCATTGAAAGTTCAGAACGATTCTCCGCTCCCTTTAATGGAGGTTCCAAAGAATGTGCCCTTGTCAACTAAAAACCAATCATCTGTTAATAAATCTCTGCAGAAGTCCAAAATGCGAGCTAGCGAGTACTCTTCTCGTGTTAAGCGGTCTTTGATTGGATACTTTCCAAGGGTTAACCAGGTACAGCCTCAGGTGGCATCTGATTGTAATTCTACTAAGTGCGATGTGAATGATTTAGAACAGCTTCTGAACGAGTTGCAGGCCAGAGAGGCAGAGCTACAGAGGGAGCTCGTTGATTTTAAAGTGCTGAAGGAAAGGGCGAACAGAGTATCCGAGCTTGAAAAAGAGCTTGACATGAAGAATGCTCAAGCTGAGGCTTTGATCAAAAGAATTAACTTGTTGGAATCAGAGAAAAATAAAATGTATGAAGAAATTGCAAGGGTTTCAATCTTACAAAGAGAACTTGAGGCTGCAAATGCGCAGATCGAAGATCTTAAGCGACAGCAACATTGTTCAAGGACAGAAAGTGAAATTCATGAGTTGGAAACTGAATTAATGGAATTGCGTCAAAGGAACTCAGAACTGCAACAGCAGAAGAGCGAAGTGTCAAGAAAGCTTGCGACAGCCGAATCACAAGTTGTTGCTCTTAGCAGCATCGCTGAGGTAAGTCATGAGAACTTTTGCTCCAATCTCTCCTAGTAGGGGCTTCTGTAAATTCACTGCTTTTCATACTGAGACATTCTTTTCACATATTCAAGTAGAAGCCCCTATAAAGTCTCTGCTTTTCATACTGAGACATTCTTTTCACATATTCAAGTAGAAGCCCCTATAAATTCTCTGCTTTTCATACTGGTGCATTATTTTCACATCTTCTAGTAGAATTGCTCCTAATTTTTTTGCTCTTATTCACAAAATAAATTTTACTATCATCAATAAACCAACTGTAAATAGTGTTACAGAGAGTAGTCATTTCAGAAATGAGTGGGCAGAACGGATAAAAAGTATGTGCTTAGTTTTAGGAGGGTACAGGTGCAACTTTGGAGGGCAGAGTATGAACACTTAAACATAAATTTTGAGATGAAAGATGCCCTGATGATTATGTCAAATAGATCCCTTATCTCAGGAACAAAAGCTCTTATACAATTTGATATCTAACTAAACTGTGATCTTAAAAATAAATTGTTATTATGAAGAAGAAGAAAGTCCACCAAACAAATGACAATATACTGATTACCTCTAGTTTGTTAGCTGATTAAACTGATTATTAATATTAAGGAAAACCACCAAACAAATGGCAATATACTGATAAGGGTAAGACCAATTTTTTTCCTTGTATCTGATATCTGATAGTGTACAAGATCTCGTAGTTATTAATTCAAACAGTTTGTTACAATTGACTTCAGTGAGTTATCATGCTCTGGAACAAAAGAAATTTTTATTAATGGATGGCTCTCTAAAGTCTACGTAGATATAAATCTGAATTCTGTACAAAATTCTGTGCGAAATTTGTGCAGAGTGATCTGGTTTCAAAGGCTGACACAGCGGTATCTTTTTTAAGACATACAAATGAAGATCTTCGCCATCAAGTTGAAGGCTTGCAGATAAACCGATTTAGCGACATTGAAGAACTTGCTCACTTGCGTTGGATTAATGCAAGTTTGCGCCAGGAGCTTAATTCTTCCAAAGTGCCATGTGGTAAAAGATCGGCAGAAGATTTAAATGAGAGTTTGAGTCCAAAATCACAGCATATTGCAAAACAGCCTATACTGGAATACACTATGCCAATACAGCGAAGAAGGTGGGAAGATTATGACACGGAGGGTATATCTTCTCATTCATCTAGTGGATCTGAAGCTGGGGAGTCTGATAGTTCATTCTTTGAAAATTTTCCAGGCTTACTTGGTTTCTCAAAAAGGTCAATACTGACTGGCAAGTCAAGAAAATCAAAGAAACATAGAGAAGAGTGGTCCTTTTTACAAAACGAAGATCTTTTAGATAGGAGCATTGAGAACAGTCATTCTGGCAATTGCAGTCCAAGGCATAGCCATTGTTGCAGTGACTCAGAGGAGTCTTTGCAAAATGCGAAGCAGCAGAGCAGAACAGATACTGTTGAAATGGCGGCGTCTAAACTAAAACACATGGTAAATGGAAACACAGCTAAAGTTTCTGTTTTTTATAGTAAAGATCCATGGCCCGGAAAGTCTCATAGGCTTGAAGAGTCAAACAAGTCTCTTTGCAAGAAGGTTAGCGGTACACTAGAGCTCTCAAATGATATGCATGTTTCTTTTGTACCTGTGTCCAAGACAACTCCCCGAGAACTAGATGGCAAATTCCCTTCATTCAAGGACAAGCAAAATATATTTCTTCAGAAAGAAGAGCAAACTAAGGTGGAAAGGCAAGTAACAGTCACCAAGAGCTCTGAGGTGGCTAAATTGACACCTGCAGAAGTTAGGAAAAGAGCATCAAGAATACCAAAGCCTCCTCCCAAACCTTCATCAGGTTCTGCTGCAACCAACGGGCCAGCAAATGGTCCAAGGAGTATGCCACCACTACCACCCCCACCTCCACCCCCACCTCCCCCAAATGCAGGGATCAAAGGTGCACCGCCAGCTCCCCCAGCTCCTCCTCCGAAGCAATTAATGCCTGGAACAAAAGTAATGCAGAGAGCTCCAGAAGTAGCTGAGCTTTACCACTCACTCATGAAACGACAGGGGAAAAAAGATCCTTCTGGAGGTGGACCTGTTGATGCTCCAGATGCGGCAAATGTCCGAAGTAACATGATTGGAGAAATTGAAAACCGCTCATCCCATTTATTGGCTGTATGTATTTTTATGTTTGGTATCTACTTTATTGTGTTGATTATGCAAAACTGACACTGTGACCCATGGAATGCTTCTCGTCGCTCACTATGTGAAAATAAATATGATCGACTTTTTTTTTGGGATTACAACTGATGTTTTTTTTCCTTTGTTGTAAAACGGGGTTTTGTAGATCAAGACCGATGTGGAAACTCAAGGCGATTTTGTTCGATCCTTGATAAAGGAAGTTCGGGCTGCAGTATATATCAACATTGAAGATGTTGTACCATTTGTTAAGTGGCTTGACGACGAATTATCTTATCTGGTCAGATATTCATCAACCTTGACAAGCTTACTTCAAATTTGAAACTTGCTATTTCCAGAATGAAACATTGGCAGTGGCTATAATATGTGCATCTCTTTTAGGTTGACTGAGAACTATGGTTCTGTAAATATAATTTTCGTTGTCCTACAGTCAACGTTCCGTAGAATTCAAACTATTTTAATGGTTGATAGATTAAAATTCCAAGAAAGGTGATCGCCTTGTCACCATAAAGTTACAACATCTTTAGCCTTTAGTCCTGGCTTGCCATGCAGGGTTAGTCAGCTATAGACTCTTAGTGGCACAAACACATACTACCTTCACTATCTCAGACCGGTAACTATAATCGGCACAACTGTTTTTAAGTATTCTATTTTTTCCCCTGTTTTGAAGAAACATTTATGAGATAATACTAGCAGATATCCATGTTAATCCATAACTATTAAATGCCTAGAAGGATTCTTTTATATATATACACAACTAAAGATCTTTTATCCCTCTCAGATCTCGCATCTTAATAGATTAGGGTTTATATGAATCTATGGTAATTTATTTCTACTGATAACTAGGGTTCTGAAAATATAATTTCATTGTGTCCTGTAGCCAAAATTCTGAAGAATTCGAACTATTTTATTGGTTGATAAATTATAATTCCAGGAAAAGTGATCTCCTTGTCACCATAAGCTTACCAACATATTTAGCCTTTAGTCCTGGTTTTCCATGCAAGGTTAGTACAAGTTAACTATAAGCGGCACCACTAGATGTTTCTCCTTGCTACCACTTGGCACTAAGTGAATTTCAGAGGCACAAACACATACTACCTAACTATCTCAGATCGGTAACTATAAGCGGCACCACTGCGTTATTTGGCAATCTAAAATGTAATATTTTAGTTTTTCTGTTTTTACTGCACTGGTTGAAGAAACTTTTCTAAGATAGCATTAGCATAAATCAGTTTCAAGAGTCATGCATTTTTCTGTAGAATGAAGGATCAGTGCTTTTTGCTTGTTTTCTGCTCCAGTTCTTCAAGTAACATTTCTATATGCAGGTTGATGAAAGAGCAGTACTGAAGCATTTTGACTGGCCAGAGAGAAAAGCAGATGCTTTAAGAGAAGCTGCCTGCGGATACTGTGATTTGAAGAAATTAGAAAGTGAAGTTTCATCATATGAAGCTGATCCTAATCAGACGTGTGATGCTTCTTTTAAAAGGATGCTAGCTTTACTGGAGAAGTAAGAATGAATAACTATTTCATATTTCTTATTATGTTAGAGTAGAGCTGAAAAAATGACCTACATATTTTACAACTTGGCCGCAAGCCTAATAACACACTAATTGTCCATTCTTTGGGCCATTTGTTGTCTTTCCTTTCTGCGTATATAAAACATTACCAACCTTATAATCTGTCAATTTTGGTCCAACCGACCGCACAGACTGGCGGACATGAAATTTATGCTTCCCCTGTTAAAGTTCATTAAGCAACCTAATGCTTCCTCTAGTCGAATATAGCTTAACAGAGCATTTGTCTTTTAGGATAAAACCGGTTAATGTCTTCTTTCTTGTTCTGGCAGATTGGAGCGTAGAGTCGAAAACTTTGTACAAATGAGAGATATGGCAATGGCACGCTACAAAGAATTTCAGATACCCTGTGACTGGATGCTTGATACTGGAATTATCAGCAAGGTACTAACTAAACATGTGGAACCAAACTTCTGAATGTTTGCCTGTCCACTGCTCCATCAAAAGGAATATATTTCAACATTTTTGTAATTTATAAAAGTTTTTTTAAGACTCTGGTTGCTTAGTTAATCGAAAAGGGGAATCCCGGAATCTTGAAAGCTCATTTCTGTAGTGTCGACAGTTCTCTGCTTCAGGAATCGATCATAGTTAGGTACCACAAAAATGGTTTCATCTTCTGTTT